>JAQPPZ010016460.1:1800000-2315463 GCA_028583015.1 Wollemia nobilis
TGACTTTTTTTTGGGCATCACAATTTCTCGTGTCCATGATTATTGTAGAGTGAGAAAAAAAAAGGTTTTCTCATAGATCAAAGGTTGAATACTATATCTGACCTATGATAAGAGCTCTATATTACTAGGAATATTTGAATCTAAATCCATCATTATACACATTCATGCAAAAACCATACATGATCTATATCTCATTGGGAAATCGATCGAGACCAGATCCCAAAAAAAATTTGCAATCCCTTTAAGACTACTTCATGCCAAAAATGGAGGGGAAGACCAAGGAGCGTAACCCAAATAGGATTTATGTTGATCTTTTGTGTAACAGAATAAAAAAAAATCCCCCATTTGCATAAAAAGAGGCTTTGTCAATCGAAAAACAATGGGTCATATCTTAGAATGTATTGAAAGTACTCCTACATAGAAATCCCAATGAGAAATAAGCCTTTTGAAAAAACTACCAGGTCCATCTGCCCTTTAGGTGACCACTTGGTGGCCATCCATCTCCTAATTGAGTCAAGGTCTGGTCTAGAATTCCCCAAGAATTTTACAAGGAAATTCTCCCCGTCTTCCATGGTTAATTTAACCAGCTCATTAGGCACTATTTATGAGTTCTGCATAGGATTGAGCTCGAACAAACACTATGGAAGAGTAGTCTTTGAAACTTTCTCTGATATAACTACAACCTATAACTTTTCAAAATATAAACCTATCTCCATAGATAGAGAAGGTTTCCTTGAGGGTGCTTCCAAAATGTTTCCAATACCATATTGGATACCCAAAATATTATCCATGTCAAATTGGAAAACTTTATTTGAGTTAGAGATGCACTCCACCTTAGCATTTAACACTTTACCCACACTAAGACTCATGTCCACAATTGATGTTCAACCCATAGAATTGAGGTCATCCTGTGGAAAAATACATTCTATAAAAATATCTTTGATAAAATTATTTTCCAAGATAGAAGTCATAGCTTTTCAAAGTCTATCCCTCCATAGAGGGACTAGTCTCATATTTTATCCATCACTAGCTATGGAAACTATTGAAAATGAGCACCTTCATGAGAAGGACTAAGCTCTTTAGTAGAAACATGACAAAGTGCTTCACTAAACAAAGGACTAAAACCCAATGCAACTCTAAAGCCATCTTGTAGAGAAGAAAGAGAACTTACGGGAATAGCAATAGTCACTACCATACATGACAAAAAAACACAATCTTCATAAGGAGGCTTAATAGTGCCAATGCTTATCGAAACCAAGCCAACTTATAAAGATTTTTTTTTCATATATTCCTCTATGCACAAAGCTTGGTATTTTCCTAGTCAAAATTAGGGTTGACATAAGTGATTCCAATAGGCTCAATCTCCCTTAATCTCTTGATATTCAATATCCCCCGACCATGCACACTGAAGTTTCCCCTACCTCTATTGAAACTTCTGCCCCTCCCCCTACCCCTGCCAATAATAGTAATATTAATTTTTCCAAATACTTGCATTTATTATTATTTCACATTTCCATGTTTCATTTAATGAATGCTTCTATTATTGGATATGCCATATTAGTGTTGTTTTTATCAATACTCCTTGTA
Organism: Wollemia nobilis; assembly: GCA_028583015.1. Classification (NCBI taxonomy): domain Eukaryota; kingdom Viridiplantae; phylum Streptophyta; class Pinopsida; order Araucariales; family Araucariaceae; genus Wollemia; species Wollemia nobilis. The sequence continues at coordinate 1,801,588 of JAQPPZ010016460.1, forward strand.
ATTTAGTTAGAATTATCGTTGGAACTAATTTTCTTATCTCAATATAGCTCAGAACTAGTAAATTAAAGGTGAAATATTCACATATGAAGAGGTTCATTCCAGTGTAATATGTGCTACCTAGATAAGGTTTGACACAATTTCACTCTTCATGTTATCTCTAACTAAGGCATCCATACTTTCAACAAGGGAATCCTTAATTCTAGATATAAATTTCTTGTCGTGCTACCTAGATTTTCTTCATAAGAACCCTTTAATTTATTATTTATTTTGTAAATATAAAAAAAAATGTTTTTTCTACTTTTTAAGTATTTTAAATTTATTTACAAGTTTTAGAAATAATTTTGATTTATTTATCGAAAACATATATTACTTTTTTTTGGTAGGTAAAGTAAAATTTATTTACTTACGAGTTGAAGCAACCCGCCCCTATTTACAAGAAGATCATCTGCATTTGAAATGTAGGCAAAAAACACCAATTTATAATAGTTCATCTGCATTCGTAATGTAGGGCAAAAACACTAGCACCACAGTCAGAAACCAACAAAAACTAACAGCCAAGCTAAACCAAAACAAATTGACCAATGGTGTTGAAGAGACACCTTTTAGGTGGTTAGAACCACCAGTAAAATTTGGCCACTGATGATTGGCCTTTGTGAATATTCTAATAGTGTTAGAGAAGAGGCACCCTCCTACTTCGATAGAGCTAAGTGTTTGATCTTTTGTCATTATCCAGGTTGACTTTCTCGATGACTTTCGTGGGAAAGTTGTCTTCCCAAATGGTGAGGGAGCTCTCTTTGATTGCTCTATTTTACAAGGTGTCGGCCACTTGATTGGCCTCCTTGAACACATGCTTGATCTGGGATTGCTCGCTATTGCAAAGGCCTAGCTGGCATTCTTGGATAATGTTCTCTATATTTTTACCACCCTTGCTATTTATTTGGATGAGTTTGACAATGATCTTCGAGTCCCCTTCGTAGATGACAGGGGCTACCAGGTTTTTGGAAACATCAATACATCTCTAGATGTTCATGGCTTCCGCAAAGTTGTTGGTCTGGGACCCCATATTTTCAAAAAATGCCTTAAGGATTTTTCCACTATGATCTCTGAAGACCCCTCCTACTCCCGCTTTGCCTGGGTTCCCTTTGGAGGTACCATAGAAGTTAGCCTTGATCCAACCTTGGGGGGAAGGACACAAGTAACCTGAGATCTATATTTTTTGGGTTTCTGAGACTTACTACGATCCTGGGGAATCTTGAGGGTGGAACAAAGCAATTCTTCAATCCCCGAAGTAGGGATGGCCTAACAAGGGATGAGTCTAGAATTTTTGGTGGCGTAAGCAAGGGCTCTGGTAGCTACGACTTCACGGGTTTTGGGGCCTTTTTTGAAAACTCACCTGTTGCACTCCAACCAGAGCTACCAAAATATGTGATGGATGAGGACTTTCCACAAAAATCTTAGCCTGGGATGCTTGAAGGGCTTAGGCCATTGGAAAATGAACTCTTTGACAGAGTTTGGCTAGGTCTAGCTAACCTAAAAGCTTTGGGTGGCTATGGAGAAAACACTTCTAGAGTAGGGGTAATCCATCAAGATGTGGTGAACAGATTCCCAAGCCTAGAGGCATAGGAAACATCTATTCGACACCATGATCCCTCATCGCATGAGATTATCCCCAGTAAGGATTTTGTTGTGGATGGTCATCCAGCAAAAGTGCACAATTTTTGGAATGAAGGATTTGATCCACACCTTGTTAGCGACCACCTTCTCGCATCCGGGGGTGCCCTAGGAACCCATATTCTCAATAATATGGGCCACGATCTTGATAAAGAAATTCTCGTCATTGGTGCCTTTCTAGCATCGCTCATCTCTCCTGTTGACATGAGGGAGGAAAGTTGATCGCTGGATCTCTTGAATCCCTTTCACGGCTTCCCTGATGGGTTCATTTATTATTTTTAAATTGATCTTCTTCCACTCCAAGGCTTCTGGGCTAGAGGAAATGAAGTCTGCAACCTTGAGCCTGAATCTGCTATCAATCAAATGCTTGGCAGGGATTAAAACCAAATTTCTAATGAGGGGGGAATTCTCGACCCAGGTATATTCCCAGAAGTTGATGTTGGCCCCATTCCCTAGCTTCTAGGAAGACACTTCAAGGATGATGTTCTAGGTATAAGTGATGGATTTCCAGAAATGGGAACTGTTGTGCAGGGGAGGCGCTTGGAGGAAGGCCTAGTTTTGAAGGTACTTTCTTTTCATGATGTTTACCCATTCAATATTGGCCTTAGTCACTACTCTCCAAGCCTACTTGGCTAGGAGAGCTAGGTTGGCAACTGAGATTCGGCACAGACCAAGACCTCCTTGATATTTGGGGGAGAAAACTTTATCCCAAGCTACTAGGTGGAGTTTTCTTGAGGCCTTTGATCCAGACCAAAGGAACTGCTTTTGAATTTTTTCAATGGCTTCTCCCACCGAGGCCGAGATTTTGAACACATACATTAAATATGTGGGGATGCTCTGCAAGACGGATTTGACCAAAGTTGTCTTCCCTGCACTGGTGAGCAGGGACTCTTTCCACCCAGCTAACTTGTTATGGATCTTGTCCACCATGTTTGCCCACATGGTTGGTCGGGACCTATCATGGAACATGGGGAGCCCAAGGTAAGTGGTCAGGAACTCAGAAATGGAACATCCCAGGATTCTTGTGATCTTGCGCTATCTTTTGGTTTGGATATGGATGAAGAACAACTTGCTTTTAGTGTAATTGATTTTCTGGCCAGTAGCTTCCTTGAAGTGGTTGAGAATATCCTTGATCACCTTGGCATCTGCTACAAAAGCCTTAGTAGCCATCAATGTGTCATCTACAAATTGGTGAGTGGTGGGGGGAAGCCCAAATGCTACCCTGACCCCGAAAAGTTGATTGCAGGAGCGCAAACCTCCTTGATAGTTCTCCCCAAACTCTCTGCCAGGATGATGAACAGAATGGGGGACAGAGGGGCACCCTACCTCAGGCCCTGAGAACTCAGGAAGTAACTCGTAGCAGAACCATTTACCATGACATAGAACTAAGAAGAGGAAATGCAGTTGTAGATCAGGTTTACCCAGGACTCATGGAACCCAAAATTGAGAAGGATTTGGTTGAGGAATTCCCTGTTGACTTTTTCAAAGGCCTTGTTCATGTTCAGCTTGAGGAAGAAAGCAATCGTGTTTGAAACCTGGGCTGAATGGATCAATTCATGGATGGTGATGACCCCATCAATAATATTACGTCCTTTGACTGTGCTCCCCTAACATGAGTCAATTATGGAAAAAATAATATTGGATAGCCTAGACTCCAGGGCTTTTATGAGGATTTTTTAAATGACATTGCATAGGTTGATGGGTTGGTAATCAGAGAGGGATCGAGAATTTGCCCCTTTGGGGATGAGAGCCAAGAAGGTGGAATTCACATCTATAGGAATGGACCTAGAGATTTGCATTTCCCTAATGGCATTAGAAATATCCTACCCCATGATTTCCCAGAAGGTCTAGAAAAACCCGGGTGAGAACCTGTCCATCCCAGGGGCTTTGTCGGGCTTCATGGAAAAGAGGGCCTGGTGAACTTCATCCTGGGAGATGGGGCTGAGGAGAAAATCATTTGATTCCTAGGAGATGATGGTGGGGATGATGTCCAGGAGGGATTCCATGGCCTCGGGGGCTTGAGGCTGGCTGGAACCTAGGAGGCTTATAAAATGATTAATGGCTTCTCTCTATTGCATGGATATCTAAAATTGCTGATCCATCCTGCAAGACAAGGCTTTTGATCTTACCGGCACTCCTATGCCTCAAGGTTGATATGTGGAAGATCTTGGTATTGGCATCATCTTCCTTGAGCCAAAGCTATCTTAACTTTTGGTGCCAAAAATTTTCCTCCTTGGTGAGGATTTTGTGGTACTCAGACAACAAGGTGCTCTCCTCATCCCTAATACTGTCACTGCCTTCACATTTTTGAAAGGACTCCTCAATCTGGATGATTCAAGATTTTACCTGCTATTTGTCTTTGAAGATGTTCCCAAAGGTTTCCTTATTCCACTTTTTCAAGTTCCCTTTGAAGAACCTAAGTTTCTGGGTTACCTGGTTAATAGCAGACCCCAGGAATTTTTTGACTCCACCATGAATGTATCAAGCCCTTGAGATCTTTGTGGCGAATCCACATTTCTTCAAACCTGAAAGGGGTCTTGAACTGTGATCTACAATTTGATTCCAAGATGAGGGGACTATGATCAGAACCTATCTTTGGGAGGGCTTGCAAACTGGCATACCCAAAGTAGGGGAGGGCTTCCTAGGAAAGTAGAAATCTCTCTTGGCACTCTTGGATCAGATTGGTGCCCTTCCTTCTATTGCTCCAAGTCAAGAGGGACCCCCAAAGTTGGACATCCATGAGAGCATTGGAATTAATGAAGTTTCTTAGGTCTGTAGTATCTCTATGAGTGATGTTGTTCCCTCATTTTTTTTCCTTGAGGTGCAAAGGAGAATTTAAGTCCCCTACCAGGATACAGGGAGTTCCTTCGAAGACCTGCCTCATTGAAGTGAGCATTTTCCACAGAGCTTCTCTGCCCATAGAGGTTTTCGAGGCATAGACGTTTGACATCAACAAAGAATTCTAGGATTTAGTATCCTGGAACAGGATGTTGCTTGGTGGCCCGAAATAAGGTTTCCTTGGAGCTTGGCAGGATTCCAGAGACACGAGAGCTCTCCCGACATCCCAAAAGTCAGGGAATGAATGAAATCGTAGTTTCGCAAAATATTTCTAGCAATGTTAGGGGACCATTGATCACCCAATTTTGTTTCTTGAATGAGAAAAATGGTTGTATTATGTTCTCTCCTCATGGCTACAGCCAGTCTCTATTTGGATACGTCATTTAGGCCTCTCGCATTCCAAGAGAGGACTTTCATTTCAAACTCTTGAAAATTCTATTGCCCCATTTTCCTTGATGAGCAGGGGGTTTGGATCTTCGAATTTCATCTTTGGAATTGTTTACTGTTTCCTGAAATAGCATTCTCTGGGTTCCATTGGCTATATCTTCAGCTGCATTTTTGTTCCTTGTGTCTAAATCAGAGGATATTCCTCTCTTTTTTTCCTCTCCTACATCCATCATGGATTTTCAGGAGCTCTGAGTTATCCTGGAACTACTTTGCTCAAGGTATGACTGGTCCTCAGGTTCGTTATCAGTAGAGACAGAGTCTGAATACATAGGAGAGGTTGGGTCTTCAGGACCTAGGCGGGGGGACGAAGGAGGAGAGAGGGGAGGTGGGCCTTAAGGGATTATCAGGGAAGTGGGGGCACTAAGGACGAGGGGAGGATTATGGATGGGGGTGGTAGTGGGGCGGACCATGGGAGGTTGAGGGGGTGAGAGGATGGTTGTTGGTTCAGAAGTGGCCGAGATCTCACGTTCCTCACAATCCTCACTGATAACAAAACTATGCAAAGGATTGAATTTATTGTTTCGAGGAATAGAGGTGCTTGTCTTATGATTGAGAGGGTCTGGAGGGGGTCTGGAAATAGCTTTGCTGGCCACTAGAAAGATAGGTGGGGGTTGATGTTGCATCTTCCTTGACTGGTCCCTGACGGGTTTTTACTATGATGGGACCCAGAGTTTGGGGCACTGTTATTGAATATGGCCTTGGGATTGGCACTCAGGGAAAAAAGTTGGCTTGTTTTCATAGAAGAGTGGTTGCTTCCAGTTGAAGTCACCATAGATGAGGTTTAGGTGGTCTAGAAGCTAACTTTCTAGGTTCACATTCAAGCAAATGCGGGCCTAGGTTAGCCGGGTTCTTGCTCGTGTGGACTAGTCGATAGCCACGAGCTCGTCGATCGCCTTAGAAAGACCAAGCAAGGCATATTTATAGAAGAATTGGGCTGGGAGATCTGGAAGTCTAACCTAGATGGGGCTGAAATTGATGTTCTGGGAGCTGGGGTTGAAGTATGGTTGTTGTTTCTTGAGGAACATACTTCACCTTCCGTAGAACCAGGGCCCTCCGGATAAGATGTGCTTTGCATCTTCATGGAAATTGAGTTGAATCATGAAAAAACTCCTTGTCATTGCCGAGATCTCCAAGTTGCCTAGGGTTTTCCATTTTGAAGCCGCCCATCTATGAATAGCATCTAAGTCAGGTCACCCGCCAATGAATTTACCTACCAAGGAGTTGGTATCCTGGGATTCATAGTTTTCCATGAGGGATTTAGGGCATAGAACATTATTCTCTTGCGTGATGAATTCGATGGTCATAGACGACATAGGAATTCATTTTTTTTGGAGAAAGTCAGCAAAGGATGGCCTGACGCCTGTTGTTGGAACCTCGCCTGGGATATGAGGCCCTTGGTTGGCCATGGTTCCAGGCCTTATGGAGCCCTCGATGTCTCTGCTGCAAAGATAACGATCTAAGTGCATCGCCATGGGGGCTGCCTACGAGAATCATTTCACTGGCGCAAATTGATTTTGGGAGTCGGGGAAGGCAGGAAACAATCCACCAAGGAAAAACATGAAATTGAAAACCAAAAAAGAAGGTAAATGGACGGTCTAACACCAAACCCCCGCAGAAAATGTCGAAAGCCGCCAGGAGGTAGACTTTGCATGTTGCTACGCGAAACATCGATCGTCGTCACCGTCAGTTTGTTTGTGATTTCAAAATGGATGAATGTCCAAAAACATATATTATAGAATCTATGAGTTGATTGTATTAAATTAGAAAGAATAAATTCCCTTTAAAATATCATAATGATATAAAATATTAAGAATGCATCTACAACTTTTTCTTCTATTATATCCTCTTTATTTATTTCTTTTAGTTCCATCTACAACTTTTTTATTTTTTCTTCATATCCTTTGATGGTAACATTCAAATTATATATATTTTTACATGAGTCCCATTGACTCAAGAATGCATGCTCCATTTTGTCTTAAACATAATTATTATTCCTTTCCTTAAAAACACTTTCCCACCAAACACAAGTTTTATCTCTTAAATTTTTGATAAGCTGAATTTGCTAAAAATGGCCACCAAAATATAGAGATTTAAATTCTTCCACCATTCTCGAGCATCCATATCATCATTTCTCATGAAAACTGGTATCTCTATGATATTTAACCCAAAAAAAATTCTAAAGCAACTAGGGTTTGGGGAAAAACCAAACTTTTAAAACTTTCAAATCACCTCAATTCCTTACTAATTTTGTAATTTTTCTTCAAAAACGAGATAAACTACAATTGATTTTCTTACTTTGACTGGTTGAGATATCTGTAATTTTTTTTTTTGCAATTTGAAAAAATACTTGCATCCTTGTCTTAGATGACTGAATTCACATGGTAATAACTCCCTCAATACTACCACAATGCATTAATGTAAGCAATAACATTTAAGGTACTAATATTTTAAGGTATTATCTTGTAGCACTAGATCATTTTCCTAATACATTTTAATTAATTATATATATATATATATATATATATATATATAATAAAGTAATATATAAAACCATTAAAATATAACTAAATATGAATATAAATACAATTTATTTTTTTATTTTTTATTTTCAAAAGGCCAACAATATTTGAATTTATAACAATAAGAAGGATACAATAACAAAATAAATAACTCTTATAAACAACCCTTCAAGTAAAAAAAAATCATCAATCAATAGAGTCCCACGGGGGATGTTAGGGTACCTAAGAATAGATATTTTGTGATATATTATTATATTGTATAAGGGTTGGCATGGGCCACACATAACACAATGTTGATTGTATTATAATTTAATATTATATTAGTAGTAGGCTCCCCAAAGTAGAATAAGATGATGGATATATAAGTAAGATATATTTGTCATTGTAATCAACGCGGAGATCAATCATATGTAATCGTCTTTTCCCATTGTAATAAGGTCTGGAAAAACCTGGGTGAGAACCTATCTGGCCAAGGGGCTTTGTCGGGAGTCATGAAAAAGAGGGCCTAGTGAACTTCATCCTGGGAGATGGGGTTGAGGAGAAAATCATTTGATTCCTAGGAGATGATGGTGGGGATGATGGCCAGGAGGGATTCCATGGCCTCGGGGGCTTGGGGCAGGCTGGAACCTAGGAGGCTTCTAAAATGATTGATGGCTTCTTCTGTATTGCATGGATATCTAAAATGGCTGCCCCATCCTGCAAGACAAGGCTTTTGATCTTATTGGCACTCCTATGCCTCAAGGTTGAGATGTGGAAAATCTTGGTATTGGCATCATCTTCCTTGAGCCAAAGCTATATTGACTTATGGTGCCAGAAATTTTCCTCCTTGGTGAGGATGTTGTGGTACACATACAACAAGGTGCTCTCCTCATCCCTAATATTGTCACTGCCTTCACATTTTTCAAAGGACTCCTCAATTTGGATGATTCAAGATTTGACCTGCTATTTGTCTTTGAAGATGTTCCCAAAGGTTTCCTTATTCCACTTTTTCAAGTTCCCTTTGATGAACCTAAGTTTTTGGGTTACTTGGTTAATAGCAGACCCCAGGAATTTTTGACTCCACCATGACTATATCAAGCCCTTGAGATCCTTGTGGTAAATCCACATTGCTTCAAACCTGAAAGGGATCTTGAAATGCGGTCTAGAATTTGATTCCAAGATGAGGGGACTGTGATCAAAGCCTATCTTTGGGAGGGCTTGCAAACTGGCATCCCCAAAGCAAGGGAGGGATTCCTAGGAAAGTATAAATCTATCTAGGCACTCTTGGATCATATTTGTGCCCTTCCTTCTATTGCTCCAAGTCAAGAGGGACCCCTAAATCTGGACATCCATGAGAGCATTGGAATTAATGAAGTTTCTTAGGTCTGTAGTATCTCTGTGAGTGATGTTGTTCCCTCCTTTTATTTCCTTGAGGTGCAAAGGAGAATTGAAGTCCCCTTCCAAGATCCAGGGAGTTCCTTCGAAGACCTGCCTCATTGAAGTGAGCATTTTCCAAAGAGCTTCTCTGCCCACAGAGGTGTTCGAGGCATTGACATTTGACATCACCCATGAATTTTGGGATTCAGTATCCTAGAACAGGATGTTGCTTACCCTATGGTGGCCCAAAATAAGGTTTCCTTGTAGCTTGGTAGGATTCCAGAGACACAGGAGCCCTCCCAACATCCCAGAAGTCAGGGAATGAATGAAATCACAATTTCACCAAATATTTCTAGCAATGTCAGGGGACCATTGATCACCCAATTTTGTTTCCTGAATGAGAAAAATGGTTGTATTATTTTCTCTCCTCATGGCTGCAGCCAGTCTCTATTTTTTTGCCCCATTTAGGCCTCTCGCATTCCAAGAGAGGACTTTCATTTCAAAATCTTGGAAATTCTATTGCCCCCTTTTCCTTGATGAGCAGGAGGTTTGGATCTTCGACTTTCATCTTTGGAATTGTTTACTGTTTCCTGAAATAGCATTCTCTGGGTTCCATTGGCTATATCTTCAGCTGCATTTTTGTTACTTATGTCTGAATCAGAGGATCTTCCTCTCTTTTTTTCCCCTCCTACATCGATCATGGATTTTCGGGAGCTCCGAGTTATCCTGGGACTACTTTGCTCAAGGTATGACTGGTCCTCGGCTTCGTCATCAGCAGAGACAGAGTCTGAATACATAGGAGAGGTTGTGTGTTCAGGGCCCGGGCGGGGGGACGAAGGAGGAGAAAGGGGAGGCGGGCATTAAGGGATTCTTGGGGTAGTGGGGGCACCGAGGACAAGGGGAGGATTATGGATGGGAGCGGTAGGGGGAAGACCAGGGGAGGTTGAGGGGGCGAGAGGATGGTCGTTGGTTCAGAGGTGGCCGAGATATCACCTTCCTCACAATCCTAACTGATAACAGAACTATGCAAAGGATTGAATTTATTGTTTGGAGGAATAAAGGTGCTTGTATTATGATTGAGAAGACCCGGAGGGGGTCTAAAAATAGCTTTGCTGGCCACTGGAAAGATAGGTGGGGGTTGATGCTTCATCTTCTTTGACTGGTCCCTAACGGGTTTTTATTGTGACGGGACCCATAGTTTGGGGCACTGCGATTGAAGATGACCCTGGGATTGGCACTAAGGCAAAAAGTTGGTTTGTTTTCATAGAAGAGTGGCTGCTTCCAGTTGAATTCGCCATAGATGAGGTTCAGGTGGTCTGGAAGCTAACTTTATAGGTTAACATTCATGCAAATGCGGGCCTATGTTAGTCGGGTTCTTGCCCGGGTCGTCGAGTCGATAGCCACGAGCTTGCCGATCGCCTTAGAAAGACCAAGCAAGGCATATTTATAGAATAATTGGGCTTGGAGATCTAGAATTCTAACCCATATGGGGATGAAATTGATGTTATGGTAGCTGGGGTTGAAGTCTGGTTGCTATTTTTTTAGGAACATACTTCACCTTCCATAGAACCAGGGCCCTCCAGATAAGATGTGCTTTGCGTCTCCATGGAAATTGAATTGAATCATGAAAAAACTCCTTGTCATTACTGAGATCTCCAAGTTGGCTAGTGTGTTCCATTTTGAAGCCGCCCATCTGTGAATAACATCTATGTCAGGTCACCCACCAAATAATTTGCCTACAAAGGAGTTGGTATCCTGGGATTCATAGTTTTCCATGAGGGATTTAGGGCATATAACTGTATTCTCTTGCATAATGAATTCGCTGGCCGTAGACGACATAGGAATTCATTTTTTTTGGAGCAAGTCAGCAAAGGATGGCTTGCCGCTTGCTGTTGAAACCTCGCCTAGATATGGAGCCCTTGGTTGGCCATGGTACCAGGCCTTACGGAACCCTCGATGTCTCTGCTACAAATATAAGGATCTAAGTGCGTCACCATGGGGGGTGCCTACGAGAATAATTTTGTTGGCGTGACCCAGTATTGGGAGTCGCATAAGGCACCCGGCTAGCCCTAGGAAGAGATGATAGGATGGGCGGAGGGTAGGAAACAATCCACCAAGGAAAAATGTGAAATTGAAAATCGAAAAAGGAGGGAAATGGACGGTCAAACACCAAACCCCCGTAGAAAATGCCGAAAGCCGCTAGGAGGAAGACTTTGCTTGTTGCTACGTGGACCTTCGATCGTCGTCACAGTCAGTTTGTTTGTGATTTCAAAATGGATGAAGGTCCAAAAACATATATTATGGAATCTATGAGTTGATTGTATTAAGTTGGAAAGAATAAATTCCCTTTAAAATATCATAATGATATAAAATATTAAAATAATATTTTAATAGTAAATATTTTTTTTTGCTTGAAGAAACGGGGTTGTACTTGGTTCCTCCACCCTTGAAAAATCACAACTCTCTCCTTGAGAGTTTACAAAAATATCTCATTCTCATCTCAATTGAGATGTTATAGCTAGATACCTATATCATTTTAAAAAAAGTCTATATTTTTTGTATATATTTTTGTGTCTTCTTCAATTTTCTTTGTAAATACAGATATTTGGCATCCTTATTTTTGACATTTTCGAGTCTTGTTCTTCCATCCATCCAAGTTAAATATTGATTAGTGGTGGTATTTTATGATGACAAGATTCCATTATATCACTTGAATATCCATAATTGCTTTGTTGGCTCCTTGCTTCTGTTGCTCTACTTTGATATTTCAAATGGTTGATCTTATTATTCCCTAAAGTTGTTGCACCCATTTGAAATCCAGAATCCCTATGTTTTTTTTCAAACATTACCATATTTGATGCCTTAAGCCATACCTCTAAGATTATTGCCTCTTATGGTGGTGTGGATGCCAATATGCTGCAACTCTAACTGACACTCAGGTTCCCTTGATTCTTCAACAATTATTTTCTTTATTTTAAATTCTTCTTCACAATCTTCTCTCTTATGCCTTTGTTTTGGTGTATCCTTGTACAATTCTAAGAGGGATTACTTGGACTTTTTTGTTGCTTCTTCCATAGAATTTATATTTGTTGTTAATGTAAATTTATTTTTTGAGTCTTCTATTGGTTCTTCAAGTTGTTCCCCTACCATATTTTCTTCTTACTTCTCCTTAGATCCTTGTTGCTTAGTATTTTCCTTCTAAACGTATCCATAAACTTACACATTGTCATTTGTATTTTTTCTTCTATTATATCCTCTTTATTTATTTCTTTTAGTTCCATCTACAGCTTTTTTATTTTTTTTTCATATCCTTTGATGGTGACCTTCAAATTATATATCTTTTTACATGAGTCCCATTGACTCAAGAATGCATGCTCCATTTTGTCTCAAACATAATTATTATTCCTTTCCTTAAAAACACTTTCCCACCAAACACAAGTTTTATCTCTTAAATTTTTTATAAGCTGAATTTGCTAAAAATGGTCACCAAAATATAGAGATTTAAACTTCTTCTACCATTCTCAAGCATCCATATCATCATTTCTCATGAAAAATGGTATCTCTATGATATTTAACCCCAAAATTTTTTTAAAGCAACTAGGGTTTGGGGAAAAACCAAACTTTTAAAAATTTCAAATCACCTCAATTCCTTACTATCAACAAATAATTTTGTAATTTTTCTTCAAAAACGAGATAAACTACAATTGATTTTCTTACTTTGACTGGTTGAGATATCTGTAATTTTTTTTTTTGCAATTTGAAAAAATACTTGCATCGTTGTCTTAGATGACTGACTTCACATGGTAATAACTCCCTCAATACTACCACAATGCATTAATGTAAGCAATAACATTTAAGGTACTAATATTTTAAGGTATTATCTTGTAGCACTAGATCATTTTATTAATACATTTTAATTAATTATATATATATATATATATATAATAAATTAATATATAAAACCATTAAAATATAACTAAATATGAATATAAATACAATTTATTTTTTTATTTTTTATTTTCAAAAGGCCAACAATATTTGAATTTATAACAATAAGAAGGATACAATAACAAAATAAATAACTCTTATAAACAACCCTTCAAGTAAAAAAAAATCATCAATCAATAGAGTCCCACGGGGGATGTTAGGGTACCTAAGAATAGATATTTTGTGATATATTATTATATTGTATAATGGTTGGCATGGGCCACACATAACCCAATGTTGATTGTATTATAATTTAATATTATATTAGTAGTAGGCTCCCCAAAGTAGAATAAGATGATGGATTTATAAAGAAGATATATTTGTCATTGTAATCAACGTGGAGATCAATTATATGTAATTTTATTTACCCATTGTAATAAGGTCTAGAAAATCCTGGGTGAGAACCCGTCCGGCCGAGGGGCTTTGTCGGGCTTATTTGAAAATAGGGGCTGGTGAACTTCATCCTGGGAGATGGGGCTGAGAAGAAAATCATTTGATTCCTAGGAGATGATGTTAGGGATGATGGCCAGGAGGAATTCCATGGCCTCAGGGGCTTGAGATGGGCTGGAACCTAGGAGGCTTCTAAAATGATTGATGGCTTCTTCTCTATTGCATGGATATCTAGAATGGTTGCTCCATCCTACAAGACAAGGCTTTTGATCTTATTGGCACTCCTATGCCTCAAGGTTGAGATGTGAAAGATCTTGGTATTGACATCATCTTCCTTGAGCCAAAGCTATCTTGACTTCTGGTGCCAAAAATTTTCCTCCTTGGTGAGGATGTTGTGGTACTCAGACAACAAGGTGCTCTCCTCATCCCTAATACTGTCGCTGCCTTCACATTTTTGAAAGGACTCCTCAATCTGGATGATTCAAGATTTGACCTGCTATTTGTCTTTGAAGATGTTTCCAAAGTTTTCCTTATTCCACTTTTTCAAGTTCCCTTTGATGAACCTAAGTTTCTGGGTTACCAGGTTAATAGCAAATCCTTGGAATTGTTTGACTCCACCATGACTGTATCAATCCCTTGAGATCCTTGTGGCGAATCCACATTGCTTCAAACCTGAAATGGGTCTTGAACTACGGTCTAGAATTTGATTCCAAGATGAGGGGACTATGATCAAAGCCTATCTTTGGGAGGTCTTTCAAACTGGCATCCCCAAAGCAGGGGAGGGCTTCCTGGGAAGGTAGAAATCTATCTAGGCACTCTTGGATCATATTGGTGCCCTTCCTTCTATTGCTCCAAGTCAAGAGGGACCCCTAAAGCTGGACATCCATGAGAGCATTGGAATTAATGAAGTTTCTTAGGTTTGTAGTATCTTTTTGAGTGATGTTGTTCCCTCCTTTTTTTTCCTTGAGGTGCAAAGGATAATTGAACTCCCTTGCCAGGATCCAGGGAGTTCCTTCGAAGACCTGCCTCATTGAAATGAGCATTTTCCACAGAGCTTCTTTGCTCACAGAGGTGTTTGAGGCATAGACATTTGACATCACCTAAGAATTTTGGGATTTAGTATCCTAGAACAGGATGTTGCTTACCCTATGGTGGACCGAAATAAGGTTTCCTTGGAGCTTGGTAGAATTCGAAAGACACAGGAGCCCTCCCGAAATCACAGAAGTCGGGTAATGAATGAAATCGTAGTTTCGCCAAATATTTCTAGCAATGTTATGGGACCATTGATCACCCAATTTTGTTTCCTGAATGAGAAAAATGGTTGTATTATGTTCTCTCCTCATGGCTGCAACCAGTATTTGTTTGGTTGCCCCATTTAGGCCTCTCGCATTCCAAGAGAGGACTTTCATTTCAAACTCTTGGAAATTCTATTGCCCCCTTTCCTTTATGAGCAGGGGGTTTGGATCTTCGACTTTCATATTTGGAATTGTTTACTATTTCCTAAAATAAAATTCTCTGGGTTCCATTGGCTATATCTTTAGCTGCATTTTTGGTCCTTATGTCTGAATCAAACGATCTTCCTCTCTTTTTTTCCCCTACTACATCCATCATGGATTTTTGGGAGCTTCAAGTTATCCTGGGACTACTTTGCTCAAGGTATGACTGGTCCTCGACTTCGTCATCAGTAGAGACAGAGTCTGAATACATAGGAGAGGTTGGGTCTTCAGGGCCCGTGCGGGGGATGAAGGAGGATAGAGGGGAGGTGGGCCTTAAGGGATTCTCGAGGAAATGGGGGCACCGAGGACAAGGGGAGGATTATGGATGGGGGCGGTAGGGGGGTAGACCAGGGGAGGTTGAGGGGGCGAGAGGATGGTCGTTGGTTAAGAGGTGGTCGAAATATCACCTTCCTCACAATCCTCACTGATAACAGAACTATGCAAAGGATTGAATTTATTGTTTAGAGGAATAGAGGTGCTTATCTTATGATTGAGAGGGCCCAGAGGGGTCTGGAAATAGCTTTTTTGGTCGTTGACAAGATATGTGGGGGTTGATGTTGCATATTCTTTGACTGGTCCTTGACAGGTTTTTACTATTACGGGACCCAGAGTTTGGGGCACTACGATTGAATATGGCCTTGGGATTGGTACTCAGGGTAAAAAGGTGGCTTGTTTTCATAGAAGAGTGGCTACTTCCAGTTGAGGTCGCCATTGATGAGGTTCAGGTGGTCTGGAAGCTAACTTTCTAGGTTCACATTCACACAAATGTGGGCCTAGGTTAGTTGAGTTCTTTCCTAGGTGGCTGAGTCAATAGCCACGAGCTCACCAATCGCCTTAGAAAGACCAAGAAAGGCATATTTATAGAAGAATTGGGCTGGGAGATCTAGAAGTCTAACCTAGATGGGGGTGAAATTGATGTTCTAGGAGATAGGGTTGAAGTTTGGTTACCATTTCTTGACCAACATACTTCACCTTCCATAGAAACAGGGCCCTCCAGATAAGATGTGCTTTGCGTCTTCATGGAAATTGAGTTGAATCATTAAAAAACTCCTTGTCATTGCTGAGATCTCCAAGTTGGTATCCTGGGATTCATAGTTTTCCATGAGGGATTTAGAGCATAGAACATTATTCTCTTGTGTGATGAATTCTCTGGCCGTAGACGACATAGGAATTCATTTTTTTGGAGCAAGTCAGCAAAGGATGGCTTAACGCCTACTGTTGGAACCACACCTGGGATATGGGGCCCTTGGTTGGCCATGGTGCCAGGCCTGACAGATCCCTCGATGTCTCTGCTACAAAGATAAGGATCTAAGTACATCGCCATGGGGGGTGCCTATGAGAATCATTTAGCTGGTGCGACCCAGTTTTGGAAGTCGGGGAAGGCGCCCGACTAGCCCTAGGAAGAGACGAGAGGATGGGCAAAGGGCAGGAAACAATCCACAAAGGAAAAACATGAAATTGAAAATCAAAAAAGGAGGGAAATGGATGGTCGAACACCAAACCCCTGCAAAAAAATGCCGGAAGACTTTGCTTGTTGTTATGCGGACCTTCGATCGTCATCACCGTCAGTTTGTTTGTGATTTCAAAATGGATGAATGTCCAAAAACATATATTATGGAATCTATGAGTTGATTGTATTAAATTGGAAAGAATAAATTCCCTTTAAAATATCATAATGATATAAAATATTAAAATAATATTTTAATAGAAAATATTTTTTTTTGCTTGAAGAAAAGGGGTTGTACTTGGTTCCTCCACCCTTGAAAAATCACAACTCTCTCCTTGAGAGTTTACAAAAATATCTCATTCTCATCTCAATTGAGATGCTATAGCTAGATACCTATATCATTTAAAAAAAAGTCTATATTTTTTGTATTTATTTTTGTGTCTTCTTCAATTTTGTTTGTAAATACAAATATTTGACATCCTTATTTTTGACATTTTCCAGTCTTTTTCTTCCATCCATCCAAGTTAAATATTGATTAGTGGTGGTCTTTTATGATGCCAAGATTCCATTGTATCACTTGAATATCCATAATTGCTCTGTTGGCTCCTTGCTTCTACTGCTCTACTTTGATATTTCAAATGGTTGATTTTATTATTCCCTAAAGTTGTTGCACCCATTTGAAATCTAGAATCTCTATGTTTTTTCTCAAACATTACCATACTTGATGCCTTAATCCATACATCTAAGATTATTGTCTCTTATGGTGGTGTGGATGCCAATATGCTGCAACTCTAACTGACACTCAGTTTCCCTTGATTCTTCAACAATTGTTTTCTTTATTTTAAATTCTTCTTCACAATATTCTCTCTTATGCCTTTGTTTTGGTGTATCCTTGTACACTTCTAAGAGGGATTACTTGGACTTTTTTGTTGCTTCTTCCATAAAATTTATATTTTTTGTTAATGTAAATTCATTTTTTGAGTCTTCTATTGGTTCTTCAAGTTGTTCCCCTACCATATTTTCTTCTTACTTATCCTTAGATCCTTGCTGCTTAGTATTTCCCTTCTAAACGTATCCATAAACTTGCACATTGTCATTTGTATTTTTTCTTCTATTATATCCTCTTTATTTATTTCTTTTAGTTCCATCTACAACTTTTTTATTTTTTCTTCATATCCTTTGATGGTGACCTTCAAATTATATATCTTTTTACATGAGTCCCATTGACTCAAGAATGCATGCTCCATTTTGTCTCAAACATAATTATTATTCATTTCCTTAAAAACACTTTCCCACCAAACACAAGTTTTATCTCTTAAATTTTTGATAAGCTGAATTTGCTAAAAATGGTCACCAAAATATAGAGATTTAAACTTCTTCCACCATTCTCGAGCATCCATATCATCATTTCTCATGAAAACTGGTATCTCTATGATATTTAACCCCAAAAAAATTCTAAAGCAACTAGGGTTTGGGGAAAAACCAAACTTTTAAAAATTTCAAATCACCTCAATTCCTTACTATCAACAAATAATTTTGTAATTTTTCTTCAAAAACGAGATAAACTACAATTGATTTGCTTACTTTGACTGGTTGAGATATTTGTAATTTTTTTTTTTGCAATTTGAAAAAATACTTGCATCGTTGTCTTAGATGACTGACTTCACATGGTAATAACTCCCTCAATACTACCACAATGCATTAATGTAAGCAATAACATTTAAGGTACTAATATTTTAAGGTATTATCTTGTAGCACTAGATCATTTTATTAATACATTTTAATTAATTATATATATATATATTTATATATAATAAATTAATATATAAAACCATTAAAATATAACTAAATATGAATATAAATACAATTTATTTTTTTATTTTTTATTTTCAAAAGGCCAACAATATTTGAATTTATAACAATAAGAAGGATACAATAACAAAATAAATAACTCTTATAAACAACCCTTCAAGTAAAAAAAAATCATCAATCAATAGAGTCCCATAGGGGATTTTACGGTACCTAAGAATAGATATTTTGTGATATATTATTATATTGTATAAGGGTTGGCATGGGCCACACATAACCCAATGTTGATTGTATTATAATTTAATATTATATTAGTAGTAGGCTCCCCAAAGTAGAATAAGATGATGGATATATAAAGAAGATATATTTGTCATTGTAATCAATGTGGAGATCAATCATATGTAATCGTCTTTGCCCATTATAATAAGGTCTGGAAAAACCTAGATGAGAACCCGTCCAGACCAGGGGCTTTGTCGGGCTTCATGGAAAAGAGGGCTTGGTGAACTTCATCCTAGGATATGGGGCTGAGGAGAAAATCATTTGATTCCTAGGAGATGATGGTGGGGATGATGGCCAGGAGGGATTCCATGGCCTCGAGGGCTTGGGGCGGGCTGGAACCTAGGAGGCTTCTAAAATGATTGATGGCTTCTTCTCTATTGCATGGATATCTAAAATGGCTGCCCCATCCTGCAATACAAGGCTTTTGATCTTATTGGCACTCCTATGCCTCAAGGTTGAGATGTGGAAAAACTTGGTATTGGCATCACCTTCCTTGAGCCAAAGCTATCTTGACTTCTGGTGCCAGAAATTTTCCTCCTTGGTGAGGATGTTTTGGTATTCAGACAACAAGGTGCTCTCCTCATCCCTAATACTGTCACTACCTTCACCTTTTTGAAAGTACTCTTCAATCTGGATGATTCAGGATTTGACCTGCTCTTTGTCTTTGAAGATGTTCCCAAAGGTTTCCTTATTCCACTTTTTCAAGTTCCCTTTGATGAACCTAAGTTTCTGGGTTACCTGGTTAATAGCAGACCCCAAAATTTTTTTGACTCCACCATGACTATATCAAGCCCTTGATATCCTTGTGGCGAAACCACATTGATTCAAACCTGAAAGGGGTCTTGAACTACGGTCTAGAATTTGATTCCAAGATGAGGGGACTATGATCAGAGCCTATCATTGGGAGGGCTTGTAAACTGGCATCCCCAAAGTAGGGGAGGGCTTCCTAGGAAATTAGAAATCTATATAGGCACTCTTGGATCATATTGGTTCCCTTCCTTCTATTGCTCCAAGTCAAGAGGGACCTTAAAGCTGGACATCCATGAGAGCATATGAATTAATGAAGTTTCTTAGGTCTGTAGTATCTCTATGAGTGATGTTGTTCCCTCATTTTTTTTCCTTGAGGTGCAAATGAGAATTGAAGTCCCATTCCAAGATCCAGGGAGTTCCTTCGAAGACCTGCCTCATTGAAGTGAGTATTTTCCATAGAGATTCTCTGCCCACTGAGGTGTTCGAGGCATAGACATTTGACATCACCCAAGAATTCTAGGATTTAGTATCCTGGAACAGGATGTTGCTTACCCTATGGTGGCCCGAAATAAGGTTTCCTTGGAGCTTTGTAGGATTCTAGAGACACAAGAGCCCTCCCAACATCCCAGAAGTCAGGGAATGAATGAAATCATAGTTTTGCAAAATATTTCTAGCAATGTTAGGGGACCATTGATCACCCAATTTTGTTTCCTAAATGAGAAAAATGGTTGTATTATGTTCTCTCCTCATGGCTGCAACCAATATATGTTTGGCTACCCCATTTAGGCCTCTGGTATTCCAAGAGAGGACTTTCATTTCAAACTCTTGGAAATTCTATTGCCCCATTTTCCTTGGTGAGCAGGGGGTTTGGATCTTCGACTTTCATCTTTGGAATTGTTTACTGTTTCCTGAAATAGCATTATTTGGGTTCCATTGGCTATATCTTCAGCTGCATTTTTGTTCCTTATGTCTGAATCATAGGATCTTCCTCTCTCTTTTTTTCCCTCTTACATCCATCATGAATTTTCAGGAGCTCCAAGTTATTCGAGGACTACTTTTCTCAAGGTATGACTGGTCCACGGCTTCGTCATTAGTAGATACAGAGTCTGAATACATAAGAGAGGTTGGGTATTCAGGGCCTGGGTGGAGGGACGAAGGAGGAGAGAGGGGAGGCGGGCCTTAAGCGATTCTCGAGGAAGTGGTGGTACCGAGGACGATGGGAGGATTATGGATGGAGGCGGTAGGGGGGCAAACCAGGGGAGGTTGAGGGGGTGATAGAATGGTCATTGGTTTAGAGGTGGCCGAGATCTCACCTTCCTCACAATCCTCACTGATAACAGAACTATGCAAAGGATTGAATTTATTATTTAGAGGAATAGAGGTGTTTGTCTTATTATTGAGAGGGCCCGAAGGGGGTTTGGAAATAGCTTTGCTGGCCATTGGCAAGATATGTGGGGGTTGATGCTGCATCTTATTTGACTGGTCCCTGACGGGTTTTTACTGTGACGGGACCCAGAGTTTGGGGCACTACGATTGAATATGGCCCTGGGAATGGCACTCAGGGCAAAAAGTTGGCTTGTTTTCATAGAAGAGTGGTTGCTTCTAGTTGAAGTCACCATAGATGAGGTTCAGGTGGTCTAGAAGCTAACTTTATAAGTTCACATTCACAAAAATGCAGGCCTAGGTTAGCCGAGTTATTTCCCGAGTGGCCGAGTTGATAACCACGAGCTCACCGATAGCCTTAGAAAGACCAAGCAAGGAATATTTATAGAAGAATTGGGCTGGAAGATCTGGAAGTCTAACCTAGATGGGGGTGAAATTGATGTTCTAGGAGCTAGGTTTGAATTCTGGTTGCCATTTTTTGAGGAACATACTTCACCTTCCATAGAACCAGAGCCCTACGGATAAGATGCGCTTTGAGTCTTTATGGAAATTGAGTTGAATAATGAAAAAACTCCTTGTCATTGCTGAGATCTCCAAGTTGCCTAGGGTTTTCCATTTTGAAGCCGCCCATCTGTGAATAGCATCTAAGTCAGGTCGCCCACCAATTAATTTGCCTACCAAGGAGTTGGTATCCTGGGATTCATAGTTTTCCATGAGGGATTTAGGGCATAGAACATTATTCCCTTGCATGATGAATTCGTTGGCCGTAGACGACATAGGAATTCATTTTTTTTGGAGAAATTCAGCAAAGGATGGCTTGCCACCTGCTGTTGGAAACTCTCCTGGGATATGGGGACCTTGGTTACCCATGGTGCCAGTCCTTATAGAGGCCTTGATGTCTCTACTGCAAAGATAAGGATCTAAGTGCATCGCCATGGGGGGTGCCTACGAGAATCATTTCGCTGGAACAACCCAGTTTTGGGAGTTGGGGAAGGCGCCCGACTAGCCCTAGGAAGAGACAAGAGGATGGGCAAAGGATAGGAAAAAATCCACCAAGGAAAAAT
Source organism: Wollemia nobilis (assembly GCA_028583015.1). Lineage (NCBI taxonomy): Eukaryota > Viridiplantae > Streptophyta > Pinopsida > Araucariales > Araucariaceae > Wollemia > Wollemia nobilis. Next base: position 1,823,024 of record JAQPPZ010016460.1, read on the forward strand.
GTGAAATTGAAAACCGAAAAATGATGGAAATGGATGGTCGAACACCAAACCCCCGCAGAAAATGCCGAAAGCTGCCAGGAGGCAGATTTTTCTTGTTGCTACGCGGACCTTCGATCGTTGTCACCGTAAATTTGTTTATGATTTCAAAATGGATGAAGGTCCAAAAAAATATATTATGGAATCTATGAGTTGATTGTATTAAGTTGGAAAGAATAAATTCCCTTTAAAATATCATAATGATATAAAATATTAAAATAATATTTTAATAGTAAATATTTTTTTTTGCTTGAAGAAAAGGGGTTGTACTTGGTTCCTCCACCCTTGAAAAATCACAACTCTCTCCTTGAGAGTTTACAAAAATATCTCATTCTCATCTCAATTGAGATGCTATAGCTAGATACCTATATCATTTTAAAAAAGTCTATATTTTTTGTATTTATTTTTGTGTCTTCTTCAATTTTCTTTGTAAATACAAATATTTGGCATCCTTATTTTTGACATTTTCCAGTATTTTTCTTCCATCCATCCAAGTTAAATATTCATTAGTGGTGGTCTTTTATGATGCCAAGATTCCATTGTATCACTTGAATATCCATAATTGCTCTATTGGCTCCTTGCTTCTGCTGTTCTACTTTGACATTTCAAATGGTTGATCTTATTATTCCCTAAAGTTGTTGTACCCATTTGAAATCCAGAATCCCTATGTTTATTTTTAAACATTACCATACTTGATGTCTTAAGCCATACTTCTAAGATTATTGCCTCTTATGGGGTGTGGATGCCCATATGCTGCAACTCTAACTGACACTCAGTTTCCCTTGATTCTTCAACAATTGTTTTCTTTATTTTAAATTCTTCTTCACATTATTCTCTCTTATGCCTTTCTTTTGGTGTATCCTTGTACACTTCTACGAGGGATTACTTGGACTTTTTTGTTGCTTCTTCCATAGAATTTATATTTGTCGTTAATGTAAATTCATTTTTTTAGTCTTCTATTGGTTCTTCAAGTTGTTCCCCTACCATATTTTCTTCTTACTTCTCCTTAGATCCTTGTTGCTTAGAATTTTCCTTCTAAACGTATCCATAAACTTGCACATTGTCATTTGTATTTTTTCTTCTATTATATCCTCTTTATTTATTTCTTTTAGTTCCATCTACAAATTTTTTATTTTTTCTTCATATCCTTTGATGGTGACCTTCAAATTATATATCTTTTTACATGAGTCCCATTGACTCAAGAATGCATGCTCCATTTTGTCTCAAACATAATTATTATTGCTTTCCTTAAAAACACTTTCCCACCAAACACAAGTTTTATCTCTTAAATTTTTTATAAGCTGAATTTGCTAAAAATGGTCATCAAAATATAGAGATTTAAACTTCTTCCACCATTCTCGAGCATCCATATCATCATTTCTCATGAAAACTGGTATCTCTATGATATTTAACCCCAAAAAAATTCTAAAGCAACTAGGGTTTGGGGAAAAACCAAACTTTTAAAAATTTCAAATCACCTCAATTCCTTACTATCAACAAATAATTTTGTAATTTTTCTTCAAAAACGAGATAAACTACAATTGATTTTCTTACTTTGACTGGTTGAGATATCTGTAATTTTTTTTTTTGCAATTTGAACAAATTCTTGCATCCTTGTCTTAGATGACTGACTTCACATGGTAATAACTCCATCAATACTACCACAATGCATTAATGTAAGCAATAACATTTAAGGTACTAATATTTTAAGGTATTATCTTGTAGCACTAGATAATTTTATTAATACATTTTAATTAATTATATATATATATATACATTTATATATAATAAATTAATATATAAAACAATTAAAATATAACTAAATATGAATATAAATACAATTTATTTTTTTATTTTTTATTTTCAAAAGGCCAACAATATTTGAATTTATAACAATAAGAAGGATACAATAACAAAATAAATAACTCTTATAAACAACCCTTCAAGTAAAAAAAAATCATCAATCAATAGAGTCCCACGGGGGATGTTAGGGTACCTAAGAATAGATATTTTGTGATATTTTATTATATTGTATAAGGGTTGGCATGGGCCACACATAACCCAATGTTGATTGTATTATAATTTAATATTATATTAGTAGTAGTCTCCCCAAAGTAGAATAAGATGATGGATATATAAAGAAGATATATTTTTCATTGTAATCAATGTGGAGATAAATCATATGTAATCGTCATTTCCCATTGTAATAAGGTCTAGAAATTCCTTGGTGAGAACCCGTCTGGCCCAGGGGCTTTTTCGGGCTTATTGGAAAATAGGGCCTGGTGAACTTCATCCTAGGAGATGGGGCTGAGGAGAAAATCATTTGATTCCTAGGAAATGATGGTGGGGATGATGGCCAGGAGGTATTCCATGGCCTCGTGGGCTTGAGGTGGGCTGGAACCTAGGAGGCTTCTAAAATGAATGATGGCTTCTTCTCTATTTCATGGATATCTAAAATGGCTGCCCCATCCTGCAAGACAAGGCTTTTGAACTTATTGGCACTCCTATGCCTCAAGGTTGAGATGTGGAAGATATTGGTATTGGCATCATCTTCCTTGAGCCAAAGCTATCTTGACTTCTGGTGCCAGAAATTTTCCTCCTTGGTGAGGCTATTGTGGTATTTAGACAACAAGGTGCTCTCCTCATCCCTAATACTGTCACTTCCTTCACCATTTTGAAAGGACTCCTCAATCTGGATGATTCAGGATTTGACCTGCTATTTGTATTTAAAGATGTTCCCAAAGGTTTCCTTATTCCACTTTTTCAAGTTCCCTTTGATGAACCTAAGTTTCTAGGTTACCTGATTAATAGCAGACCCCAGGAATTTGTTGACTCCACCATGACTGTATCAAGCCCTTGATATCCTTGTGGCGAATCCACATTGATTCAAACATGAAATGGGTCTTGAACTGCGGTCTAGAATTTGATTCCAAGATGAGGGGACTATGATCATAGCCTATCTTTGGGAGGGCTTGCAAACTGGCATCCCCAAAGCAGGGTAGGGCTTCCTGGGAAAGTAGAAATCTATCTAGGCACTCTTGGATCATATTGGTTTCCTTCCTTCTATTGCTCCAAGTCAAGAGGGACTCCTAAAGATGGACATCCATGAGAGCATTGGAATTAATGAAGTTTCTTAGGTCTGTAGTATCTCTACGAGTGATGTTGTTCCCTCATTTTTTTTCCTTGAGGTGCAAAGGAGAATTGAAGTCCCCTACCAGGATCCAGGGAGTTCCTTCGAAGACCTGCCTCATTGAAGTGATCATTTTCCATAGAGCTTCTCTGCCCACAGAGGTGTTCGAGGTATAGACATTTGACATCACCCAAGAATTCTGGGATTTAGTATCCTGGAATAGGATGTTGCTTACCCTCTGGTGGCCCAAAATAAGGTTTCCTTGGAGCTTGGTAGGATTCTAGAGACACAGGAGCCCTCCCGACATCCCAAAAGTTGGGGAATGAATGAAATAGTAGTTTCGCCAAATATTTCTAGCAATGTTAGGGGACCATTGATCACCCAATTTTCTTTCCTGAATAAGAAAAATGGTTGTATTATGTTCTCTCCTCATAGCTGCAACTAGTCTCTATTTGGTTTCCCCTTTTAGGCCTCTCGCATTCCAAGAGAGGACTTTCATTTCAAACTCTTTGAAATTCTATTGCCCCATTTTCCTTGACGAGCAGGGGGTTTCGATCTTCGACTTTCGTCTTTGGAATTGTTTATTGTTTCCTAAAATAGCATTCTCTGGGTTCCATTGGCTATATCTTCAGCTGCATTTTTGTTCCTTATGTTCGAATCAGAGGATATTCCTCTCTTTTTTTCCCCTCCTACATCCATCATGGATTTTCGAGAGCTTCGAGTTATCCTGGGACTACTTTGCTCAAGGTATGACTAGTCCTCGGCTTTGTCATCAGTAGAGACATAGTCTGAATACATAGGAGAGGTTGGGTCTTCAGGGCCTGAGCGGGGGGACAAAGGAGGAGAGAGGGGAGGTGGGCCTTAAGGGATTCTCGGGGAAGTGGGGGCATCGAGGACGAGGGGAGGATTATGGATGGGGGCGGTAGGGGGGCAGACTAGGGGAGGTTGAGGCGACGAGAGGATGGTCATTGGTTCAGAGGTGGTCAAGATCTCACCTTCCTCACAATCCTCACTGATAACAGAACTATGCAAAGGATTGAATTTATTGTTTAGAGGAATAGAGGTGCTTGTCTTATGATTGAGAGGGCCCGGAGGGGGTTTGGAAATAGCTTTGCTGGTCGCTGGAAAGATAGGTGGGGGTTGATGCTGCATCTTCTTTTACTAGTCCCTGACGAGTTTTTACTATGATGGGACCCAGAGTTTTGGGAACTGCAATTGAATATGGCCTTGGGATTGGCACTCAGGGCAAAAGTTGGCTTGTTTTCATAGAAGAGTGGTTGCTTCCTGTTGAAGTCACCATAGATGAGGTTCAGGTGGTCTGGAAGTTAACTTTCTAGGTTCACATTCATGCAAATGCGGGCCTAGGTTAGCCGGGTTCTTGCCCGGGTTTGCTCTGTCGATAGCCATGAGCTCGCCAATCACCTTAGAAAGACCAAGCAAGGCATCTTTATAGAAGAATTGGGTTGGGAGATATGGAATTCTAACCCATATGGGGGTGAAATTGATGTTCTGGGAGCTGGGGTTGAAGTCTGGTTACCATTTCTTGAGGAACATACTTCACCTTCCATAGAACCAGGGCCCTCCGGATAATATGTGCTTTGCGTCTTCATGGAAATTGAGTTAAATCATAAAAAAAATCCTTGTCATTGCCGAGATCTCCAAGCTGCCTAGGGTTTTCAATTTTGAAGTCGCCCATATGTGAATAGCATCTAAGTCAGGTCGCCCGACAATGAATTTGCCTACCAAGGAGTTGGTATCCTGGGATTCATAGTTTTCCATGAGGGATTTAGAGCATAGAACATTATTCTCTTGTGTGATGAATTCGTTGGCTGTAGACGACATAGGAATTCATTTTTTTGGAGCAAGTCAGCAAAGGATGGCTTACCGCCTACTGTTGGAACCTCGCCTGGTATATGGGGTCCTTGGTTGGCCATGGTGCCAGGCCTGACGGAGCCCTCGATGTCTCTGTTGCAAATATAAGGATCTAAGTACGTCGCCATGGGGGGTTCCTACGAGAATCATTTAGCTTGTGCGACCCAGTTTTGGAAGTCAGGGAAGGCGCCCGACTAGCCCTAGGAAGAGACGAGAGGATGGGTGAAGGGCAGGCAACAATCCACAAAGGAAAAATGTGAAATTGAAAACAGAAAAAGGAGGGAAATGGACGGTCGAACACCAAACCCCTATAGAAAAGGTCAAAAGCCGCCAGGAGGCAGACTTTGCTTGTTGCTATGTGGACCTTCGATCGTCATCACCATCAGTTTGTTTGTGATTTCAAAATGGATGAATGTCCAAAAACATATATTATGGAATCTATGAGTTGATTGTATTAAATTGGAAAGAATAAATTCCCTTTAAAATATCATAATGATATAAAATATTAAAATAATATTTTAATAGTAAATATTTTTTTTTGCTTGAAGAAAAGGGGTTGTACTTGGTTCCTCCACCCTTGAAAAATCACAACTCTCTCCTTGAGAGTTTACAAAAATATCTCATTCTCATCTCAATTGAGATGCTATAGCTAGATACCTATATCATTTTAAAAAAAGTCTATATTTTTTGTATTTATTTTTGTGTCTTCTTCAATTTTGTTTGTAAATACAAATATTTGACATCCTTATTTTTGACATTTTCCAGTCTTGTTCTTCCATCCATCCAAGTTAAATATTGATTAGTGGTGGTCTCTTATGATGCCAATATTCCATTGTATCACTTGAATATCCATAATTGCTCTGTTGGCTCCTTGCTTCTACTGCTCTACTTTGATATTTCAAATGGTTGATTTTATTATTCCCTAAAGTTGTTGCACCCATTTGAAATCCAGAATCTCTATGTTTTTTTCAAACATTACCATACTTGATGCCTTAAGTCATACCTCTCAGATTATTGTCTCTTATGGTGGTGTGGATGCCAATATGCTGCAACTCTAACTGACACTAAGTTTCCCTTGATTCTTCAACAATTGTTTTCTTTGTTTTAAATTCTTCTTCACAATCTTCTCTCTTATGCCTTTGTTTTGGTGTATCCTTGTACACTTCTAAGAGAGATTACTTGAACTTTTTTGTTGCTTCTTCCATAAAATTTATATTTTTTGTTAATGTAAATTCATTTTTTGAGTCTTCTATTGGTTCTTCAAGTTGTTCCCCTACCATATTTTCTTCTTACTTATCCTTAGATCCTTGCTGCTTAGTATTTCCCTTCTAAACGTATCCATAAACTTGCACATTGTCATTTGTATTTTTTCTTCTATTATATCCTCTTTATTTATTTCTTTTAGTTCCATCTAAAGCCTTTTTATTTTTTCTTCATATCCTTTGATGGTGACCTTCAAATTATATATATTTTTACATGAGTCCCATTGACTCAAGAATGCATGCTCCATTTTGTCTCAAACATAATTATTATTCCTTTCCTTAAAAACACTTTCCCACCAAACACAAGTTTTATCTCTTAAATTTTTGATAAGCTGAATTTGCTAAAAATGGTCACCAAAATATAGAGATTTAAACTTCTTCCACCATTCTCGAGCATCCATATCATCATTTCTCATGAAAAATGGTATCTCTATGATATTTAACCCCAAAAAAATTCTAAAGCAACTAGGATTTGGGGAAAAACCAAACTTTTAAAAATTTCAAATCACCTCAATTCCTTACTATCAACAAATAATTTTGTAATTTTTCTTAAAAAACGAGATAAACTACAATTGATTTGCTTACTTTGACTGGTTGAGATATCTGTAATTTTTTTTTTTGCAATTTGAAAAAATACTTGCATCCTTGTCTTAGATGACTGACTTCACATGGTAATAACTCCCTCAATACTACCACAATGCATTAATGTAAGCAATAACATTTAAGGTACTAATATTTTAAGGTATTATCTTGTAGCACTAGATCATTTTAATTAATTATATATATATTTATATATAATAAATTAATATATAAAACCATTAAAATATAACTAAATATGAATATAAATACAATTTATTTTTTTATTTTTTATTTTCAAAAGGCCAACAATATTTGAATTTATAACAATAAGAAGGATACAATAACAAAATAAATAACTCTTATAAACAACCCTTCAAGTAAAAAAAAATCATCAATCAATAGAGTCCCACAGGGGATGTTAGGGTACCTAAGAATAGATATTTTGTGATATATTATTATATTGTATAAGGGTTGGCATGGGCCACACATAACCCAATGTTGATTGTATTATAATTTAATATTATATTAGTAGTAGGCTCCCCAAAGTAGAATAAGATGATGGATATATAAAGAAGATATATTTGTCATTGTAATCAACGTGGAGATCAATCATATGTAATCATCTTTGGCCATTGTAATAAGGTCTGGAAAAAACTGGGTGAGAACCCGTCCGGCCCAGGGGCTTTTTCGAGCTTCATGGAAAAGAGGGCCTGGAGAACTTCATCCTAGGAGATGGGGCTGAGGAGAAAATCATTTGATTCCTAGGAGATGATGGTGGGGATGATGGCCAAGACGAAATCTGTGGCCTCGGGGGCTTGAGGCGGGCTGGAACCTAGGAGACTTCTAAAATGATTGATGGCTTCATCTCTATTGCATGGATATCTAAAATGGCTGCCCCATCCTGCAAGACAAGGCTTTTGATCTTATTGGCACTCCTATGCCTCAAGGTTGAGATGTGGAAGATCTTGGTATTGGCATCATATTCCTTGAGCTAAAGCTATCTTGACTTCTGGTGTTAGAAATTTTCCTCCTTGGTGAGGATGTTGTGGTACTTAGACAACAAGGTGCTCTCCTCATCCCTAATACTGTCGCTACCTTCAAATTTTTGAAAGGACTCCTCAATCTGGATGATTCAAGATTTGACCTGCTATTTGTCTTTGAAGATGTTTCCAAAGTTTTCCTTATTCCACTTTTTCAAGTTCCCTTTGATGAACCTAAGTTTCTGGGTTACTTGGTTAATAGCAAATCCTTGGAATTTTTTGACTCCACCATGATTGTATCAAGCCCTTGAGATCCTTGTGGCGAATCCACATTGCTTCAAACCTGAAAGGGGTCTTGAACTACGGTCTAGAATTTGATTCCAAGATTAGGGGACTATGATCAAAGCCTATCTTTTGGAGGGCTTGCAAACTTGCTTCCCCAAAGCAGGTGAGGGCTTCCTGGGAAAGCAGAAATCTATCTAGGTGCTCTTGGATCATATTGGTGCCCTTCCTTCTATTGCTCCAAGTCAAGAGGGACCCCTAAAGCTGGACATCCATGAGAGCATTGGAATTAATGAAGTTTCTTAGGTTTGTAGTGTCTTTGTGAGTGATGTTGTTCCCTCCTTTTTTTTCCTTGAGGTGCAAAGGATAATTGAAGTCCCTTGCCAGGATCCAGGGAGTTCCTTCGAAGACCTGCCTCATTGAAGTGAGCATTTTCCACAGAGATTCTCTGCTCACAGAGGTTTTTGAGGCATAGAAATTTGACATCACCTAATAATTTTGGGATTTAGTATCCTAGAACAGGATGTTGCTTACCCTATGGTGGCCCAAAATAAGGTTTCCTTGGAGCTTGGCAAAATTCCAAATACACAGGAGCCCTCCCGACATCGCAGAAGTCGGGTAATGAATGAAATCGTAGTTTCACAAAATATTTCTAGCAATGTTAGGGGACCATTGACCACCCAATTTTGTTTCCTGAATGAGAAAAATGGTTGTATTATGTTCTCTCCTCATGGGTGCAACCAATCTCTGTTTGGCTACCCCATTTAGGCCTCTCATATTCCAAGAGAGGACTGTCATTTCAAACTCTTGGAAATTCTATTGCCCCCTTTTCCTTGATGAGCATGGGGTTTGGATCTTCGACTTTCATCTTTGGAATTGTTTACTGTTTCTTGAAATAGCATTATTTGGGTTCCATTGGCTATATCTTCAGCTGCATTTTTGTTCCTTATGTTCGAATCAGAGGATCTTCCTCTCTTTTTTTCCCCTCCTACATCCATCATGGATTTTCAGGAGCTCCGAGTTATCCTGGGACTACTTTGTTCAAGGTATGACTAGTCCACGACTTTGTCATCAGTAGAGACAGAGACTAAAGACATAGGAGAGGTTGGGTCTTCAGGGCCTGGGCAAAGGGAAGAAGGAGGAGAGAGGGGAAGCGGGCCTTAAGGTATTCTCGAGGAAGTGGGGGTACCGAGGACGAGGGGAGGATTATGGATTGAGGCGATAGGGGGGCAGACCAGGGGAGGTTGAGGGGGTGAGAGGATGGTTGTTGGTTTAGAGGTGGCTGAGATCTCACCTTCCTCACAATCCTCACTAATAACAGAACTATGCAAAGGATTGAATTTATTGTTTAGAGGAATAGAGGTGCTTGTCTTATTATTGAGAGGGCCCGAAGGGGGTCTGGAAATAGCTTTGCTGGCCGTTGACAAGATATGTGGGGGTTGATGTTGCATCTTCTTTGACTGGTCCCTGACAGGTTTTTACTGTGACGGGACACAGAGTTTCGGGCACTGCGATTGAAGATTGCCCTGGGAATGGCACTCACGGCAAAAAGTTGGCTTGTTTTCATAGAAGAGTGGCTACTTCTAGTTGAAGTCACCATAGATGAGGTTCAGGTGGTCTAGAAGCTAAATTTCTAGGTTCACATTCACACAAATGCGGGCCTAGGTTAGCAGGGTTCTTTCCCGGGTGGCCGAGTTGATAGCCACGAGCTCGTCGATCGCCTTAGAAAGACCAAGCAAGGCATATTTATAAAAGAATTGGGCTAGAAGATCTGGAAGTCTAACCTAGATGGCGGTGAAATTGATGTTCTAGGAGCTGGGGTTGAATTCTTGTTGCCATTTTTTGAGGAACATACTTCACCTTCCATAGAACCAGAGCCCTCCGGATAAGATGCGCTTTGTGTCTTCATGGAAATTGAGTTGAATAATGAAAAAATTCCTTGTCATTTGCTGAGATCTCCAAGTTGCCTAGGGTTTTCCATTTTGAAGCTGCCCATCTGTGAATAGCATCTAAGTCAGGTCGCCCACCAATTAATTTGCCTACCAAGGAGTTGGTATCCTGGGATTCATAGTTTTCCATGAGGGATTTAGGGCATAGAACATTATTCCCTTGCGTGATGAATTCGCTGGCCGTAGACGACATAGGAATTCATTTTTTTTGGAGCAAGTCAGCAAAGGATGGCTTGCTGCCTGCTGTTGGAACCTCTCCTGGGATATGGGGACCTTGGTTACCCATGGTTCCAGTCCTTACAGAGCCCTCGATGTCTCTGCTGCAAAGATAATGATCTAAGTGTGTCGCCATGGGGGGTGCCTACGAGAATCATTTCGTTGGTGCGACCCATTTTTTGGAGTCATGGAAGGCACCCGACTAGACCTAGGAAGAGACGAGAGGATGGGCAGAGGACAGGAAACAATCCACCAAGGAAAAATGTGAAATTGAAAACCAAAAAAGGAGGGAAATGGACAGTCGAACACCAAACCCCCATAGAAAATGCCGAAATCAGCCAGGAGGTAGACTTTTCTTGTTGCTACGTAGACCTTCGATCGTTGTCACCATCAATTTGTTTATGATTTCAAAATGGATGAAGGTCCAAAAACATATATTATGGAATCTATGAGTTGATTGTATTAAGTTGGAAAGAATAAATTCCCTTTAAAATATCATAATGATATAAAATATTAAAATAATATTTTAATAGTAAATATTTTTTTTTGCTTGAATAAAAGGGGTTGTACTTGGTTCCTCCACACTTGAAAAATCACAACTCTCTCCTTGAGTGTTTACAAAAATATCTCATTCTCATCTCAATTGAGATGCTATAGCTAGATACCTATATCATTTAAAAAAAGTCTATATTTTTTGTATTTATTTTTGTGTCTTCTTCAATTTTCTTTGTAAATACATATATTTGGCATCCTTATTTTTGACATTTTCTAGTATTTTTCTTCCATCCATCCAAGTTAAATATTCATTAGTGGTGGTCTTTTATGATGCCAAGATTCCATTTTATCACTTGAATATCCATAATTGCTCTGTTGGCTCCTTGCTTTTGCTGCTCTACTTTGATATTTCAAATGGTTGATGTTATTATTCCCTAAAGTTGTTGCACCCATTTGAAATCTAGAATCCCTATGTTTTTTTTTAAACATTACCATACTTGATGCCTTAAGCCATACCTCTAAGATTATTGCTTCTTATGGTGGTGTGGATGCCAATATGCTGCAACTCTAACTGACACTCAGTTTCCCTTTATTCTTCAACAATTGTTTTCTTTATTTTAAATTCTTCTTCACAATATTCTCTCTTATGCCTTTGTTTTGGTGTATCCTTGTACACTTCTAAGAGAGATTACTTGGACTTTTTGGTTGCTTCTTCCATAGAATTTATATTTGTTAATGTAAATTCATTTTTTGAGTCTTCTATTGGTTCTTCAAGTTGTTCCCCTACCATTTTACTCTTACTTATCCTTAGATCCTTGCTGCTTAGTATTTCCCTTCTAAACGTATCCATAAACTTGCACATTGTCATTTGTATTTTTTCTTCTATTATATCCTCTTTATTTATTTCTTTTAGTTCCATCTACAAAATTTTTATTTTTTCTTCATATCCTTTGATGGTGACCTTCAAATTATATATCTTTTTACATGAGTCCCATTGACTCAAGAATGCATGCTCCATTTTGTCTCAAACATAATTATTATTCCTTTCCTTAAAAACACTTTCCCACAAAACACAATTTTTATCTCTTAAATTTTTGATAAGCTGAATTTGCTAAAAATGGTCACCAAAATATAGAGATTTAAACTTCTTCCACCATTCTCGAGCATCCATATCATTATTTCTCATGAAAAATGGTATCTCTATGATATTTAACCCCAAAAAAATTCTAAAGCTACTAGGGTTTGGGGAAAAACCAAACTTTTAAAAATTTCAAATCACCTCAATTCCTTACTATCAACAAATAATTTTGTAATTTTTCTTCAAAAACGAGATAAACTACAATTGATTTGCTTACTTTGACTGGTTGAGATATCTGTAATTTTTTTTTTTGCAATTTGAAAAAATACTTGCATCCTTGTCTTAGATGACTGACTTCACATGGTAATAACTCCCTCAATACTACCACAATGCATTAATGTAAGCAATAACATTTAAGGTACTAATATTTTAAGGTATTATCTTGTAGCACTAGATCATTTTATTAATACATTTTAATTAATTATATATATATATATATATTTATATATAATAAATTAATATATAAAACCATTAAAATATAACTAAATATGAATATAAATACAATTTATTTTTTTATTTTTTATTTTCAAAAGGCCAACAATATTTGAATTTATAACAATAAGAAGGATACAATAACAAAATAAATAACTCTTATAAACAACCCTTCAAGTAAAAAAAAATCATCAATCAATAGAGTCCCACAGGGGATGTTAGGGTACCTAAGAATAGATATTTTGTGATATATTATTATATTGTATAAGGGTTGGCATGGGCCGCACATAACCCAATGTTGATTGTATTATAATTTAATATTATATTAGTAGTAGGCTCCCCAAAGTAGAATAAGATGATGAATATATAAAGAAGAGATATTTGTCATTGTAATCAACGTGGAGATCAATCATATGTAATCATCTTTGGCCATTGTAATAAGGTCTGGAAAAACCTAGGTGAGAACCCATCCGGCCCAGGGGCTTTGTCAGGATTCATGGAAAAGAGGGCCTGGTGAACTTCATCTAAGGAGATGGGGCTGAGGAGAAAATCATTTGATTCCTAGGAGATGATGGTGGGGATGATGGCCAGGAGGGATTCCATGGCCTTGGGGGCTTGAGGCGGGCTGGAACCTAGGAGGCTTCTAAAATGATTGATGGCTTCTTCTCTATTGCATGGATATCTAAAATGGCTGCCCCATCCTGCAAGACAAGGCTTTTGATCTTATTGGCACTCCTATGCCTCAAGGTTGAGATGTGGAAGATCTTGGTATTGGCATCACCTTCCTTGATCCAAAGCTATCTTGACTTCTGGTGCTAGAAATTTTCCTCCTTGGTGAGGATGTTGTGGTACTCAAACAACAAGGTGCTCTCCTCATCCCTAATACTGTCACTGCCTTCACCTTTTTGAAAGGACTCCTCAATCTGGATGATTCAGGATTTGACCTGCTATTTGTCTTTGAAGATTTTCCCAAAGGTTTCCTTATTCCACTTTTTCAAGTTCCCTTTGATGAACCTAAGTTTCTGGGTTACCTGGTTAATAGCAGACCCTAGGAATTTTTTCACTCCACCATGACTATATCAAGCCCTTGAGATCCTTGTGGCGAATCCACATTGATTCAAACCTGAAAGGGGTCTTGAACTGCGGTCTAGAATTTGATTCCAAGATGAGAGGACTATGATCAGAGCCTATCATTGGGAGGGCTTGTAAACTGGCATCCCAAAAGCAGGGGAGGGCTTCCTGGGAAATTAGAAATCTATATAGGCACTCTTTGATCATATTGGTGCCCTTCCTTCTATTGCTCCAAGTCAAGAGGGACCCCTAAAGCTGGACATCAATGAGAGCATTGGAATTAATGAAGTTTCTTAGGTCTGTAGTATCTCTGTGAGTGATGTTGTTCCCTCCTTTTTTTTCCTTGAGGTGCAAATGAGAATTGAAGTCCCCTGCCAGGATCCAGGGAGTTCCTTCGAAGACTTGCCTCATTGAAGTGAGTATTTTCCATAAATATTCTCTGCCCACCGAGGTGTTCGAGGCATAGACATTTGACATCACCCAAGAATTCTGGGATTCAGTATCCTGGAACAGGATGTTGCTTACCCTATGGTGGCCTGAAATAAGGTTTCCTTGGAGCTTTGTAGGATTCCAGAGACACAGGAGCCCTCCCGACATCCCAGAAGTCAGGGAATGAATGAAATCGTAGTTTTGCAAAATCTTTCTAGCAATGTTAGGGGACCATTGATCACCCAATTTTGTTTCCTGAATGAGAAAAATGGTTGTATTATGTTCTCTCCTTATGGCTGCAACCAATCTCTATTTGGCTACCCCATTTAGGCCTCTTGTATTCCAAGAGAGGACTTGCATTTCAAACTCTTGGAAATTCTATTGCCCCATTTTCCTTGATGAGCAGGGGGTTTAGATCTTCGACTTTCATCTTTGGAATTGTTTACTGTTTCCTGAAATAGCATTATTTGTGTTCCATTGGCTATATCTTCAGCTGCATTTTTGTTCCTTATGTCTGAATCAGAGGATCTTCCTCTCTTTTTTTTCCCCTCCTACATCCATCATGGATTTTTGGGAGCTCCGAGTTATCTTGGGACTACTTTTCTCAAGGTATGACTAGTCCACGACTTCGTCATCAGTAGAGACAAAGTCTGAATACATAGGAGAGGTTGGGTCTTCAGGGCCTGGGTGGAGGGATGAAGGAGGAGAGAGGGGAGGCGAGCCTTAAGGTATTCTCCAGGAAGTGGGGGTACCGAGGACGATGGGAGGATTATGGATGGAGGTGGTAGGGGGGCAAACCAGGGGAGGTTGAGGGGGTGAGAGGATGGTCATTGGTTTAGAGGTGGCCGAGATCTCACCTTCTTCACAATCCTCACTGATAACAGAACTATGCAAAGGATTGAATTTATTGTTTAGAGGAATAGAGGTGCTTGTCTTATTATTGAGAGGGCCCGAAGGGGGTCTAGAAATAGATTTGCTGGATATTGGCAAGATATGTGGGGGTTGATGTTGCATCTTCTTTGACTGGTCCCTGATGGGTTTTTACTATGACAGGACCCAGATTTTCGGGCACTGCGATTGAAGATGGCCCTGGGAATGGCACTCAGGGCAAAAAGTTGGCTTGTTTTCATAGAAGAGTGGCTGCTTCTAGTTGAAGTCACCATAGATGGGGTTCAAGTGGTCTAGAAGCTAACTTTCTAGGTTCAAATTCACATAAATGCGGGCCAAGGTTGGTCGGGTTCTTTCCCGGGTGGCCGAGTTGATAGACATGAGCTCGCCGATCGCCATAGAAAGACCAAGCAAGGCATATTTGTAGAAGAATTGGGCTGGAAGATCTAGAAGTCTATCCTAGATGGGGGTGAAATTGATGTTCTAGGAGCTGGGGTTAAATTCTGGTTGCCATTTTTTGAGGAACATACTTCACCTTCCATAGAACCAGAGCCCTCCGGATAAGATGCACTTTGCGTCTTCATGGAAATTGAGTTGAATAATGAAAAAACTCCTTGTCATTGCTGAGATCTCCAAGTTGCCTAGGGTTTTCCATTTTGAAGCCGCCCATCTATGAATAGCATCTAAGTCAGGTCGCCCATAATTAATTTTCCTACCAAGGAGTTGGTATCCTGGGATTCATAGTTTTCCATGAGGGATTTAGGGCATAGAACATTATTCCCTTGCGTGATGAATTCGTTGGCCATAGACGACATAGGAATTCATTTTTTTTGGAGCAAGTCAGCAAAGGATGGCATGCCGCCTATTGTTGGAACCTCTCCTGGGATATGGGGACCTTGGTTACCCATGGTGCCAGTCCTTACAGAGCCCTCGATGTCTCTGCTACAAATATAAGGATCTAAGTGCGTCGCCATGGGGGGTGCCTACGAGAATCATTTCGCTAGCGCAACCCAGTTTTGCGAGTCGGGGAAGGCACCCGACTAGCCCTAGGAAGATACGAGAGGATGGGTAGAGGACAGGAAACAATCCACCAAGGAAAAACGTGAAATTGAAAACCGAAAAAGGAGGGAAATGGACGATCGAACACCAAACCCCCGTAGAAAATGCCGAAAGCTGCCAGGAGGCAGACTTTTCTTGTTGCTACGCGGACCTTCGATCGTTGTCACTGTCAATTTGTTTGTGATTTCAAAATGGATGAAGGTCCAAAAACATATATTATGGAATCTATGAGTTGATTGTATTAAGTTGGAAAGAATAAATTCCCTTTAAATTATCATAATGATATAAAATATTAAAATAATATTTTAATAGTAAATATTTTTTTTTGCTTGAAGAAAAGGGGTTGTACTTGGTTCCTCCACACTTGAAAAATCACAACTCCCTCCTTGAGAGTTTACAAAAATATCTCATTCTCATCTCAATTGAGATGCTATAGCTAGATACCTATATCATTTTAAAAAAGTCTATATTTTTTGTATTTATTTTTGTGTCTTCTTCAATTTTCTTTGTAAATACATATATTTGGCATCCTTATTTTTGACATTTTCCAGTATTTTTCTTCCATCCATCCAAGTTAAATATTCATTAGTGGTGGTCTTTTATGATGCCAAGATTCCATTGTATCACTTGTATATCCATAATTGCTCTGTTGGCTCCTTGCTTCTGCTGCTCTACTTTGATATTTCAAATGGTTGATCTTATTATTCCCTAAAGTTGTTGCACCCATTTGAAATCTAGAATCCCTATGTTTTTTTTTAAACATTACCATACTTGATGCCTTAAGCCATACCTCTAAGATTATTGCCTATTATGGTGGTGTGGATGCCAATATGTTGCAACTCTAACTGACACTCAGTTTCCCTTGATTCTTCAACAATTGTTTTCTTTATTTTAAATTCTTCTTCACAATATTCTCTCTTATGCCTTTGTTTTGGTGTATCCTTGTACACTTCTAAGAGGGATTACTTGGACTTTTTTTTTGCTTCTTCCATAGAATTTATATTTGTCGTTAATGTAAATTCATTTTTTGAGTCTTCTATTGGTTCTTCAAGTTGTTCCCCTACCATATTTTCTTCTTACTTCTCCTTAGATCCTTGTTGCTTAGTATTTTCCTTCTAAACGTATCCATAAACTTGCACATTGTCATTTGTATTTTTTCTTCTATTATATCCTCTTTATTTATTTCTTTGAGTTCCATCTACAAATTTTTTATTTTTTCTTCATATCCTTTGATGGTGACCTTCAAATTATATATCTTTTTACATGAGTCCCATTGACTCAAGAATGCATGCTCCATTTTGTCTCAAACATAATTATTATTCCTTTCCTTAAAAACACTTTCCCACCAAACACAAGTTTTATCTCTTAAATTTTTGATAAGCTGAAATAGTCACCAAAATATAGAGATTTAAACTTCTTCCACCATTCTCGAGCATCCATATCATCATTTCTCATGAAAACTGGTATCTCTATGATATTTAACCCCAAAAAAATTCTAAAGCAACTAGGGTTTGGGGAAAAACCAAACTTTTAAAAATTTCAAATCACCTCAATTCCTTACTATCAACAAATAATTTTGTAATTTTTCTTCAAAAATGAGATAAACTACAATTGATTTGTTTACTTTGACTGGTTGAGATATTTGTATTTTTTTTTTTTGCAATTTGAAAAAAATCTTGCATCCTTGTCTTAGATGAATGACTTCACATGGTAATAACTCCCTCAATACTACCACAATGCATTAATGTAAGCAATAACATTTAAGGTACTAATATTTTAAGGTATTATCTTGTAGCACTAGATCATTTTATTAATACATTTTAATTAATTATATATATATATATATTTATATATAATAAATTAATATATAAAACCATTAAAATATAACTAAATATGAATATAAATACAATTTATTTTTTTATTTTTTATTTTCAAAAGGCCAACAATATTTGAATTTATAACAATAAGAAGGATACAATAACAAAATAAATAACTCTTATAAACAACCCTTCAAGTAAAAAAAAATCATCAATCAATAGAGTCCCACGGGGGATGTTAGGGTACCTAAGAATAGATATTTTGTGATATATTATTATATTGTATAAGGGTTGGCATGGGCCACACATAACCCAATGTTGATTGTATTATAATTTAATATTATATTACTAGTAGGCTCCCCAAAGTAGAATAATATGATGGATATATAAAGAATATATATTTGTCATTGTAATCAACATGGAGATCAATCATATGTAATCATCATTGCCTATTGTAATAAGGTCTAGAAAATCCTGGGTGAGAACCCGTCTGGCCCAGGGGCTTTGTCGGGCTTATTGGAAAATAGTGCCTGGTGAACTTCATCCTGGGAGATGGGGCTGAGGAGAAAATCATTTTATTCCTAGGAGATGATGGTGGGGATGATGGCCAGGAGGGATTCCATGGCCTCGAGGGCTTGAAGCGGGCTGGAACCTAGGAGGCTTCTAAAATGATTGATGGCTTCTTCTCTATTTCATGGATATCTAAAATGGCTGCCCCATCCTGCAAGACAAGGCTTTTGATCTTATTCGCACTCCTATGCCTCAAGGTTGAGATGTGGAAGATATTGGTATTGGCATCATCTTCCTTGAGCCAAAGCTATCTTGACTTCTGGCGCCAAAAAGTTTCCTCCTTGGTGAGGCTATTGTGGTACTTAGACAATAAGGTGCTCTCCTCATCCCTAATACTGTCACTTCCTTCACATTTTTGAAAGGACTCCTCAATCTGGATGATTCAGGATTTGACTTGCTATTTGTCTTTAAAGATGTTCCCAAAGGTTTCCTTATTCCACTTTTTCAAGTTCCCTTTGATGAACCTAAGTTTCTGGGTTACCTGATTAATAGCAGACCCCAAGAATTTGTTGACTCCACCATGACTATATCAATCCCTTGAGATCCTTGTGGCGAATCCACATTGATTCAAACATGAAATGGGTCTTGAACTATGGTCTAGAATTTGATTCCAAGATTAGGAGACTATGATCATAGCCTATCTTTGGGAGGGCTTGCAAACTGGCATCCCCAAAGCAGGGGAGGGCTTCCTAGGAAAGTAGAAATCTATATAGGCACTCTTGGATCATATTGGTGCCCTTCCTTCTATTGCTCCAAGTCAAGAGGGACCCCTAAAGCTGGACATCCATGAGAGCATTGGAATTAATGAAGTTTCTTAGGTCTGTAGTATCTCTAAGAGTGATTTTGTTCCCTCCTTTTTTTTCCTTGAGGTGCAAAGGAGAATTGAAGTCCCCTACTAGGATCCAGGGAGTTCCTTCAAAGACCTGCCTCATTGAAGTGAGCATTTTCCATAGAGCTTCTCTGCCCACAGAGGTGTTCAAGGCATAGACATTTGACATCACCCAAGAATTTTGGGATTTAGTATCCTGGAACAGGATGTTGCTTACCCTATGGTCGCCCAAAATAAGGTTTCCTTGGAGCTTGGCAGGATTCCAGAGACACAGGAGCCCTCTCGACATCCCAAAAGTCGGGGAATGAATGAAATTGTAGTTTCACCAAATATTTCTAGCAATGTTAGGGGACCATTGATCACCCAATTTTCTTTCCTGAATAAGAAAAATGGTTGTATTATGTTCTCTCTTCATAGCTACAACCAGTCTCTATTTGGATGCCCCTTTTAGGTCTCTCACATTCCAAGAGAGGACTTTCATTTCAAACTCTTGGAAATTCTCTTGCCCCATTTTCCTTGCTGAGCAGGGGGTTTGGATCTTCGAATTTCGTCTTTGGAATTGTTTGTTGTTTCCTAAAATAGCATTCTATGGGTTCCATTGGCTATATCTTCAGCTGCATTTTTGTTCCTTATGTCTGAATCAGAGGATATTCCTCTCTTTTTTTCCCCTCCTACATCCATCATGGATTTTCGGGAGCTTCGAGTTATCTTGGGACTACTTTGCTCAAGGTATGACTGGTCCTCGACTTCATCATCAGTATAGACATAGTCTGAATACATAGGAGAGGTTGGGTCTTCAGGGCTCGGGCGGGGGGACGAAGGAGAGAGGGGAGGTGGGCCTTAAGGGATTCTCGGGGAAGTGGGGGCACGGAGGACGAGGGGAGGATTATGGATGGGGGTAGTAGGGGGGTAGACCAGGGGAGGTTGAGGCGATGAGAGGATGGCCGTGGTTCAAAGGTGGTAAATATCTCACCTTCCTCACAATCCTCACTGATAACAGAACTATGCAAAGGATTGAATTTATTGTTTAGAGGAATAGAGGTGCTTGTCTTATGATTGAGAGGGCCCGGAGGGGGTCTGGAAATAGCTTTGCTGGTCACTGGAAAGATAGGTGGGGGTTGATGCTGCATCTTATTTTACTAGTCCCTGACGAGTTTTTACTATGATGGGACCCAGAGTTTTGGGAACTGCGATTGAATATGGCCTTGGGATTGGCACTCAGGGTAAAATTTGGCTTGTTTTCATAGAAGAGTGGTTGCTTCCTGTTGAAGTCACCATAGATGAGGTTCAGGTGGTCTGGAAGCTAACTTTCTAGGTTCACATTCACGCAAATGCGGGCCTAGGTTAGCCGGGTTCTTGCCCGGGTTGCTGAGTCGATAGCCACGAGCTCGTCGATCGCCTTAGAAAGACCAAGCAAGGCATATTTATAGAAGAATTGGGCTGGGAGATCTGGAAGTATAACCCATATGGGGGTGAAATTTATGTTCTGGGAGATGGGGTTGAAGTTTGGTTACCATTTCTTGAGGAACATACTTCACCTTCCATAGAACCAGGGCCCTCCGAATAAGATGTGCTTTGCGTCTTCATGGAAATTGAGTTGAATCATGAAAAAATAGCTTGTCATTGCCAAGATCTCCAAGTTGCCTAGGGTTTTCCATTTTGAAGTCGCCCATCTGTGAATAGCATCTAAGTCAGGTCACCCGCCAATTAATTTGCCTACCAAGGAGTTGGTATCCTAGGATTCATAGTTTTCCATGAGGGATTAGGGCATAGAACATTATTCTCTTGCGTGATGAATTCATTGGCTGTAGACGACATAGGAATTCTTTGGAGCAAGTTAGCAAAGGATAGCTTGTCGCCTACTATTGGAACCTCACCTAGGATATGGGGCCCTTGGTTGGCCATCGTGCCAGGCCCGACGGAGCCCTCGATGTCTCTGCTACAAAGATCAGGATCTAAGTGCGTCGCCATGGGTGGTGCCTACGAGAATCATTTCACTGGAACGACCTAGTTTTGGGAGTCGGGGAAGGCGTTCGACTAGCCCTAGGAAGAGACGAGAGGATGGGCAGAAGGCAAGAAACAATCCACAAAGGAAAAACGTGAAATTGAAAATTGAAAAAGGAGGAAAATGGACGGTCGAACACCAAACCCCCATAGAAAAGGCCAAAAGCCGCCAGGAGGCAGACTTTGCTTGTTGTTATGCGGACCTTCGATCGTCATCAGCATCAATTTGTTTATGATTTCAAAATGGATGAATGTCCAAAAACATATATTATGGAATCTATGAGTTGATTGTATTAAATTGGAAAGAATAAATTCCCTTTAAAATATCATAATGATATAAAATATTAAAATAATATTTTAATAGTAAATATATTTTTTTGCTTGAAGAAAAGGGGTTGTACTTGGTTCCTCCACCCTTGAAAAATAATAACTCTCTCCTTGAGAGTTTACAAAAATATCTCATTCTCATCTCAATTGAGATGCTATAGCTAGATACCTATATCATTTAAAAAAAAAATCTATATTTTTTGTATTTATTTTTGTGTCTTTTTCAATTTTGTTTGTAAATACAAATATTTGACATCCTTATTTTTGACATTTTCCAGTCTTGTTCTTCCATCCATCCAAGTTAAATATTGTTTAGTGGTGGTCTTTTATGATGCCAAGGTTCCATTGTATCACTTGAATATCCATAATTGCTCTGTTGGCTCCTTGCTTCTGCTGCTCTACTTTGATATTTCAAATGGTCGATCTTATTATTCCCTAAATTTGTTGCACCCATTTGAAATCTAGAATCCCTATGGTTTTTTTCAAACATTACCATACTTGATGCCTTAATCCATACCTCTAAGATTATTGCCTCTTATGGTGGTGTGGATGCTAATATGCTGCAACTCTAACTGACACTTAGTTTCCCTTGATTCTTCAACAATTGTTTTCTTTATTTTAAATTCTTCTTCACAATCTTCTCTCTTATGCCTTTGTTTTTGTGTATCCTTGTACACTTCTAAGAGGGATTACTTGGACTTTTTTGTTGCTTCTTCCATAGAATTTATATTTGTTGTTAATGTAAATTCATTTTTTGAGTCTTCTATTGGTTCTTCAAGTTGTTCCCCTACCATATTTTCTTCTTACTTCTCCTTATATTCTTGTTGCTTAGTATTTTCCTTCTAAACGTATCCATAAACCTACACATTGTCATTTGTATTTTTTTCTTCTATTATATCCTCTTTATTTATTTCTTTTAGTTCCATCTACAGCTTTTTTGGTGACCTTCAAATTATTTATCTTTTTACATGAGTCCCATTGACTCAAGAATGCATGCTCCATTTTGTCTCAAACATAATTATTATTCCTTTTCTTAAAAACACTTTCCCACCAGACACAAGTTTTATCTCTTAAATTTTTGATAAGCTGAATTTGCTAAAAATGGTCACCAAAATATAGAGATTTAAACTTCTTCCACCATTCTCGAGCATCCATATCATCATTTCTCACGAAAACTGGTATCTCTATGATATTTAACCCCAAATAAATTCTAGTCATTTCAGTAATATCATTTTCTATGTTTTGCTATATTTCCTATAATTTTAGTCATAGAAAATATTTTATCAATATTTTGAGATGATACCATTTGTTCTAGAATTTGTATGATCTTCTTCACCTTGATAGTTTATTGCTATTTACATCTCATTTTTCTTTCAAATGTTATCCAAATTTACAAGTTATCATTGGGAGCAATAGCAATATCGTCACTTCATGTATTATGTTCCATCTCTAGGGAAAGATTATTATTATTTTTAAATAATTTGAGGTCCTAAATATTGCAACTGAATAGTTATTTGGATCTCCTAAGTCACATAGGCCCCCAAAACCTGACTATATTTTTTAGTATTTTTTTTTGTAGGAAAGACACTTTGATTGGATCTTGGAGTAATTTTGTTAGGAAGCTATATCGTCCTACAATAGTGATTTCATCTTGACTATAATTACAAGCACATTTTCTACCTTCTTCTCATAGGTTTATTTTGACGTTTTTATCCCCTATTGTTTACTGCACTAGTAGATTTTTATTTTACTCTCATGACATCTAATAAGGAAATAGAGGAACGTAGGTTTGGTTAACAACATAGGAACCTTTTGCTTTCCTTTCTAGAAAAGAAATAAAATTTCATGTAGTTATGCATTAGGCTAGGTTGTATGTTGCACATTCCCTTATACCTTTGCTTAAAAAAGAAAATAAAAAGTTTAATTTTCTTGTTATCATTCAAAAGAAAAGTCATATAGGTTAGTATCTTGTTGTCATGATCCACCTTGTCAAGACTCTTTAATGAGAAAAAACTATGTATTGAAATGATGATTTAGTACATAGTTTCAATTCATTTGAATTATTTTATGCATTTATTGTTATGATTTTATATTATATGGATATGGTGCTATTGATGTTGTGCTTGGATGCATGATCATATGCTCTCGTAGGTGGGAAAGAAAGTCGACCACCGAGAATGAGGTGCCAAAAAAAAAGAAATGATGTGACAAAAAACTCCAGGGTAAGATGTACCCAAGGTAACAAGTATTTACCACATGTAGTTTGCATTCATACATTCATGCAATTGTGCTTGAGGGTAGTCATCATCATCTGAAAAATCTGTCCACTATAAAAGTAGATAACCTTGAAGTTATCATAATAGTCTTTTGCACACTAGATAGGAGAAGTAAGGAATTTTGGTGTATTACCTCGTCTTATTTTGATTTATGTGTTCTCCTTCCCTGCACTTGAGATTGTCTACTTCATGTGATGAAAATACCATTAATGGAAATCAATTAAAATTTATTAATGATGTCTAATAATATATTAATATTATGAACTTATTAATAATTAAAGTATATCACCTTGAACAATAGATTTTAATGCTATAATAATATTAATAAAGTGGATTTACTAATATTTATGATTAGTTAATATTGCTAATGGTGATTTGCACATTAATAAGGTAAACTTATTAATATTGATAATTAATATTTTCTAATATGAAAGTAACTATATATATATATATATATATATATATATATATATATATAAATAAAAGGTGGACTTAATAATTGTACGTAAATACTTTCCAAATATTATAATATCAATGGTAATTATGAAAAAGACTTTGCATTGGTTTAAATTAAAAAAAGTAGAACAAATTGTGTGTGTGTGGATGGTTGCAAAGTTCTTTCCGAAATATGGTTGGACCATCACCTTGCACCTTACGAATCCTTTTGGAAGGACGAACGAGAAGTTATTCCAAGGAATGAGAATATCAATGTTTGATGGAGGAGATACACCAAGAGAACAAGAAATTTTGAGTGACATTACGTTAAGCATCAACAAAGGTTTTTTAAATCATTTCTTCATCCAACAAGTATTATATTATCTTATTGCATAGAATAATTTATTTGAATTGGAAATGGTGTTTTTTATATTTTTCTTCATGTAGCAAGCCTATGAGGAGCAAACTAGAGAGTGAAACTTTTAATAAAAACCTTTGGAAAATATGATTGTTGGGGACCGTTGGTTTTCCCCCCTTGGGACTCCTCGATTCATCGTGTTGTGGTTGCTAGTGGTTGAGGTGAGGTGGTGTTGTTTGAAAACTCCACTTATCCTGTGCATGTGGTATCCGTTAGATTTTGAGGAGGAGGTTTCACTTATCCTGTGCATGTGGTATCCGTTAGATTTTGAGGAGGAGGTGACTCAAATATCCAGTGGGATCATTTTTGAGGTGGATATTGTGTTGTAGAACCACCTCAGTTCTTTCATAAGTCTTTTCGAGTTCTCCGATTATTCTGGCCCTCCTGGTTCATAGTGTCTTTCTTTTATTTTCTGCTCTATTTTCAGCTATCTAGTGATTTGGTGCATTGGTTTTATAGTTGTTTTGCTTTTTTAAAAGGTTTAAGAGCCTCTTTCAAAATCCTCTTCTCTTAATATTAAAAAAAAAAAAACCTTTCAAAAATATTTTTAGTTGATTGCCCAAGCTACACAATGCATGTTTTATTATTTCTTTGTCCTAAATCACCGATGAGTTCAGAAATCGTCGTTGCGTGATGGCAAAGGATGTTGAATATTTTTTTCATCCCTCAAGCTTGCTTTGAGGGATTTGTGCGCATTGTACGATATCACCTAAGAAATATCAATGACACTACATCCCCGACATTACTTCGTGAGACAGCACAATCCACGCATGTTGTGTATAAGGTCTTACCCAAAAACTAAAGCCTTAGGCTCAAAAAAATTAAACCCTTCTTATTATATATGCTAGGACCACAAGATGCGGATCGTGTGTTGAAGTCAAAGAAACACTCATGTTTTACCTTTTTAATTTTGTCTTACTTGGGAGCCACTCAAAACCCGAGGCACATGTGTTTTTGTTTTGATTTGTGTAAGGGGTGTTTGACTTTTTAAATTTTGATTAAGTAGTAGTTTGGAGGATTGCGGGCCATTTAATTAATTAAGGACTTTAGTTTTTTTATGTATAGTGTTTTATTTATTTATTTATATATAAATAAATAAATGAATGTGAATTTAGTAGGGATTTTGAAAAGTAAATGGATGTTCTTTTGAGTGGGTTAAATACCTAGGAAACAATGAGATTATTTTCAAATATTAAGTTAATGGAAAATTAATATGACATAATTAAAAATTCTCATATTTTAAATAGAGTATTGAATAGTTTTTAATTATTTTATATTTTGAGATAAATAAAATAAATATGTTATCGTTTTTTTTTATTTTAAGATATTTTATATTAGGGTTTTATTTTATTTAGTAATGTCTTATTCATTTTAAATGGGAATTACAATAAAATTATAGGAATATTTTATTAAAAAAGTTTTGTATTATTAATTTAATATTCACTATTTTTATATTTATTTCTTTAGAGAAATAATATTGTTGGATATTAGATTATTGTTTTTAAAAAATAGAATGGATTATTAAATAGTTTATGTTCATTCTATAGTTTGGGAATAAAATGAATATAAGTTATATGTTTGTTTTATTTTATTCTTTAATGTTAAGGAAAATCATATTTTATATGGTTAATTGATATTTGGACATGGAGTCCTATGTTTAGAATGAAACTTATGGGATTTTCCTCGTTTTCAAATATGGATTGGAAAATAAATATGCATTTTAGGGTTGCATTTTCATTATAAATGAGTTGTCCCGATCACTTATCTATTCACTCCTTAAAATAACGCAAGGAGATTCTAAACAATGGAAGACTTTGGATGACTTTGGAGAAGATATTTTTATATCAACTTTATGAAAAGAAAATAGTTATCATGTCTATTTGAGATGGGTATTGTAAATTGAACATGTATTTAAATATGAAAAGTGAATCTATTTACTTGCTTTGAATAGATACAATTCTATATGTTAGATGAAGGAATTTATTTTAAAGCTTTTGCATTGGAATGCTCTTCTCATTATAAAATACATATTTTAAAGTTCATATACATATTTTGATAGAGTAGATGTTGTACTTTATTTTATACATGTAAATTGATAGAATGTTAAATGTTAAGATGAAGAGAGGATGTAAGAGAGAGAGAGAAAATGAATGCTTTCATGCTTCATTATGGGATTAGGTTTTTTATCCATGGGGATTATCCTTAGATGGCCAAGCCTAGAATAACATTAAAGTATGGATCCAAACCTAAGGTAGTTACAATATAGCAACACCTAAGGGTTTTTGCAATGGATACTTTTGATAAAGGATCTTCAAAGTGGACCCAATGATGGGAAGTCTTTGGAAAAGATTCAGGTGGAGTAGCTTGAATTTTATTTTTCAATCATGGAGGTTTGGATCCTATTAGCAAATTGGATTTGGTGATGGAGCTCCAAATGATGTTAGGTGTCCATGTGAGGGATATCACGTAGAGTGATAGTCATATCAATTAAATTATCATTGATATTGGATAATTGAGCACTTTGGTTCTACACATGGTGTAATGTGTAAACTAAGAGACTTTACGCCTAAGTATTGGTATAAAAATTATATTAGTAAAGGATTTAACATCCATTTTCTCAACATATTGAGATAGGGTTAATCCCTATGCTTTGATAAAATTGTCCTACATTTACGAAGAGTGTTAGAAAATGGGGTGACCATGTATAGGCATCCTTTAAGCCAAGAAGGTATACAAGGTTAACTCTAGAGAATTTATGAGAGATTGACCACTTCTATCCACTCGAGATATGTTTGTAGCATCTTGCACTCAAAATATGGTGAAGTATCCATGATTAAAATTTTATATGGTACATATTCTATGAACCTTCAAAAAAAAAGGAAAAAATTCTCTCTCAGGTTTTTTAGATTTGGGTTGATACACTTGTATGCTTGCATTTTTATTGTATGGATAATTTTTTAAGGATTATTTTATGATGTGTATTTGAGATGGGCATTATAAATTAAACATGTATTTAAATATGAAAAGTGAATTTATTTCCTTGCTATAAATAGATACAATTCTATATGTTAGATGGAGGAATTTGTTTTAAAGCTTTTGCATTGCAATACTCTTCTCATTATAAAATATATATTTTAAAATTCATATACATATTTTGATCGAGTAGATGTTGTACTTTATTTTATACATGTAAATTGATAGAATTTTAAATGTTAAGACGAAGAGAGGATGTAAGAAAATGAATGCTTTCATGCTTCATTATAGGATCAGGTTTTATATCCATGGGGATTACCCTTAGATTGCCAAGCCTAGAATAATCTTAAAGGATGGATCCAAACCAAAGGTAGTTGTGGTGTAGTAACACCTGAGGGTTTTTACAATGGACACTTTCAATAAAGGATCTTCAAAGTGGACCCAAAGATAGGAAGTCTTTGAAAATGATTTAAGTGGATTATATTGAACTCTATTTTTGAACTGTAGAGGTTTGAATCATATTAGGAAATTGGATTGGTCATGTAGCCCCAAATTATGTTGGGTGTCCATGTGAGGGATATCACATGGAGTGATAGTCACCTCAATTAAACCATCGTGGAGATGTGATAATTGAGCACTATGTTTCTATACATGGTGTAATGTGTAAACTAAGAGACTTTACACCTAAGTATTGGTATAAAAAGACTTATATTAGTAAAGGAATTGGCATCCATTTTCTAAAAATATTGAGATAGGGTTAATCCCTATACTTTTGTCAAGTTATCGTACATTTGTAGAGAGTGTTTGGAAATGGAGTAACTGTGTATAGATGTCATTTAAGCTGCGAAGTTGTACAAGATGAACTCCAAAGAATTTACGAGATATTGTATACTCATGTCCACTCAATGGATGTCTGAAATGTCTTGCACTCAAAATGTGATGATGCCTCTATACTTAAAATCTTATATAGTACATATTTTGTGAACCTTTAAAAAAATCTCTCTCTCGAGTTGGTTAGCTTTGGGTAGTTACAGTGTTAACTTTTGATGGTGTATGCCAAGGGAGAATGCAATCACAGGATGTTGAATATGCAAAAATGTAAGATGCTAAAATATGCTGTTAATGGAAAGTGACATAATGATACAATGCAAAAATAGAGGAAATGAACACTCTTGAATTGATACTAAAGAACTACATTGTATCCATCACCAATCTATATGGTGATCTACCTAGTATGCACACTACTACCTACTATGATAACTTATTACTCACTATGAGGACCTTTATAAAGAAATATGGATTGCTTGGCCAACACTCTTCCTAGCTATACAAGGGGACACCTTGCACATTTACAACTTGCACATAGACACTTGTGCATTTATTATATTACTTGAAGTAACTAGCTAACTACCCCCTAAAGTAATCTACTACTCTAGTTATGTACCATGGGTGGTACATTCACAAAATCCAAATGATGTAATATACTCTAACACCCCCTTGTATTACATTATTTGGGTATTAAAGACTTTAGTCTTCAATATGGATCTTCTTCTTTTGAATAGTCAAAATTGTATTCTTCTTCTCTGTTTACAAGAATTTGTCCAAGTAATTTGTATCTTCACATAAGACAGAGAATGCTTTGGCTAAAGACTCCTCCAATGCTTGAGTTTGAGTATGTCTATCTAGTTTTATCTTTGTGGTTTCTTTCTTGTTCATTTATTCTTTGCTATGTTATCTCTTAGTGTACCTTTTCTTTCTCTTCCTCCTCCTATGATTCTATATTGACACTTGTGGAATTTTTGTTTCATGATGAGTTAGTCTATCATCACAGTAATATTGATTTGTATTGCTAGTTTGTTTCATGTGTTGGGCAAGTACAAAAACAATTAATGATAGGTAAATCATCAAACATTCCTCTGATGCAAAAACAATTATTTTTTGTGAATTCTACCATGTTGTGAAGAGAACTTCATGAAGATATCCAATTAATGCTACAAAGTGGCCCTCTTTTGCCTCATTAAGGAATAAGGAGAATCTCTCTTTATCACTATTTGATAGATTCTCATACCCTTCAAGAGTATCTATTAGGTTTTGGGAGTATAATTTCACTTCATGAAATAGCTCCTTATTATTAAAAGCATTTCTTAGTATTTCATCCATAATCTTGAGATCAACCAGTATAGCTTTTCTAGCTCTTAGATATTTTGTAGTGGTATACCTTATGACTCCCTAGTGATTTAAGTTTAGGCTAGAAAACTTTGATATATAGTATTCTTTTTGCTTCTCTAGTATTTGAATTTGTAGAATACTATATCTATCTTGAGTATATGATCCAATTTGATAAAACCTTTTAGGTTTTGTAGAATTTCTTATATCTCCCTAGTTAAGAGATGTGAATTAATTTGATAAAAACTTTCTTAGAATTAGCTTTTGTAGGCTTCCTTATATCTTCGTAATAATTAGAGTATGCTTAGTTCACCTTCTAAGTTGATTTTGTAATGTTTTGATAATAATCAACCTTTTAATTTTACCTTATCTTTCCCAATCAAGTATGAGATAATTTTTACCAATTAATTACAACTCTATATGTAGGCAATTGATTTTCTTCTCTTTCCAATAGATTAATTTTCTAAATTCCAATTATATGTATATAATTTGAAGTACTATGTCTTATATCTTACTATTTTTTAAATATTAGAAAACAATGGTGTTTGCAATTTAATAATGATTTAATCAAGGTTGACAACCTTATATCTCCTACTTGGTTAATTGCAAATATGAATATTCAATACCATGAAATAAGCTTGCTTGATAATTACTAATGCTTGATAAGTTTATTCTAATGCAATACTTTGTATCACATTATAACTTCGATTTTAATTAAAGCAAGTAAATTTAATCTTTACCTTAGTAAGGCTTGATGCTCTACGTATCCTTGAGTAGCTCTACATACTTTGATGGTTTGTTGGTACGTATCTCCAACGATGTATTAATGCTACTTAGACTTTGCTATCCTTTAATTTTTCTTTCAAATGTGATTGATTTTGCTATGATTTCAACCTTATATTATACCCCTTATAACTCCTTAATGAAAAAAATTAATTTAAGGTAAATACTTACCTTTATAATACTGTAAATCTTGTATAATAGGTACTATATTCTCCTATATAGGATGTAGATGATGACAACATACTTTAATGCTTGTATTGAATTCCTTCTATAATGAATGATGGTAGGATTTGATTCTTCTTTTATTGCAATTTTTGGATAGTGGGTGCCTTGATTTTGTCTTCTTTGACTCTCCTTGACCATAAGATTTTAAATCTCTTATCTCCTCTTACACATTGCACTCTTTTTCTTGCTACGAATGAAATTTTATTCCTTGAGTTTAGGCACCTTTAAATAGTATGAATGGCACTTGACTTTTGATAAGTGTCATGGAAGTTACATTCAACATTGAAGAAACTTAGATGCTATTCAACACTTGGAAGATAGATGTTAGGGTCTTCTATGAGAAAATATTCAATGCTTTTGGTTGGGAATAATGATGAATATTTTTGAATAACACCTCTAGTTATTCTAATATGAGTGTTATATTATGGATGTTTCTTCTAACACTCAAGAATGAATGTTTTAGATGTTATGAGTGCTCCTTTTAGGTTTTCCAAATGTCAGGTACTTTGTACGCATGTAGAGCTTCCTTCAACATATATCTTTTCTTGCCAACCCTTGCTCTATTGTATTTACTCAATGCTTATTCTCTAGCTAGCTCATGTTCGACGTATGACACTTTGATAGCTAAGTGGCATTCTCCTTAATGTGTGTATTGAGATTTTATGGTAGCTTAAGTGGCACTCTCCTAGAAGTTTTATCTTGGTAATCTACCCTTATTTTTATGTCTTCTTGTTGTCTTTATTCTATGTTTTAGTGAGCCATGCCTTGGAATGCAATAGATACAATTGCTTGATATTATGCCCTCCTTATGTTGGATTTTTTGTTGTATGTGAATACTTGATGATAGATCAAATATGGAGGCTTTGTTCACCTGAATACGAACCCTTTGTTGGATAATATTGTAGGTCTTGTAGGTCATTGGAGTGTTCTTATGATACCCAAGCTTGTCCTTCTAATGGTACAAGAAACTACTGTAAATAACTTTACAAAAGTTAAAATAGAATGTTTGATTTTGCACCAATTCTCCAATATCCTTGCAAGCTTGATTTATACTGGTTTTGATCTACAATAGTTTGTAGGCAAGGGATGATTCAATGTTGTATTCTCTTCTTGACAACTCTCTCCTTCTCTTGGTTAATCTAGTAATGAACCCAAGCTAATAATCATATAGATAATATACCTCTGAAAAAGTTATTTTTGTACTAATATTTTTCGTGTAATGAGCTCTTAGTGCACCTTGAATCTGAGACTCACCAAGTCTTAATTTTTTGCTTCTTTTTAAGGATCTTAATGGTGGCTTCCTTTTGCACTTCTTGGAGGAATATGATCATGTTTGGTGGCTTCTCTAGGCCACAATATCTTTCTGTATTGAGTTTTGAATAGTGTCTTTCGACACTTTAATATTTGTAAATTTTTGTGTCCTTGATCTTAACAATCAATACATAAAATAACCTTTTGAGAGTAACTAGTTTAATGAAAAAATAGTAGAGTACAATGAACCAACACTATTTCTAACTTAATGCACTCTAATAATCTCACCTTATTGCTCATGTTAATAAACTCTCAAATTAGTTTTAAATACACAAATGATCACTACAAATTCCTTAATGTAGTCCTCTTATCAATAATTAAATAATAGGAATAATGTATCTAATTCCTATTAATGTGTAGGTAATGAACCTTAACGAAAGCTATCTTCTACACTTTCTTTGAGGAATTTAAAATGCAACCTTCTATTTTGCAATTTTTGAATTCTAATAAGGTTATTAATGAAGTTAAGTAGTAATCCAAATTAAGTGTTCAAATAATGAAACGTTTACATCTAAGTTCTTACCTTTGATGATGAATATTTTGATGAGTTGATTCACCAAATTTATTGTCTAGAATGGTGGTTGCTCATAGCTATGAATACTTTTATTCTACTGCTTTGAAATTGTAGTAGATGATTTCAACTTCTCCTTTAGTATTTGGCATGGAACTTCGAAGTCTTGTAGCTAGTAATGTTATCTTGATTGTTTTCATTTAGTAGTCAATCTATTCACTAAAATGTTATCCTTAAATAACCCTTTTAGTGTTTTGTTATGAATCCATCAAATCCCTATCCTTGAAATGTGCCTTCTTTAGCAATGAAGGGCAATCTCCAAATCTTTTTGGATTTGGCAGGTTTTTGTTATTTGAGTTCAAACTTCAAATAAGTCTTTCTTCTCAATAATCTAAAGGTCTTGAGGTCTTCATGTATATTCTCTTTGAAGTTTGAAAAATTATTTGCTAAATATTTCTCCTTTAGGCTTGTTTTCGGATGGTGATAATTTTCCCAAGTTCTTCCACTATATTTTGTAGTGAATTTCTCCAATGAGTTCTCCTAGGAACTTATTTGATGGCTTCTCTAATTTCTACAACGAAGCTCTCCAAGTCTTATTCTTGTTTCTCCTTGATATCTCTCCAAGGTATTTATTCTTGAAGCTTCTCTAGTATTTTTGATGAGACATTTCCTTCAACCTTCAAATACAAAAGTGTTGGCAATGAGATCTTCTTCACGAATCTCTAGAACAAGTCTTTTTGATATTCCTTCTCTATATCTTCTAAGAATGGAAGTTATTCAATGAGATATTTTATGGGTATCTTCAAATTCTTCTAGAGGAAGTCTTCAATTAGCGAAGGAGATCACCAATCTCCTATCTTTCATAAACTCTTCTCTAGATTTTTCTTCAGGTTTAAGGCTTCTATGGCATTTTCTTCTAGATCAAGTCTTCTATGGTGTTTTCTTCTAGATCAAGGTTTCTATGGATTTTTTCTCTTGATCAAGGCTTCTACAAATTTTTATTCTAAAGCAAATATTTTATGGCCTTTTCTTTTGTAATGTGTTTGTCTGCAATAGGGCTTTCCTCAATTTTCTTTTCTTGCAAGAAAGTATTAGTAAGTTGAATCTAAATCTTGTCAATGATGAATCTTCACTAGTTGATTTGTTAATCTAGTGGAACGAATGCTGATTCCTCATCTTCATGATTTTTTTTGCAACTCTATGGAAAAACTCTAGCCAAATGTCATCTCAGAAATTTTAGAACTGATATTTGCTTCTCCTCTCAATCTTTCTTGTGACTTTCCTATTCCTAGTGATCTTATATATCTCTCCCTATTCCTATTGATTTATTGTGGCTTTGATACCACTATTAGATTTTGATGGTGTCTTCCAAGGTAGAATGTAATCATAGGATGATGAATATGTAAAAATGTAAGATTCTAAAATATACTATTAATGGAAAGTGACAAAAATGATACAATGTAGAAATGGAGGAAATTAATACTCTAGAACTGATTCTAAAGATCTACTTTATATCCATCACCAATCTATATGGTGATCTACCCAATATGCACACTACTACATACTGTGATATCTTATCACTCACTATGAGGCCCTTTATATAGAAATATGGATTACTTGGCCAACACTCTACCTAGTTGTACAAGGGAATACCTTGCACATTTACAACTTACACATAGATACTTATACATTTATTATATTACTTGAAGTAACTATCTAACTACCCCTAAAGTAATCTACTACTCTAGTTATATACCAAGGGTGGTA
The DNA here is from genome assembly GCA_028583015.1 of Wollemia nobilis. Lineage (NCBI taxonomy): Eukaryota > Viridiplantae > Streptophyta > Pinopsida > Araucariales > Araucariaceae > Wollemia > Wollemia nobilis. The sequence continues at coordinate 1,857,254 of JAQPPZ010016460.1, forward strand.
CATTTACATGATCCAAAGAATGTAATATACTCTAACATACAATTGATATCAGAGCTCTAGGTTGTAGGACTAGTAGCTTCTATAGAGTAAAACATAGGTTTAGCTAAACTTGATGAGTACTATTAGAAGAATAGATCTTCCACTAGGGATGGTATATTACATGGAGTAAGAGTGACCATCAATATCATTTGTAGATGATAATACTCTGTCGTTAGTTTACATGAAGGATGTAACTAACTAGGGGTTAGAAGTGCAATTCAAAGAAGAAATTGTAACCTAACTCAATCCTTTTTTGGTGTGGCTAGGAACTATAGCACCAATATTGAAAAGAGGAATATGGGGATCTACATAAATTCCAAGGTAACCTAGACAAGATAGTGTTGAGGCTAGACCCCGAGGAGAAATATTGGAGAACACAAATAGAGAGGTGGAGAATAATACTACTATTATCTCTTTGTTGCAAGAGAAAATAGAGAAGGAAATGGGCCAAATGAACCAACAAAAGTAGATGTTGAATAATATAATGAATTAGACCTCCTAGAATAAATATCCTTAGGATAGACAAGATGGAGCTAGTATTAGTGGAGACCAAGAACTCAGGGCTCTTATTGAGGTAGAATTAGCTAAGGATTTAAAAATTATGAAAACCTCCAAATTCACTAGGCAATATGGGGGTGAATCAGTTGAGGCTTGGTTGAATAATTTAGAGACCTATTTATCCATTAAAAATTATTCCTATATAACATGAATGGTTTGGGTCACCATCCACTTAAATGAGACAAGATTGGAATGGTGGACTACTTTAAAAAATGGATAAACAAGTGAGGCTATAAATATAACATGGGAAGGGTTTGTCAAGTACTTTAAGAAGAGGTTCCTCATAAAGAAAAATTATATGGAGAAATTTATGGAATTATCCACCATCCTCCAAGGACCAAAAATGATGGAATTTTACCACCTAAAATTTGTAAAATTGCTAAAGTATGTACCACTCTATGAACAGGATGAGAGTATGAAGGTATATAAATTTGTCTTAGGACTAAATCCTAAGCTTAGATAATTTGTAAATATGTATAAGCATAAACATTTGTAGAAAGATTATGACCTAGCTCGACAAGAAGATTCCAACCTATAGTTAAACATGACTCCCTTTGATTATGTAATGTTATTTGAAGTAGATCGAGAAGCATTAAGGAAAATAAATAGTATTGAATTTATGCAATGGGAAAAGAAACATAATAAAAATAGTGAAATAAAACCAAAGTTTGATAATAAGAATTATGGGAAACAAAGGGATTTTAGAAAAAAATTCCAAAAGAGGAATAACGATAACAATCCTCAACCTCATGGGCAGCTCGATATAGTTCAGTAAAAAAGCCAAAGGAGTATAACCATGAAAAGCACCTAGGTACTAAGGGTGGTTGTTATGAATTTGGGGGTCCACACTATGCAAAACAATGTTCAAATTGATAAGAACCAAGTAAGAGAACAAAGAAACCCAACCACAAGATTTTCACAACCATAGGTAATCAAAACCTTGATGAGCAAGCTACACCTTTACTCCTAAATGGTAAAATATTTGATAAATATGTCAATATTTTGATAGATAGTGGATCTACTAATAGTTTCATCTCTTCTAGTATAGTCATGGATATGCCAAAAAATCTAGGATTTTTGGGACAAGGATGGAAATTTGAGTATGGTTTTAGATAAGTCTACTCAGTAGATCAATTTTTTTTGACAACCGAGATCACCCTACCTAATGACTCTACCTTATGGAACCTATATGTAGCCCTTCCATATGCATTCAACACCATCTTGTGAATGGACTAGTTAAAGGATCATGAGACCCTAATTAATTTCCAAGATAGATAGATTGACTATTTAGATAAATATAAGTAGAGACTAAGAATCTATAGTGAGCAATGGTTATTTTGACCATAGTTGTTATCAACTATGTAATTGAAGAAGACCATCAGAAAAGAAGGAATGGTTTTCATTGTAAATCTAAATTAAGTTGAGAATGATAAAAAATAATATGTGTTTGGAAAACACCCAATTTTGTAAGAATTTAAGGATGTGTTTCCTGAAGATCTTCCTAGACTTTTGCCAAAATAAGTCTTCAATTTCATGATTGAATTGATGCCAAGAACTGATTCTATACATAGAACTCCTTATAGGATAAATAATATCAAAATATTGGAGTTGAAATTGTAACTTCAAGGGTTGCAAAAAAAGGGGTTGATCAAACCAAGTGTGTCACCATATGGTGCACCTATCCTTTTTGTTAAAAAGAAATATGGTTTACTCAGATTGTGTATCGACTATTGAATGTTGAACAAAGTAATCAACTAGGATTGAATATTTGTTTGATCAACTTAAGGGTGCAACCATATTTTCCAATATTGACTTAAAATTAGATTATCATCAATTAATAATATGCAAGGACACTCACAAGACTACTTTTAAGACCCGGTATGGGCACTATGAGTTCATAATACTTTGTTTTGGGTTGACTAATGCACTAGTGACATTCATGAAGCTGATGAACAATATATTTAGAAAGCAATTGGATTTATTTGTATTGATATTTCTAGATTATATCCTGATATATTCTAGGAATAAGGAAGAACATGACACACTTGAGGATAGTGCTCGAGCTTCTAAGGAAGAAAAAACTCTATGGAAATTTATCAAAATATAACTTCTATGTCCCAAAGGTACAATATATAGGGCATATAATATTTATATAAGGAATTGTAGTAGACCCCAAGAATATTGAGGCTATTTTTAGTTTGCCACTACCTACTAATGTGTTTGAATCACAGTTTTTCATGGGCATTATGGGTTATTATAGATGATTGATGAAGGACTATTCCAATATCACATATCCAATAACCAATATTCAAAGGAAAGGAAAGGTATTTAAATGGATAAATATGTGTGAGGTTACTTTTGATTTTCTTAAGAAAAATCTTACTACAACACCCATACTAAAGATTCCATATGCTCAAGGGAATGTTTTAGTTTGTACGGATGCATCAATGGAAGCACTAGGAGGAGTATTATCATAGGATGAATTAGTTGTAGCATATGAGTCAAGGAAACTCAAGAAGCATGAGGTGAATTATGCTACACATGATTTGGAACTAGTAGCAGTTGTGTATGCACTTAAGATGTGGTGGTATTATCTGCTAGGAAAACCCTTTGAGTTAAGAATCGATCATTAGAGTTTGAAGTACATCTTCACTAAACCTATGCTCAATTCTAGAAAAAGAAAATAGATTAGGTTCTTAGCTAAGTACAACTTTGATATAGAGTATATAAAATGCAAGGAGAACAAGGTCATTGATTTCTTGAGTAAAAGAAGGCATATAACTGCTCTGACTTGCAGTCAAATAGACTTGATGGGTCAAGTCAGGAAAAAACAATCACAAGATTAGTATTGCAATGAAATCTGGGCCAAAATGATAATAAATCCAAGAGAAAATAATGGTTTTTGCATAAAGGATAGGCTATTGTGTTTTAAATACAAGGTTGTCATACCAAAGATTAGTGATTTAAGGAGATTGATATTGCAAGAGGTACATAGATATCCTTATTATGATCACCCTAAAGGGGCTAAGATGAGGGAGAATATGAAAAATCCCTTCTATTGGTTTGGTATGAAGCAATATATATCATCGATTTTGCTGCTAAATGCATGGAATTCCATAAAGTAAAAGTTGAGCATAAGCATCTAGCAGGATATTTATACCAACATGATATACTTATGAAAAATGGTAGGTCATATCTATGGACTTTATTGTGGGACTACCTATGAATCAATACTAGCAAGATGTAATTCTTGTGGTGGTCAACAACTTGACCAAGGTTGCACCCTTTATTTCTAGGAGCACTAAGGATGATGCTCTAGAGGTGGCTAATAGATTGTCCAAAGAGATATTTAAGTTGCATGGGTTTCTTGAAGTGATTATCTTAGATAGATATTCTAGATTTACATCTACATTCTAGCAAGCTCTTCATCGTATAGTTGGCATAAATATGAACATAAGTTATATATACCATCCAAAAACAAATGGTCAAACTAAGAGGGTATACTAGGTCTTGGAAGATATACTTCTCATGTATTGCATGGACTAGAAGTCTTGATGGGAAGAATTTTGCATCTGGTGGAATTTGCATATAATAATGGTCATCATGCTTCCTTGGCTATGGTCTCATTTGAAGCCCTGTAGGGTAGGATATGCAAATTACCTCTATCTTGGGATAATCTAGAGGATCATATTATCATAAAATTGAATGTCGTTTGAGTGATGGAAGAAAAAATTAGGATGATGAGGTAGAGGCTTAAGGACTTCATCGATCATTAGAAGAGTTATGTCGATCTAAAAAGAACACCTAAAGAATTCTCTATGGGAGATAGAGTATTCTTAAGAGTTAAGCCAATGAAAAGTGTCATCAAGTCTACCAATTTGGATCCCTGATATGTTGGGCCTTTTGAGATCACTAAGAAAATAATTCTAGGAGTCTATCGTCTCATATTGCCACCCAAGTTGTTAATGATTCATGATATTTTATATGTATCCTTGCTTAGGAGATATATTGCTAATCCTAACCATGTGTGCAATATTTCAAATTTGCAGATAGTTGATCCCTCCGTGATTAAGGTAAAACCTATTAAGATTCTAGATTTTCATTCCAAAACGATAAGAAACCAAAGTCTAGAACAGTGTAAGATCCAATGGGATAAATATTCTAAGAAAAATACCACTTGGAAAAAAGTGGCTGAGATGAGAAAATATTTTTTTTATTTACATGAAAATGGAAATAAAATGTAATTTTTATTGCAAGAGAAATTCAAAGGATTGTGTTTAGTCCAAGGGGGGTAGTATGTCATGACCCACCTTGGAAGGACTCTTTAATGAGAAAAAAATATGTATTGAAATGATGATTTAGTACTTAGTTTCGATGCATTTGAATGATTTTATGCATTTATTGTTATGATTTTATGTTATATGGATATGGTGTTGTTGATGTTGTGCTTGGATGTAGGATCAGGTGTTCTCATAGGTGGGCAAGAAAGTTGAACATCAAGAATGAGGTACCCCAAAAAAGGAAATAATGTGACAAACGGCTCTAGGGTAAGATGTACCTAGGGTAACAAGTGGTTACTGCATGTAGTTTACATTCATACATTCATGCAATTGTGCTTGTGGGTAGTCATCATCATCTAAAAAATCCATCCACTACAAAAGTAGATAACCTTGAAGTTATCATAATAGTCTTTTGTGCATTGGATAGGAGAAGTAAGGAATGTTGGTGTGTTACCCCATATTTTTTTAGTTTGTATTTGCTCTTTCCATGCACTTACAATTATCTGATGAAAATGCCATTAATGAAAATCAAGTAAAACTAATTAATGATTTCTAATAATATATTAATGAGATGAACTTATTAATAATTAAGGTATATTACCTTGAACATTAGATTTTAATGTTATAGTAATATTAATAAAGTGAATTTATTAATATTTACAATTAGTTAATATTTGTTATTTTTGAATTGCATATTAATAAGGTGGACTTATTAATTTTGAAAATTATCTTTGATAATTAATATTTTTTAATATGAAAGTAACTATATATATATATATATATATATATATATATATATATATATAATAAGGTGAACTTATTAATTGTACGTAAATACTTTTCAAACATGATAATATCAATGGCAATTATGAGAAAGGACTTTGCATTGGTTTAAATTAAAAGGGTAGAACAAATTGTATGTGAGTGGTTGCAAAGTTCATTAAGGAAGATGGTCGGACCATCACCTTGCAACTTACGAACCCTTTTGGAAGGAAGAATGGGAGGCTATTCCAAGGAATGAGAAGATTAGGGTTTGATAAAGGAGATACACCAAGAGAACACAAATTTTTGGGTGACATCGAGTTAAGCATCAATAAGGGTTTTTTTATCATTTCTTCATCTAACAAGAATTCTATTATCTTATTACAAAGAAAATTTGGTTTGAATTGGAAATGGTGCTTTTATATTTTGCTTCATGACATATCTACAACAAGCCTATGAGGAGCATACCAGAGAGTAAAATGTTTAATAAAAACCTTTGAATTTTTTTTAACTCATTGCCTAAGCTATCCAATGAATGTTTTTGTTCTTTCTTTGACCTGGATTATCTTTGCGTCCTCATCGACGAAGCCATAAATAATCATTGTGTGATGGTGAGGGATGCTGGATGTTTTTCATCCCTCAAGATTATTTTACATAATTCTATGCCCATTTGTTTTTGGGTATGACATCACCTGAGAAACACCAATAACGTTGCATCCTCGATATTACAACCTAAGAGTGGTGTCTAACTGAGAGCATAGTGTGCATGTACTGTGTATAAGGTTTTACCCTAAAACTAAAACCTTAGGCTTAAAAAAATTAAACCCTTTTTATTATATACACTAGGACCACATGATGCTGATTATATGCAAAATTCAAATAAATACTCATGTTTTGCCTTATCAGTTTTGTCCTGCTTGGGAGTCATCAGAAAACTGAGGGGCATGTGTTTTTGTGGAGCGGGTAATATTCATAGGTTTTGGGGTGTTTGATTTACATAAGGGGTGTTTGAATTTTTAAAATCTGATTACAATAGTAGTAAGGAGGATTGTGGGCCCCTTTTTATTATTTAATTGAATTTAATAAATTGTAAGGGCTTTAGATTTTTTTATGTATAGTGTTTCTTTTTAAAAAGAAATATATATATATATATATATATATATATATATATATATATATATATATATATATATATATATATATAAAATTAAGTAAAGCTTTTGAAAAAGGAATGGATGTTCTTTTAAGTGGGTTAAATACTTAGTGAACATTGGGTTTATTTTCAAATATTAAGCTAGTGAAGAATTAATATGGGATAATTGAAAATTATCATATTTAAATAGAGTATTGAATGGATTTTAATTATTTTTATATTTTGGGGATAAAAAAAAATTATGGTTTCTTTTATTTTAGGAGAGTCTGTATTAGGGTTTTATTTTATTTAGTAATGTTCATTTATTTCAAATGGGATTACAATAAAATAATAGGAATGTTTTATAAAAAGAGTTTTGTATTATTAATTCAATATTCACTATTTTTATATTTATTTCTTTAGAGAAATAATATTTTTGGATATTAGATTATTGTTTTAAAAGATAGAATGGATTATTAAATAGTTTATGTTCATTCTATAGTTTGGGAATAAAATGAATATAAGTTATATGTTTGTTTTATTTTATTCTTTTATGATAAGGAAAGTCTTATTTTATTTATGGAAGAATATGGTTAGTTGATATTTGGACGTGGAGTCCTATGTTTAAAATGAAACTTATGGGGGTTTCTTTTAAAATCAAATAGAAAAGTATTGAGGGAATACTTTTTTTGCATTGCATGAATTGAAAGAGGAAAATTATAAGGTTTTCCTCCTGGCTTTCAAATGAATGAAATATGCATTTAGGATTGCATTTTCATTATAAAGGAGCTATCATGATCCCTTATCTATTCACTCCTCAAAAGAACACAAGGAGAGTCTAAACAAGGGAAGACTTTGGATGACTTTGGAGGAGTTATTTGTGTATCAACTTTATGAGTAGAAAAGAGTTATTATGTATACTTGAGATGGGTTTTGTAAATAGAATTTGTATTTAAATATGAAAAGTGAATATATTTCCTTTATTTGAATGGAAACAATTCTATATGTTAGATGGAGGAATTTTTTTTAAATATTTTGCATTGGATTACTTCTCTCATTATAAAATGTATGTTTTAAAGTTCATATACATATTTTGATAGAGTAGATGTTGTACTTTTTTTATACATGTAAATTGATCAAATATTAAATGTTAATATGAAGAGAGGATGTAAGAGGGAGAAAATGAATGCTTTCATGTTTCATTATGGTATTAGGTTTTGTATCCATGGGGGATATCCTTAGATGACAAATCCTAGAATAACCTTAAAGGATGGATCCAAACCTAAGGTAGTTGTAGTGTAATAACACCTAAGGGTTTTTGCAATGGATACTTTCAATAAAGGATATTCAAAGTGGACTCAAATATGAGAAGTCTTTTGAAAATATTCAGGTGGATTAGCTTAAATCCTATTTTTCAACTGTGGAGGTTTGAATCTTATTAGAAAATTAAATTTGGTGATAGATCCCTAAATGATGTTGGATGTCCATGTGAGGGATATCATGTGAGGTGATAGTCACATCAACTAAACCATCATAGAGATGGGATAATTGATCACTCTACTTCTTCACATGGTGTAATGTGTAAACTAAGAGAATTTACGCCTAAGTATTGGTATAAAAGGAATTATATTAGTAAAGGAATTGTCATTCCTTTTATTGAAATATTGAGATAGGGTTAATCCTTACACTTTGGTCAAGTTTTCCTACATTCACGAGGAGTGTTATAAAATGGGGTGACCATGGATAGGTATCCTTTATGCCATAAAGGTATACAAGGTGAACCCTAGAGAATTTACAAGAGATTGGCCACTCCTATCCACTCGAGGGATATCTACAACATCTTGCACTCAAAATGTGGTGAAGTCTCTATGATTAAAATATTATATGGTAAATCTTATATGAACCTTCAAAAATAAAAGAAAACAAATCTCTCTTGGGTTGGTTAGATTTGGGTTGTTACACTTGTATGCTTGCATTTTTATTGTATGGATCATAGTTTAAGGATTATTTTTCAATACATTAAAGTTTTTTTAAAATCAAACTTGGGTGTTTGTAAAAGAGTACATCAAATTTGATTAACACCCTAAACACAATATTTGTACATTGGAAGTAGGCTTCAATGAATTAGGTTGAATACTTAACTTCATGTACCCACATCTTAGGTAAATCCAATGTGAGCATCTCTTTGATCCTAACATTCAATATAATTAAAGATAAAAAAATATTTGACCTTTAAACAATACCATGCAAATTATTTTTATATTATACCTAATACTAATCAAGATTAAAAACAGACTTAATTTCTCATGTATCATCTCTATCCATATATCTATGTGTGGTTTATCCTCATACAATTTCATATCCATGTACCTCAAGGACTACCCTCACATATGACCACATATATCAAGGGTACTAAGTGTATCAATGGGTATATCAGGAGAATAGATATATAATGTATATTCAAGTATATCAAGAAGCCTTCCTAATAAATATCTAGAGGAGGATATAGAAGTGCTAGCCACACTTTATTTTCTCTTGTAATACCCTTTTAATTACAACCTTTCATTAATTATTATCTCTATTTCCTTATCTAAACCATTAAACGTATATCCCAAAAAGGGTATTACCTTTGTAGTGGTAAAAAATAATGGATCCCAATATCCCTCTTATGTGGGATGATAATTAAAATCATATTTCTATAGAAAACCTCAATTTTTAGGATGAGGATGATGATCCATCAACCATGTGTTCCCTCAACCTTTAATAGGATTCTCAAGGTAGGATAACATTTAACTTTATGAATCATATATTAGTCTGTTGAAAACACATTAAGAATATTATGTTAGATATAATTGATAGGAATATTTATTTTGAAGGATGGCCTTCAAAGCCTCCTCAACCACATAATTCTAGCTACATGTCCCTTAGTCAACCTAGTATAAGTAATAACCCATTATATAATCAACCACTTATTGATATTAATCCTCTCAATCCAAACCCTAATCAATGTACCTTAGATCCTAATGGATGAAATGATAATTATATTAACTCTACAACCATGACCACTTTCATGTTATCCAAGATGTTTGTATGGTATTTGTCACCCTAGGTTGAGGGGAAAATCACCCATGGTGATTTGTACCAACTTAAACAAGCCTAAGATAAAATCTTATCTAACTTCTTAGTGAGATGTTGAAAGTTAGGGGAAATTTTAATTTACGTCCCCTCCAAAGGATATTTTGGATATTTTTATTCATAACCTACATGATCAACTATTATATGAGTTAGAAGCAACTATTATCTCATATTTCAAGCAAGTGGTTCAATTGGCCAGATTTTTGGAAGTTTCCATCAAGAAGAGAGGGTAATTGAAACTTAAAAAAGAGTAAGAAAATACCTCTAAGTATCAAGATAAGTAAAAATATGTATTTGGTGATGGTGTTACTAACTCTTGCCAAAACAACATTGTGAATAATGTTAAAACTCTTCAAAATTTAGTTTTATATAAGCAACAAATCTTAGAAGGATCTTCATTAAGTTAGATCAACCTCTTTCCTCTATCCTTAAACAACTCCTTTATTCCAAAATAATTAAGCTTCCACTCATTAGAGTTATATACACCACTATGGACTGGTATAACCCTATTGAGCATTGTGATTTCCATGATTGTGATGGCCATGCCACCAATAAAGTAAGCATCTTAAGAACCTTGTCCAAGATTTGATATATGGTGAATGTGTTGACCTTAGTGGCTCTAAACCTCAAACATCCTCTAACCAAGACATTGGTATATTCTAAGAACCACTTCTTAATCATTATTGAAAGGCATCAAATAACATCTCATATAATAATGTCCCACCCCCACCTTAGAATATGGTGGGCATGATTTCTTCTTCTTCTTTGTACCCACAAGATAACAAAAGAATCAATCTTCTGACCAACCATGTCAACCACTTTTTGTCCTTCATATAAAAAATCCTTTCCCCTGATGGACCTCTTATCATATTGAAATCATAAAATTAATTAAGGGTGCCTTCAATATTTAACAACTTCCAAGCACAGTGACCAATATTTCTTTTCGTGAACTTTTTTAAAACTCTTCACCTCATAAATAAGCCTTGATTAAAATTCTAAGTGAACAAATTGTAACTTAAGATATTCATCTTAATAATATTGCTAATATAGAAGGATGATCTTCCTCATATCCATGAGGATTATCTTCCTCCTCCATCATGCATAGGGAACCCCCCCTTTACATAATATGTCACATTGGTGATTTATTTATCAAAATAATCCTTTTTTATAATGGATTAGATATAAATGTTTGTAGTCTTTAATTAATCCATAGATTTGGTTTATATGAAGAAGACCTTCAAAAATATAATATTTAAATAAGATCCTTTGATAATGGGGTTTGTAAAGCTAGTGGAACCATAACCTTACACCTTAAAGTTAGACCCTATATTATTAATACCTTATTTTACATATTACCTTGTGAAATCACCTACAATATTCTCCTAGGATGACCTTGGATTAATGCAATGAAGGTTGTCCCATATACCCTTAATCAATACCTCAAATATGAATATCAAGGTAAACTCATCCACATCCTAACTAATCCTCAAACCTTCACCTATTGCAAAATTATTGAATACAACAATCATTAAGTTCTTTGACTAAATGATCATCCCAATGAAACCTAAAATTTGAGCTAACAACTATGCAATTATAAGTGACCAATATAAGGTCATCAACATGATCCATATTAATAACATACCTCTTGTGGGTCTATCCAACCTACCACCTTCTCCATGAACCTCATGGTTCTCTCTAATAAGGAAAAGTAGTGTAAATAGGGTTATGAACCTTCATTTATATCAACATTACCAATAAAGAAAAAAATTATGGTAATAACACTTATCCAATTGGATGATAATTTACTACATGTTATTTATCTAATTAATATATCCTTCCTAAGAAAATACTCACATAGATGGGATATCAAGGGAATGGCCTTGGGTCCCATGACTAAGGAATCAAAGAAACTTTAGAATTTGAAGCTTATATTAGTCATTGTGGAATAAGTTATGTCTTAATAATAATCAACATCTACCCCATTCCTTATCATTTGTAAATAATGATGTAAACTTTACCTCTTCCAAAATACCAAGAATAGATTGGATTAAAATGAGTTGGATGAAGAACCTCCTTTATTTCTATCCACATATTTTACTAATTTAAATATAATAACCTAAGTACATCCCAAATTGATAGCTACTATGAAGGATGATTCCTTTATTTAAAATATATATTATTTAACCAAAATTTTAAAAATTGTTGTCCATATCTTGATTTGAAGATGAAATAAGCCCCAAAATTTTATTGGATGGTAACATAAGAAAGTTGTAGCAGACATCCTTACTACTTCTGATACACCTTCTCTCCTTCAAAAAAAATTCCAAATAAATTGTATGTTATAGAATGGAATGTCATTCCTTACATCCCAACTAGATCCTTGAACCCAAGTAATGCTCTGAAGCCACCTGCAAAATGGATATCTCTTCACTTCTAGATAATGCAATAGATATCTTAACAATAAATGGGGATTTAGCTCTGACACCATTAAAATATATGTAACACTTTTACAAAATGTAAGAGAACAAAATATAGACTATGGAAGAAAAATATCATGGTGTGAATATATTATTTCAAAGGCTCATGAATCACAAGGCTTAGATTATTGCCCTGTACAAAAGAGATATATAGAAATATTTAGATGACACATCACAATACTTCAAATATGAATATCAAGGTAAAATCATCCACATCCTAACTAATCCTCAAACTTTAACCTATTGCACAATGATTTAAGACAACACGCATTAAGTTGTTTGACTCTAAATGATCAACCTAATGACACCTAAAATTCAAGCTAACAATTATTCCATTATAAGTGATCAATATAAGGTCATCAACATGACCCATCTTAATAACATACCTCTTATGCATCTAGCCAACCTACCACCTTCTCCTTGAAACTCATGTTGCCCTGTAAGAAGGAAAAATTGTGCAAATAGGGTTATTAACCTTCATTTATGTCAACATTGCCAATAAAGAGAAAAAATATGGTAATAATACTTATCCAATTAGATGAAAATTTTCTACATGTTATTTATATAATTAATATACCCTTCCTAATAAAATACTCACGTACATAGAATATCAAGGGAATGGCCTTGGGTCCCATGACTAGGGAATCAAAAAAACCTTAGAAGTTGAAGCTTATCTTAATCATTATGGGATAAGTTATATCTTAATAAGAATCAACATATATACTCATCCTTATCATTTGTAAATAATGATGTAAACTTTACCTCTTCCAAAATACCAAGAATATATTGGATTAAAATGAGATGAATGAAGAATCTCCATTATTTCTATCCATAAATTTTGCTAATATAAATCTATTAACCTAAGTACATCCCAAATTGATAGTTAATACAAAGGGTGATTACTCTCTTTAAAAAATATTATTTAACCAGATTTTTAAAAAACATTATCCATGTATTGCTTTGAAGATGTACACAAGCCCCAAAATATTATTGGATGGTAATAGAATAAAATTGTAGCAGACACCCTTAATCCTTTTGATACACCTTCTCTCCTTCAACAAAAATTCCAAATAAATTATATTTTGTACAATGGAATATCATTCCTTACATCCAAAATAAATCCTTGAACCCAAGTAATGCTCTGAAGACACCTGCAAAATGGATCTCGCTTCACATATAGTTAATGCAGTATAGATCTTAACAATAAATGGGGGTTTAACTCTGATACCATTAAAAAATATGTAACACTTTTACAAAATGGAAGAGAACCAAATATAGACTATGGAAGAAAAATATTATGATGTGAATATACTATTTCAAAGACTCATGAATCACAAGCCTTAGATTATTGCCCTATACAAAAGATATATATATAAATGTTTAGATGATACATCACCTATTGAAGTGGATTTAGATTGATAATAAATTGGGAACCTCATCAATAACCACCAAAACACTAGGATACCTAAGAAATCATGAAATCACTATGACATCAACTCACTTTGACACCTAAAAAATCATATCTAGCATTACACTTGTGAATGGTTCTTACCATACTTATGAGAAATTGTCCATCCAACTTACTCTACAAATTCAAAAAGGAAAAGAGAAAAAATAAGAAACATAAAATAAAATATTGAATATAGATAAGTAACACACCATTTCTTAGCCCAACACATTATAAAATACTTTGTTGTATAAATTTATTCCTTTAATCAATGCTAGCAAGAAAAGGCCAATGAGTTAGTTATTTTCCTTTAAATAAATAACAAGGAAAATGGAGGCCCATGGAGAATAGAATTTAGAAGTTGTGTTGTGTACAATTAATCGATAATATGTGGTTACAGGGACTTTAGAGAAAGCACCATATCTAAGGATGTTAAGGAATGCTAAGAAGCTCCCAAATATAGGAGTAGAGGACTTAATGAAGGTGGAAAGATCCACCTTGAAAGTAAAACATTTAAAGGAAATAGAGGAAGAATTGAAAGTTAGGAAGTAGGTGACCATAGGCAAAAGCTTTATAATATCTTCCAAGGGCTTAAGCTTTGATGCCTCAAAAAACTACAATATCTACTTATAAAAATATAAAGGTTCCTTACTTAAAACAAAAGAAGTTTATTTAACCAAAGTTTATAAATTGTTGTTCATGTCTTTCTTTGAAGATGTACACAATTCCAAAAATATTATTGGATCGTAATAGAAGAAATTTATAGCAACCACTCTTACTGCTTCTGATACACATTCTATCCTTCAACAACAGTTCCAAACCAATTGTTTGTTATAGAATGGAACTCCATTCCATAGATCCAAACTAGATCCTTGAAACCAAGGAATGATCTAAAACCACCTAAAAATGGATCTCTCTTCACATCTAGAAAATGAAATGTATATTTTAACAATAAATGGGGGTTTGGCTCTGATACCATAAAATAAATATGCAACACTTTTACAAAAGGTAATAAAACAAAAGATAGAAAATGGAATAAAAGCATCATGATGTGAATATATTATTTCAATGTCTCACGAATCACAAGGCTTAGATTATTTATCTATACACAAGAAAATATATAGAAATGTTTAGATGACACATCACCTACTGAAGTGGATTTAGATTGATAATAAATTGGGACACCTCCTCAATCACCACCATAACACTAGGAAACCTAAGTAATAACCAAATCACTATGATATCAACTCAATTTGGTACCTAAAAAATCATATCAAACATTACACTTGTGAATGGTTCTTACCATAATTATGAGAAATTATCCAGTCAACTTTCTCTACATATTTAAACAAGAAAAGAGAAAATAATAAATATAAAATAAAAGGTTGAAGATAAATAACACATTGTGTCTTATCCCAACACATACTAAAATACTTTCTCATATAAATTTAGTCCTTTAAAAAATATTGGCAATAAAAGGCCAATAAGTTAATTATTTACCTTTAAATATATACAATGTTTATCTACATTGACTAGACTGGAGGATGTTGCATCCTAGTATAATTAATTTTTATATTGATATTGCATCGTAATTTGTGATTAATAATTTAGCATGTGAATGTGATCCACTCTAATGAGGATGACCACCTTATAATTTTTAAATTTGAGAATAGTAAGGTTTTTTAGGTCAAATAAGAGTGGTTATTGAGCATGTAGTGTTTTCTACATAGGAGGTGATAATATTACATTGCTAGTCAACTTGGAAAACCAACAATGTTTTCATACTTCCTTAGAATTGAAATATTTAATAAGGTAATGGCCTCCTTTGAAATTTTTAAAAGCTAAAACTTTAATAAAGTTTTTAAATCATCAAAGCATTCATTATAGATATCAAAACCAACCAATATTGGATATGCAAACATGCAGTAGATAGTAAAATAATGATGTGGGGTTCCCATCACAAAAAAAAAGGGATTCCATAAGAGCATCAAAGACAAATAATATTTGCATTTTATTCTGATTTAAAAAAATTATAATACCTAATATTCATCATCATGTCTAGATTCCCACTTTTTGCCCTTTTTCATTTTATTTTCTTTTGACTTGGGTTTGTTCTCATGATTTTTTCTCATGTATTTAATATTGTTAATGATATTCATATAATTATTATTATTGGTTATGCGATAGCTCAAAATTAAAATTATAAATTAATAATAATATATATTTGGGTTTTGTTTGTTGAGGGTTTCATTATTTTGAGATCTATGGATTCTTTTACTAAGAATTATATTTTTTGGAGATCGATGGATTTGTTTTTTGAAGGGTTCATATTTTTAAGATCTGTGGAATTGTCTACTAAATGTTCCAATTTCTAGATATTTATGGATTTGTGTCTTTATGGAAGTGTTGTGAGGTTTCAAGTGAGAAATCTATTGGTTTTGGTTTTGGGGGATTTGCAGTTGAGGGTTCTATTTCTTAGATATCTATAGATTTTTCCATTGAGGGTTCCATATTTTGGAGATATGTGGATTTGTCTATTAAGGGTTCCATTTTTGGATATTTATGGACTTATTTGTTGAGGGTTCCATTTTTTGGAGATCTATGGGATTTATATGCTTCTAACCATAAGAAATTGAGAAATATATTAGTTTGAGTTTTTGTGCATTTTTTCTATTGAGGATTCCATTTGTTAGAGATATGTAGATTTTTCCATTGATGATTTCATTTTTTGGAGATCTATGGATTTGTCTAATATGGGTTCCATTTTCTAGAGATCTATGGATTTTTCTATTTAGGGTTCCATATTTTCTAGATTAGTGGACTTGTCTACTAAGGGTTTCATTTTCTAGAGATCTATGGACTTATATAGTAAGGGTTCCATTTTTTGGAGATTGATGGTTGTATGTTAAGGGTTTCAATTTTTTGGAGATCTATGGACGTGTCTATTGAGGGTTCTATTTTCTATAGAACTATGGGATTTTTGGGTTTATTTCCATCATCTAGAGTTATTACACATCATGTGTAAAGGAGAAAATATATTTTGATATGTTTATTGTAGGTTTGATTTTCTATATATCTATGGCTTTTTCTAATGAGAGTTCTATATTCTAGAGATATATTGATTTATCTACTAAGGGTTCTCTCTATTTGAGCTCTATGGACATGTCTACTAAGGAATCTATGGATTTGTCTGATATTCTCTATAGAGGGTTCTATTTTTTGTAGATCTCTAGGATTTTAGGTTTCTTCCCATATAGAACTATTTTACGTGATATACAAATATATGGTTTTTTCTATTGATAATTTCATAATTAGGAGATTTAACGATTTTTCTAGTGAGATTTCGTGTCCTACCAAGTTGCTTTTATTCTGGAAGCATTATGTGGATTTGGGTGACAAATCTCTCTATTTGGATTTTTATAAGATTTTTTAGCTAAGGGTTTCATATTTTGGAGATATATGGATTTTTCTATTGAGGATTCTATTTTCTAAATATCTATGGTCTTATTTTCTAAGAGTTCCTTTTTTGAATATTTATGGATTTATTTATTAAGGGTTCCATTTTTTAGGAATATATGGATTTGTCTATTGAGGGTTCCATTTTCTAGAGATCAATGGGTTTGTTTTGCATTGAGTCATAATATATTGAGGTACAAGTATGTATTTTAGGGCAAGTATTCAGTAAGAAATAACAAATCCTATTAATTTTATGGATTTCATATGTCGACTTGATGATGCTCGAGCCCTATGAAATCCATCATCATTGATACTAAAGGAGAAGTACCCAAAAGTCTCACAAGAGAGTAGAAACCTAGACAAGGATAATAGAACATGAATAAAAATATTGAAAAGTAAGAGAAGTGGTGATGAAAATAAGGAACAATGGATTCGATCTCCTATAAATAAAGCAGGGAGGAATATATCTAAATATCCTTGATGAATTCTATAAAAGAGCATAAAATAGACTTAATATTACTCTAATAAGTAATTTCATAGGATCAAGACTAATAAGGGGTCATATTAGGAAGTGGATACCTAATTTCTAGAAAGTTAGACAACCTTTAAAATTTTCCTTTTTTCCAAAGGAGAATTAATCTATAACTTGTGTAATATATAATTAATCTAGAATATGTAGCTATATGAACTCTATGGAAAGTACCATAGCTAAATATGTCAACGAATGCTAGGAAACTTCCAAATGTAGGAGTAGAGGAGGTAAGGAAGTTGGGAAATATAACTTTGAATGAAAAAACATTTAAAGGAAACAAAGAAGGAATTGAAATATGGGAAACAATGACCATAGTATTGAGTGGGAAAAATCCCACTAAATGAAGTAAAATATTAAAGTCATATCGTGGAATAATAGGGGAATGAATGGCCCTAAAAAAAAAGTGGTGATGTCCATGATGAAGGACCACCATCCTAATATAGAATTATTACAATAAACTAAATTAACTTGCACAAGGTGGGAAAGTATTTATAGTGGAATATGGAATAAGGGTAAGAGTTGTTAGGTGGGATTCATGGGATATTCATAAGGATGGTTAACTTTATGGAAATATGACCTCTACGAGGAAGTTGTCTTTAGAAGTAAAAAATAGTTGTTTTTTCTTATCTTGGCCAATTCTTCAAAGTTGGCTTTCCTTGTTACAAATGTCTATGCTCCAAATGTAAGTAGATGGAAAAAGGAGTTTTGGAAAGATATATAATACATGGGATAATATATCAAGAGGATAATATGGATAGTGGTAAGATAACTCAACACTCCATTCAGGCTAGGTGAAAATAAAGGGGGTCCTATGAATTCACAAAGGGAATAGAGGACCTTAGAAATTTTATATCAACCTAAAGTATTTATGATGTTGATTTGAATGGCAATGAATTCATATGGACTAATAGGAGTGATATTTTTTGGGGATAATATTAAATAAGGTTATGATATTTTTTGGGAGTTGGGAGTGATCCCCTTATGCTCCCTAGGTGTCATGACCCCCTATGGTTGTGGACTTGGTGTCTTTCATCGCTTGAGTTGAGTGGGTGCATCTGGTACCTTGCACCTTATGTAGAGGCACCAATCCTACAAAGTCTGGAGATGCATGGGACATAGCTCCCACTAGAAAACCTTATGATTTTTTATCCAATGTCAGTTCCTTCCTTCTAGATTCCTTTGTTGGAGTTTGTCATTCTCTTTCTATTCTAGTCTACTCCTAACTAAATTTCTTAAAAGGAAAATGGAAAGAGGAAAAGAAGTACAATTGAAATGAAAAGTAAAGTGTAAAAATATATAACTAAATAGTATATCTAATGGAATAGATGCACCAAAGAAAAGGAAGATATAATTTCTATGTCAAACTCAGAGGTATTAGTGAACACATGAACTATGCATGACTAGAAATGAACATAGGTTTTCTCATACAATTAATTTGCATAATAAAAAGAGGTTCAAGGCCTATATATAGTTGGCTTAAGGTTTTATTCTAGGCTAAGCAAGAGAAATAAAATGGAGTACATCAACAAATTCAAACTCCTTCCTTTGGTCCTAAGATTAATATTTAGATGTTTTTACAAAATTTTGGAATTAAAATTTCCCTCTCAAAAAGTAGAGGGAAACAAAATTTAGGTACATTAATAAATGATCTCATAGGAATAGTGCTACAAAATTATAGAGGTTCATGGGGTTTCATTTTCCATAGGTGAAGTGCTGACAAAGTTGTCCTCTGAAGATATCCTTCGCTAGTTCTAAATATCAAAACTCTTCTTTATTTGTGATTATCAAGTTCCAAAATTTCATAGTTTCTATCTATAGGTTGTGACTACTTATTCAAAATAATACTATAGTGAGGAGCCTACTATAATTATGGAATCTCTCAAGGGCCTTTTGACTAAAAAAAATCTAGAATCTAGACCTTCATAGCCTTACCATTGGGTGTAGAGTCACACACAAAGTTTGTTAGCCACGATTATAGCCTATTGTCATTCCTCTTCGATCAATGCAGTGGACTATAGGAACTACCAATAACTCTTTTAGAGATCATAAAATCCCTCAAATATTGATGGCATGTGATCCTATTGGATCCAATGGAGATGGATATCCAAAGCAATGATAAGTTTAAGCATCATGTTCATTTTATCCTCTACAAAAATATTTGAGGTGACATCCACCTTTTTTATTTTGTCCAAAAACTACTTGTATTCATTCTCTAGAAATAAATATCCATCCAGATCAAAGAGAGAGGAAATTATACTAATGACGATTGAGGTGATAAGACCTTTCCATTCTTCAATTATTTGGCCTAGTTTTTTTATTTGTTTGTTGAAACTATTAGTGGCTTTTTGGGAGGTTAGGACTATCATAACCCTTTGTAGGATGAGATATATGTTTTATATCCCTATAGTAGTGCATTGTGGTGGATTAGATAGGGAAAGAATTACCAAGAGGGATTGGGATTCCTTTAATCTAGGGTAATAATTTCCTTATAAGTCAAGAGATTCTTTTTGGCTTCTACACTTAGGAATCAAATTATTTTAAGGTAATTAGATACTGTGAGAAGCTCTCCTACCTTCTAAACCACACTTTTCCAAAGGGCTTGGACTACCTCTATGAAGTATTTCTTTGGACGAGGACTTCTACTCTAGTTTTGACACCTTTACCTATTATTATTTGAGCTCAAACTCCTTTTGGTCAAGCATATCAAATATGTTAGATAGCTCTATCTTGAGGGCTTCAATTTCAATATGAGCTTCTTTCAACAAACACTTTGTTTGATCCAACTCCATTTATTTCTTAACCAACTACCTTGTGTTAGCTATGTACTTATGGACCATCATCTTGATTGTATTCTATATGAATTCATATATTTTCTCTAGAATAACATCTTTGAAATCCATACCAAAAGTAGATATTTGGTAATCCTATGGGTGAATCTCTCATAGGGCCTTTGGAACCAAGGCATAAAAACTAACTACACTTAGCCACTTACCTCAAGGGAGTTGTGAGGTCTTCCTCTATGGGTTAGCTAGACCTTGGGTATTTCCATCTGTGCTTTCGTCTAATTGTTGGTTAAAAAATATGTGTATGAAGGAGGATATGGGTCTAAGATAAAGAGACTATAGTAGGTTCATCAAAGGTAATAGTAATGGTTTTATAAATGAAAAGGGGTATTGAGGGTTACTAAAGAATATAACGGTAAGGGAAGTTGTAACACCTATTGGAGAGGTAACATAGTGGATAGTTGTGATTTAGGAAAATTTGAAGGTTTGGTAGAGACTGGGGGAGTAGAAAGAAGAGTATGGGGAGAACTTCTAGGGAGTTATTTGATGGTGGATCTCCTGAGCTATAACTAAGTAGACACTTTGGAAACTACATTTCACTTTGATGAGGGGCATGGAGGGTCTAGGTCATCCTCTTCTTGATTGCAAGGGATGATCGAGTCCTCAACTACTACTGGGAGCTCCTTAACCCTCATTTTAGTTTTTTTTTTTTCTTTTTCACCTTTCCCTTGATAAATTACGAACTCTACCTCTTCTTAGATCTTTCATATTTCTCCCCATAGTAGTATCACTAGGAAATGTATTTGTGGAAGAAGAGGATGCTTTATTTAAACTACTTATAACTAGTGGGCTATCGGGGCTTACCTTGACTACTGGTGGAATATTTGCCCTTGGAGTATTGTTTGGTAGGGGAACCTCCAAGCTAGGAGATGGTTTATCTTCTTGAGGGATCTGTTATGCTTTATCTACTTATTTTGAGATATATTCATTGGCCACCATATTTTCTTCGTCATACATCTCATTGAAGTTTTTATCTTTTGATTTTTTTCCAAGAATGGAGGTCGTATCATTTACTAATATGTTATTCCTAGATCTTAACATCATCATACCCCTTTACCTAAACATATTAGATTTTTTATTTTATATTTTTCTAGCAATATCCACCACCCCTTTTTTGTGTTTTGCTTGAAGAGATCAAACCAAGGATTTTACTACTTGTCAAAACATAAGAAATATTTCTTTTGAAGAGGTACCTAGTGGCCTTGCTTGGGGATTCGATGGAGTTCAAAATTTCATCTCCTATTAGGTATAAATTACTTGGTGTTCATGATATTGGAAAAGCATATTTAAAAAAATCATTCTAGATCATACACCCACGGGTTGTCTAGGACTTTTTTCTTAAGACCCTAAAGCTTCTCCTCTAAGAATGGGGTGTTCACCATTCTTAGCTATTTCACACCTCCAAATTATACTAGGAATATCTAATAGATATATTTACTCTATATAACCTCATATGTGGTTTCCATAGAGTTTATTTTCTAGAACACTTTCAGTATAAAATCCCTGTTCGACACAAAATAAGGAAATGAGTATACCAACTTGGAGAAACTGAGGACATAGATAATGGTGTTCTCCTATAAGAAAAAAAAATCCCCTAAATAGTATTCATGCAACCTTTTGATGCATTATTTTAGGATGTGATAAGGTATTTATCCTCTGAGCAACCCAAGGGCTAGTGCTAGAAACTGGTCCACAAACAAGCAATGGGGGACCCTTGAAAAAGGGTTCTAGTCCAAATAGATACCAATCACTTCTAGCCATATTATTTTCTCATTATGATTTTGAATCCCCTAAATATTCCCATATTTTATGCCAATGCTAAATAAACTAGATATGAAGGGTATCTAAAGGGTAGCCTTCCAATGAAATCTCCCAAGCCTTCTTAAATTTTCTTGGATAAATAGTGGCTAAAATCAAGAATGGCCTCATAATTGGACTGCACATACCGTAGGACATAAACGACTCTTAGTTCTTCAATATCCCCCTTCTTATCTTTATCTCTTACAAATATGAACACTGTCATACTCAATGCAACTCTCATATTGTCTTTGAACAAATTCAATGATAAGGAAAAAGTTGGCATGATGGTCACTCTTTTGTTTTGAGGGAGTTCTATGTTTAGGGCCATGAGAGGGTTAGGGAACCTATTATAAAATAGGTTAGAACCAAAAGGATCAAATTTTAGTCCTTAGGGTGCCTTGAGCATGTCCCTTATGTCTTTTGATATAATTTTTATCTGAAAGTGGCCATCACCTCCTTGTACCACCCTTTTTTCCCAATCAAATATTTCAACATATGCCTCCATAAAATTTGCTCATTGATGAACTTACAATACCATGTACTGGGCTAAGTATGAATTTTATATATTAGAAGAAAGGTATTTGGAAGCTTTGAAATCGAAATGCCTTAGCCAAGTGCCTTCCTATATGGATTGGGTGTTTGTTGAAGTATAGAGGTCTACAATCTTATTTTCTTTATCTACTACAAACATTGTTGGTTCATGATATTTTGTGCCTCCAAATGCTCCCTTCTAGGTATTAGACTAAGTGGTATAGGAGGGGTGTTCTTATTGTCATATCCATGATGTTATTAGGCTTAATGGTTGTGTTTTTCTTCAATATGAATCTCTTGACGTTATGCTACTTTGAACTTGGATTCTTATTCTTATGCTTTGAAAATGGAGGAAAATAAAAAATCTTTTGGGATTTATATATGCAATTTCCATGGCTTACCTAGATAGTGCATGGTTTTTTCATTTTTTTTTTCCATTGACTAGATATATGGGCTACCCCCTTTGTTCCTCCTAGATCCTTATTGAAAGGTATATTAATATTTTGTGATAGGCCAATTTGAAAGCCCATCATCCCAAAAATAGTTGGTTGGAGTGATGATGATTGCCATGTAGTTGTCCACCACCACAATGTTAACCTTTAGTACATATCCAAAAAACTAGACTCCACCTTCCATAATTAATGTTGTTGTCCAAATAGAATCATGGGATGCAACTGGTGGTTGATCCTTGGAGAATTTTGGGCATGCATTTCCCCCCTCTTATTTTTTAGAATTTTAAAGTGAACACTATTAACCAAAATTGAGAGTGACTTCCTATATAATTCAGTAAGCTCCATGATATTTTCAAATTTCAATCCAGTAATTACATAGGGTCAACTCCACATCATATCAAACTTGTTGTGCTTTCCTAGTTTGTTCTTGTGCTCATCTCGTTTGAGTACTAGATCCCTAATTTGAAATTATCGAACACTAGCTTTCATGTCAAATCATCTTTTGACGTCTAATTGATGTCTACTTAAGTGAGACCTAGATTTTTCCCTCTACACTTATAGTTGTAATAGGTCTCATATCCTCAATGATATAGCATCATGCTCTTGGTGTGGCATGTGAGTCTTGGAGAAAAATGGAAATAAGAAATATTATTCATTGACATTACAAAACTTAGAAATTACAATGCTTAAATAGAGTTGATTTAACAACCTTAGGAAATATAGGAGAAGTTAGGAAATGAGAAAAAATAGGGAGGAAAGGAGGAAGGGAAATTGATTTCGAATGCCTTACCACCCATGCCATCCAATCTACCCAGTCAAATGTCGTCCAAAGAGGTAAAAGGGTAAGGTCCAAAGCTTACCATTGTAAACAATTTTTTTACCTTTTTATACTACTTTAATTTCCAATATTCTCCCCCTTAAAGTTGAGAGGACTGACTATACAGTCTCTTAGCTTTATATATTGAGCTTTAGCTATACCTTTGGTGAAGATATTTGCAATATTATCCAAAGTGTTACAATATTGAAGCTCAACTATCTGTTGTTCCACCATATCTTGAATGAAGTGATACTTCATATCGAAATGCTTTTATCTGCTATGGTGGACTGGATTTTATGCCAACTAAATGGCACTTATGTTATCACAATACAGTCAATTTGGACCACTTTGAATTTCTAAAATCTCTTCAAGAACGTTTCTCAACCATAGGGCTTGAGTACTAGCATGTGTTATGGCTATATAATCAGCCTCAGTCGATGGCAATGCTACAACAGTTTATTTCTTGGAACTCCATGTAATTAGTCCTGATCCTAGACTAAAATAATTTCCTGATGTATATTTCCTTTCATATATATTGCTGCCCCAATCACTGTCATTGAAGCCAACTAATTTCACAAAATTACATTTTTGGTAATGGATTCCAAAATCTAATGTACCTTTTACATATCTTAAGATTCTTTTAGTTGCTTGTAGATGCAGCTCAGATGGGCTAGCCATAAACCTTGAAACTAGAGAAACAACATATTGAATATCAGGCCTTGTGTTGGTGAGAAACATCAGACTCCCAACCATGCTTCTGTAAGTGGTCATGTCAACCTTTGATGCTCCATCGTCCTTGCGCAATTGGATCCCATGTCCAATTGGAGTTGCAACTGATTTGCACTGCTCCATAGAAAATATCTTGATCATGTTTCAAGCATACTTGTGTTGACATATGAAGATCCCTTTATTTTATTGATGCACTTCCATCCCTAGGAAGTATCGTATTAAACCAAGATATTTCATCTCGAACTGTTTCATCATGGAGTTTTTGAACTCCATATTCATTTTATTGTTACTACCCATAAATATTAGATCATCCACATACAAACAAACTATGAAAATGTCTACTCCATACTTTAGGTAGTACAGAGTTGGTTCACTTTTGCTTCTTGTGAATCCATACTCCCCTGAAATAGACATCAATGTGTAAGTACCAAGCTCTTGGTGCTTGCTTGAGGCCATAAAGTGCTTTCTTCATTTGTAAACAAGGTTCTCCTTTCCCTGTTCTTGAAAACCTTGATGTTATTGAACATAAACCTCTTCTATCAAGTATCCATTCAGAAAAGCACTTTTTATATCCATGTGTTGAACATTCCATCCTTTATGATATGCTAAGGAAAGAACTGATCTAATTATTTCTTGTCATGCAATAGGAGCAAATGTTTCCTCATAGTCAATGCTAAATTTCTAAGTAAAAATTTTTGCTACTAGTCTCGCCTTATGCCTCTCAATGCTTCCATCAACATTGTACTTGGTCTTGTAGACCCATTTACACCCAACACATTTTTTCCTTTGGGTATCTTTACTATCTCCCATGTATCATTATTGTTTATAGATGTTATTTCCTCTTTCATGGCTTCTTGCCATACATTTTGAGTACATGTAGCTAGCTAGTTCTAGCTGTGTACTAGCCAATAATGCATAATTGACTACATATCCCTTAGGATCATGGGAGTCATCATCTCCATACAATTGCAAATTTTAAATTTGTTGCAAAACTGTATTCATATCACTAGCTTGGCTTCTAGCGAATCTTCTCTGGAAATTCTTATCCAAAATTTGAAAATATGGATGATGTTTTAATGTTCTTTTGCCTCTCGATGGAGAGTCTCTGTCAATTTCCATCGGTGAAGAACTTACTGATATCTGTGGAGAAGGAATTGGAGTGGCGGTTGAAGTACTTGATGTAGTAGTCATGTATGGGCTTGGATGGGGTGGTGTGCCTTTGCTTTTATTTGGAGATACCTGCTATACCTATGAAGAAATTACATCTTGGGACTCATCATCAACAAAAATTCTTTGATGATCCTATTCTCCCCCTTCATCAAAAATTACATCCTTGGAGAGTATAACTTTATGAGTCTTGGGATTGTAGAGTCTATATGTCTTTGTAGACTCACAATACCCTACAAATATACAAGCTAGACTTTTTGGATCAAGCTTCTTCCTTTTATCATCAAGAATGTGTGCATATGCTAAAGAACCAAAAAATTTGAAATGCTTTACATTAGGTTTCTTTTCGTACCACCCCTCATAAGGAGTGACACCATCTAAACTAGAAGTAGGACTTCTATTTAGAATATATACACTGGTTCTTACAGCCTCTACCCAGTACATATGAGTTAGATGCTTATTCTGAAGCATTTATCTCGCCATTTCAACTATGGTGCAGTTCTTTCTCTCGACCACACTATTCTGTTGTGGGGTAGAGGCAGTGGTGAATTGCCTTTTGATCCCACTTGCTTTATAATATTTCAATAATGCTTTTGAGGAGTATTCACCTCCTCGATCCGTCCTAAAAAATTTTACATAATTCCCACTTTGATTCTCTACATTGTTTCTAAAATCTATGAAGCAATCAAAAGCTTCATATTTATGTTTCAAAAAGTAAATCCAGCACATTCCAGAGACGTCATCTATGAAAGTGAGAAAATAAGAGTAGTTTTTGAGACTCTATGCTTGCATTGGTCCACAAATGTCTGAATGTACTAATTGAAGTGGATATTTGGCTCTCCACGCTTGTCATTTTGGAAACTTCGACCTTGAGTGCTCTCCCAAAGAACATCCTTCATTTATCTCCTTTTGTTCATTGATTTTGGGAAGTCCTGTCACCATAACTTGAGAAGTTAGAAGTTTCAAGTTAGCGAAATTAAGGTGACCATATCGCAAGTGTTAAAGCACACTTGGATTTGTTATAGCTATATTTGCAATTTGAGCTCCTCCTGGCTCACAAATTTAAGAGGGAATAATTTTTTCTTGGTCATGGGGACCTGTGTGATGACACAATTATAATTATTTTTATCAAAAATGATACATTGTCCTTCATCAAATACAAGATTGTAATTGTTTTCCATCATTTTTCCAATTCTTAGCAGATTGTATTGGAGCTTTGGAGTGTAATAGATGTCATGCACTTTATTTAGTCCTTATTTGGTTGGAACCTCCATGGCTCCTATATCCTCTACCTGCAATTTCTTATCATCCCCTAATTTGATTTGGGATTTATAAGTGGAATCTAGAGTAGCAAATAAATGTTCTTTGCCACTCATGTGGTTTGAACAACTAGTATCTAGAATCCATGTGTCATTTAGATTCTGTTCTAATTGTCCATATGAAAGAAAAATATTAGAGGTATCATCTTATTCTCCATAATTACCATATTGACTACTGCTGCCTTGTGAATATTTTTACCAACAGTCACAAGCGAAGTGACCTGGCTTACCACAGTTGAAATAAGCTGATTTTGACTTGTCACTTCCTCACCCTTGATTTCCACTTTGTCCTCAATTTCCTCCTTGATTTTTATTTCCACCTCTTTGCTGATTGCCTCATTTGTATGAGTTGCCTCCTCTGTTGGAATTGCCTCCTCTATTCTGGTTGCCTCCTCTGTTTTGATTGCCTCCTCTATAGTTGCCTCTACCTCTACCTCTTTGCTTGCCTCTGCCTTGACCTCTTCACCGTCCTCTTCCATTGTTTTCATTGGAAGTGAAGGATGTATCATCGCCTCCGTATCTGGTTGAAGGAGTTTCAGAAAACCTCTCTTCATGTGATATTAACGATCCAATTAATGCATTGAATGTTAAAAGGGAAAGATATTTGGATTCTTCTATAATTATGGCAATATGATTCCATTTCTGTGTAAGTTTTTGTAACACTTTTGTTACAATTATCTCAGTCTTGATTTCTTCGCCTAGTGTAACCATTTTATCCACAATTGCTTTTACTCTAACACAATAATCATCGACTTTTTCATCCTTTCATTTGAAGATTTTCAAAATATTTCTTCAGTGTTTGAAGCCTTACCTGCTTCCCTTGATTACTACCCTAGAATCCATCATTCAATGCTTTCCATGTAGCTTGTGCAGTTGTACAAGAGGTGATTCTAGGGAATATGCTTTTCTCCAATGCAGCTTGGAGATTAGAAAGAGCATAAGAGTTGCTCTTTTTCTCTTCTTTTTGTGTTTTCTTATCTACGACACTTAGTGTTGTCCAGTATGAGGGTTCTGTGTAGCCCTCTTCTATTATGTCCCACAAACCTCTTTCTATAAGCAAGGTCTTCATTGTTATAGACCAATACTGATAGTCATAACCATTAAATTCTGGTATAGGTAAGCTATTGTGTGAGGCCATAGTTACCAAAAAACTCTCTTTATTTCACGGTTACAATAAAGTACTTTATTGTTTGAAATAAGGAAAGAATAAGAAGGAAGAAAGAAGATATTACAAATTTAAGTCAAATCTGAATTGTTCTACTCTATCATTCACTGCTTATTCCTCTTGATGTGGGGATGCTATCTCTTGATTCACAAAATTATCTGCTACTTCTTCTTCATCGTCACTTATCAATATTATTTTTAGTGATTCTGGTTCTAAGATTTCCACTAAAATATTGTAGTGTGTATACTATGATTCTTGTGGTGCAGCTTGTACGGATTCTGATTGTTCAAATTGACTCTTGAATGAGTTGTCTTCAAAGTATGCCTCGTACCCTGAGTCAGGATGCCTTTGATGTGCTATCACTGCATTTTGAAGTTGGCTTACCACAATGTTGAGCCCATAACCTCTTACTTTTTCATCAAACCTCTTTGCACCTTCTCTTGCTAAAATTGCACATAAGGCATGATAACAACCATTTGGTCTTATCATCAATGCCTATTTACAATTTTACAATTTGATCCTTGGTATCTTTTACAAAAAAAAACTAAGCCTCTTAGGCTTATTAGACAAGATTTCTACAGTTTGTGATTCCTTGAATCAAAAAAAAAAAGTACCCTTTGATTACAATAATTGTCTCTTAGACAATATTTTCCTTTCTTTTATAATATTAAAAAACTATATTACTATTTAATAAATTAAAAAATAATTGCCCTAAAAAATAAATTTAAAGAAGCAATTATATTTAATATATTAAATATAATATAAGTAGTTTTAATAATATAAAAAAAAATTAAAAGAACTAATATAAAAAAAAATGTATGGTCTGCAGGTTTCGAACCCACGACCTCTTGGCATCAAAAAATTGCACTAACCAACTCGGCCACCACTTCCGATGAGAAAAAAATGGAATGAATACAATTTTATGTTGTTTTGGATCTGATTTTTAATAAAACAAATTTTAATTTTTTTTCCGTCGCTGGGTTTCGAACCCGTGACCTGCAGGAATGCGGGCACCTTATAGCTGGCTCCTCGAGCCAGTCGAGCTGCATGGCTCAACGGGAAGGCAAGTGAAGCTTGCCTTCCTTGTTCTTCTCATGGTCGTGCCGAAATATTTTTTTTTTTTGGAAATTTTAGTCCCACATCGACCATGCAAGAGCGTTTGAGGTGTTTAAAACCCTCAATGCTTGCATAGTCACTTGATTGCCTTCGGGCAATCAGTGACTGCCATTTTTCCTCCTTTAGCCTGTCGCCTGTTGCCACGTTGTTTATCACCTCCTTCTAGCACATAAACCTTCCTCTGCCATGTTGTTGGTTCTTCTTCTACCATGTAATCGGATCTGTGTCAGTTATGTGTCATCTGATCTACGTCGGCCTTGCTCTCCTCTCGCCACGTGGTGCTCTTCGATTGGTTTCTCATAGGTTGCTCCTCCTCCTTGCATGATCACTATGCGGGCCTTATCCAAACCTCACCTCGGTTAATGATTCATAGGCCTTATTTGACCTTGCCTCGTATCACATGCTGTGGGCCCCACTTGACCTCACCTGCCTCGGTGCTCGTGTTGCTGGTTCCTCCACCTCGATCTTCGGGCCCTCTCCAACCTCGAATCTAATACCAGATGTGGCACGTGAGTCTTGGAGAAAAATGGAAATAAGAAATATTATTCATTGACTTTAGGAAACTTAGAAATTACAATGCTTGAATAGGGTTGATTTAACAACCTTAGGAAATATAGGAGAAGTTAGGAAATGAGGAAAAATAGGGAGGAAAGGAGGATGGAAAATTGATGTCGAATGCCTTACCGCCCATGTCATCCAATATGCCCAGTCAGCTGCCGTACAAGGAGGTAAAATGGTAAGGTCCAAAGCTTACCGTTGTAAACATTTTTTTTACCTTTTTATACTACTTTAATTTACAACACTTGGTGTTCAAGCTGATGGAATGTTTATAGGGTAGGTAGCTTGATGGAAATAGTCAACTAGGCCTCCTAACCATAGACCAAGGAGAATTGGCAACAACTGATTCCTTTCTTCAAAGTTATTTAATATTCCCATAGGTATTTATGGATGTATTGATGCCATGACCTACGGTTATCAGTCCCCATACTCCTCAAGATATTTAAGATGTTTTTGTTTGAGGATTTTGCTAGACCATTACTCTATAGATATTGATTGGAGAAATGTTTTATATCAATTTCATATTTGAGAGAGAATTGAATTACCTTGACTCCAATTAAAGTGGGGGTATTATCCACTATAATGGTACGTGGTAATTCAAAATAGGTGATGATCTCTTCCAAGATGTTGGTGATGAAATTTTTGGTAGCTTTCTTAAAGAAAATTGCTTTTGTCCATATTGTGATGTAGTTGGTAGTGGTAAGAATCCAATGGTGTCCTTCACTTGAAGTACATTGATTTCCCTTATAAAATTAAAGCCCCACTATGAGAAGGGGTCATATCCTAAAATGGGATTGAGGGGAAATCCAACATTTTTGTTTCTTCTAGTAAAAAAAATGCATTTATCGCACTCCCACACCAACCTATGCACATCATAGAACATGGAGGGCTAATAATATTTGACCTTCATTATTTTGACCATTGTTGTGTGAGTTGAATTGTATCCTTTGAATAAGCCTTGGTGAAACTCATTTAGAAAAGAGATGGTGCTTCCTACTTCTACACACCTCATGAGTGTTCTATCAAATTTTCTATGAAAATAATCCTTTGTATGAGTGTGTATTGCATATTTTTTAGTCAATATACACTTATCTATGAATGACTCAAATTTGGTGGATATCAATCATTGTGCATGTAGTCTATCTAGTCTTGGACCCAATCACTGCTTTGGTCAAAGATGATAAAGCATTCCTCCTTTCCTTCTTCCAACAACTTTACTTCTAGGTCTAGCCTTTAGGATAATCCTCTTCCCTTAATAAACTTAGTGGTCCTAACTTTAATATTATGTTCTAGTATTACGTAATCCATCCTACTCATTTATCATTAATTTCTCCATTCATGATATAGTCCTTAATATTGGAGTGAACAACTTCGATGATTATTTTTACATTGAAAAGCATATGCCTGAAGTTCTTTAGGATGCATATTAATGAGTACATTTTTTTATTGATGAATTTGTAGTGTTCATCATAGTCCTTGAGTGTCTAGCTAAATAAGTTGATAGGATGCTCTTCATCCTAGTCATTATTTTGGGTTAACATGGATGCTATGTTGGATTTACCTTCGTAGGCATAGAGGATAAATTCCTTGTTGAAGTTTGGATTGGCTCACACTAGGTCACCTACAATGGCCAACTTTATTATCTTGAAATATTTTTTTTCCTCCCAGGTCCATTGGAAAATTATCCCTTCTTTTAACATTTTGATTATGGGTCTACCAATTGAAGCAAAGTCAATAAAGAATCTTTGGATGAAGTTAATATACCCAAGGAATTATTGAAGATATTTATTTTTCTAAGGTAGGGACAACCCCAAAATGGCTTTTATTCTATTAGTATCTATAGTTATTCCTTCTTTTGAAACCACATGTCCCAAGATATTTTTCCATATAGAACATAGAACACATATTTCTTGGAGTTAAGGTATATAAAAACTATTGACAACACTTGAATACTCTTTCTAGGTGTTCCAAATGATCTTCTTTTCTTTTGGAAAACACTATAAGATAATTTAGGTAGAATAGGATGATATTATTGAGGTCATGAAAAATGACATCCATGGCCCTTTGGAAGCTGATCCTAACATTTGATAAACCAAATAAAATTCATTGATAAGAAAAAGTTCCCCACTTAGTAGTGAATGTTATTTTATACTGGTATTCTTCCTGTATCGCTCCAAATTTTTCGCACCCTTACCTTCAGGCTATAGGATCCGTGCCTAGAAGGGGGATGCAATAAGGATGGGACAATACCTTAGACTGAGAGGCCCTTTGAAGGTCCCCCTCTCGGGGGAGGGGTATTAAGGTGATTTTTCGACGGATGGTGGGTTCACCAGGAAACTTTTGAATGGCAATTTCCACGCCTAGGTTGGGAATGTGTTTGATGTGTTCATTTTTATGCTTGATCATTCAATTCCTAGGTTTGGCCAAATGAATATAAACTGTTCTACATGAAATGCAGGTTTAAATGAATACAAAAATAGAATTAAATAGAGAATACAGGAAATATACTAAATTGGAAAAAGGTCATACCTGATTTGGATGTCTGATGGAGGTTCTGATTTTTGAAGCAGTCAAGATCACCTCTGATCTGACAGGATCATTTGCAATCAGATAGGATTGTCTGAGATATTACGAATTCGTCAGAGACCTGCAATCAGAGAAATAGACACAGAATACAGAAAATGCAGCTATCCTGATAAAGGAAAATGATGTGAAATGATAATAATGATGTTAATAAGATAATCCCAAATAGAAATGCAAGTAAATTATCATGCTTTAATAGCTAATCATGATTTTATTATGTACTTAAGCTACATGGGTGAACTCCAAGATGCAGAATAACAGGAAATAATAATAAAAATAACTAGATGCAGAATAAAATAACATAAAGGTATAGGAAAAGTGCAAACTCTAGGCACTGATTGCCCCCAATGTTGACTACAGTCGAAATCGTCTGTAGAGTGCGAAATCATCTCGAATTAGGGCATGATCATCCGAGATTGTACAAGATCATCTGTGAAAATCTGAGCTTGCTTCGACTTAAGAATAACAGAGTTCCTGTAAGAAAACTCGAAAAGGGACAAAGACAAACAGTAGTCTAAGACATTCTAATGCATGTAAAACTCGAAGTGCAGTAAAATTCAGCCAAGGGAATGTCAAGGGGAGGGCATAATATTTAAATAGGCTTAGGAGGGAGGTTAGGAGGTTGGAGATCATCCTAATCTAAAATATCTCCAACGGGGGAGGTCTCTAACGGTGCAGACATGCTTCTGCCCAACTTAGAGACGCCATTGAAACATAAGCTAATTATGAAAAATTAGTTTTGGGACAAAATCGTTTGGACGTTCTTCTCCAGACGAATTTGTTCGATATGAGGCGATATCGTCTGATCAGCGATGATATCATCCAATGATCACAATAAATCCTAAAAATGGCACGAAAAATGAGGAAAGCGGTTTAACAGGCATTTTAGGGTTAAAATTTGAATTTGAATTATTACTACGGTAATTTTAATTATTTGCTAAGGTTTACTGCGCCAATTTTAGGGTGCTACATTTTGACCCCTCTTTAGCGAATTTTCTAAAGAAAATGCATTAAATATGAGTTCTTATCGATCTACGAGAAAGCAAAAATTATTCCCATTTTTAGGCGATGATTCTAGGTCGAATCGTACGACAGCTTACTATGGTGCCCCCTCCATGTTTTTACCCAAATCGAACGTTTGAGGTAAAAACGCAGAAAAGAAAAATTAAAATGTTGTTAATTATTTTGAATAAAATTAAGAAAAATAGGGAGAAACCCTTGTTCATTTTTCTAGTTTCTAGAGCTCTACAGACAAGATGGTCGAGACAACGCACAGATCAACAGAGGTCCGGCGCAGGCTACGGGTAAGGGTCCAAACTTAATTTAGAATGCTTTAATTTTGAATTTCATGCTTTTTAGATTACTTTTGAATGATTTTTTAGCATCGCGGCCATTTTTTGGCCGTCGATGTCGTCAGGACAAAATCGTCTCAATTTCGTCGAAATCGTCTCGATATCACCGATTTCGTCTAAGGGCGAAATCGGCGATATGGGGACGATTTCATACAATAAGGGGTGATTCCCTCTTGCAAAATCAGAGATGAGCTTGCTCAAATTTTGGATGATATCGTCCAAAATTGGACGATATCATCATTTGTATGAGATTGAACTTGTTTTACTTGCATTTTTAATCACTATTTTATTAATGATTTTTATTGTTTTGTTGTTTATGTTGCAGATAGGATTACTAAAGAGCCGAGAATGGAAATACGGAAGGCTGAGAGATGATTTGGCCACTCTATCTTAGGCAGAGTGAGATCAGTTGGCTCAAGTCAGCTTGCAGCATGTGGCAGATATGCCATAGGTTTCTACAGATATGGGGCTATTGACAGCGCTACCAGAGAGGTGGTATCCGGGTTCTTCTTGTTTCTAGTTACTGATAGGGGAGATGAATCCCACATTGGAGGATGTATGGAGGATTTTGAGGATCCCCATACAAGGACGGCTAATAACTCCCATGGCCAATCAGGTCCACGCGATGATGCGACTGTGTAGAGATCCGAGCTTCGCCCTGGAGAAGGGCAGAGTGAACATCGAGTCGCTACACTAGATGCTTGGGGCATCTAGACTGACATAGGTTTTGGCTGGGGTGGTAGGTGGTCTGCTGCTATGCCATTAGAGACCATGGGTACAGGTTTTCTTGGTGGAGCTTTGTACTATGAGAGACCATGGGTATAGGTTTGCTTGGGGGAGCTTTGTACTATGCCGATTGTATAGGATCCTGCATTGGGTCGTATATAAGGGCGACCGATGTCTGGTCATGACATCACTACTGTAGGTTTGGTACTGGGAGCACATCATGATGCGAAGGCCGGTAGGGCTCCCACTAATAGGGATTGATGGGGAGAGGCCTCGAGTTTTCTACTGGTGGCTCCAAAGAGGGTCACAACGGTGGATAGATCTGCCAATGTCCCGGAGACTAAATGACCTTGTCTCCGACTAGATCACCTGGAGGCCTTGGAGAGATCATCTAGGGTGGGCTGAGGATAGATAGGAGCTAGCTCACATTAGGAAAACCTGCTGGCTGAGGATGGAGAGGAGAGAGGTGGAGCTCCATTGCTATGATCGAGTTTTGAGGCAGTTCGATCTACAGTAGGGGATCCCATCTCTCAGGGACTACGAGTTTTCCCGGACCGTCCAGGATAACACTACAGTCAACGAGGCTCCAGATATGCAGCGCTTCTGGAGTGAGGACGCAGATGATGCCCCCATTTAGCCAGTGGATGGGGACGACACAGGGGTTGCTAATGACTATGATGCCTAGTACGCAAGCATCTGCCCTCCTCGGATGACGAGGGCTCAGGGTCTGATTCACACAGTTGTACGTCAGATGGGGAGGTGACACCAGGTAGCCATTGAGGTGGCACAGGGTCATGGTAGGAGAGAGCAAAGGAGGCCACAGGCTCAGTAGAGGCCACGACAGCGGGAGAGGAGGGAGGAGAGACCCCATTCTCCATGGAGAGAGAGGCCACCATCACCCGATAAATGCAAGGGTGTCGAGGTAGGAG
Organism: Wollemia nobilis; assembly: GCA_028583015.1. Taxonomy (NCBI): domain Eukaryota; kingdom Viridiplantae; phylum Streptophyta; class Pinopsida; order Araucariales; family Araucariaceae; genus Wollemia; species Wollemia nobilis. Next base: position 1,893,159 of record JAQPPZ010016460.1, read on the forward strand.
AGAGTAGCGAGATGGCTACTCTCCGAGCGGAGACTGTCTGTCTCCAGGCTTAGGTGCAGTCCTTGCGGGATGAGGCTGCACGACACCGAGAGGAGGCCACATAGCTCAGAGATGAGGTCGCACGCCTCAGAGAATGAAGCGAAGGGGTGAGAAATCAGGACCTAGCACGAGCTATTGCCCAGATCACATTCTATCAGAAGCTATACCATCATATGGTACCAGAGGGGCAGAGGTTACCACTGTTGGTCCCCATTGCGGAGCCTGTCATGATGAGGTCATCGAGGATATCATCATGATCAGAGTCTAGGACTCATAGCACCACACGGACTGCGATGGGGCCACCTCGTCCACCTCGGGGCAGGGGAGGAGATGAGATTGAGAGCTCGAGGGGTTCTTGAGGCTAGCTGCTGATTGCACTGCATAGATTGATACATAGTGTTTATTATTTTTGATAGAGGATTGAGTATGTCGAGGTACAAATTGTGGCATACCGATCTAGTTTTGAGATGATGTATATATTGTTGATATATATATATAGATGAGATATTTTTGATCATATGACTTGTCTTATGTGTTTGTATGATTCTTTAATGTTTTGATGTGATTGATTTCATGATTCATGTAATTATGTCGTTTGGAAATATTATGGTTTGAATGTCATGATTTTTAAAATTTAAATGAAATAATCTGATGTAAACAAATTGGTTGTTTGTGGGATAATTTGATAAAAATAAAAGGGACTTTTAACAATAATTTCAAAGGACATTGTCGCTATTTATGACCATTTCATGGAGTCGCCACTCGCTAGGTCGTCAAGCTAATCCTGGTATAGAAATATTGCTAAAATTAAAAGAGTGCTTAAGAGACTGTCTTAAGACTTTGTTGTGATGATGCAAATGATGATGATGATGGTGATTTGTTTTCAGATTTCCATGAAAATATTATGCATGAAATATATTAAAAAAATGATTTTTTCTAGGCATAAATTCCTAAGTGTGATAAAATGGTTGAATAATTCCCTAGGAATTATACCATCATTGCAAAATTGAAGTTTGACATAATGACATGAAATAGTAACAATGTGCGTTGTTTTAAAGCATAATTGTTTAACTTAATGATTTAAGTCATATGTTTTTATGATTTTAAATAAATGGTAAATAAAATTAGTACAATGGTTTGCGCTAGGCATAGAATATTTAGGTATAAAATTATACCATAATCGCGAAATACAAAGAAGAAAATAATAGTTTTATTGCATGGTTGATTTTTAATTTTGTGAAAATAAACATAAAATATAAAGATGAGGACTTGCGCTAGGCATAAAATTCCAATTTTGGTTTTGGAACTATACCATCATCGCGAAAGTCAAAAAGTTATATATAAATGTAACTATATTGCATGTTTTTTGAAAATGATTTTGATTTTTTTGATAATGCCTGTAGTTGTATTTATACTAAACAACGGTTCTCAGATAAGAAAATGAAATAATTCCAGACAATTTGCAAAAATATTTCAAAGTATCTTAAAGACAAAAGTTAGATTTATAAGGAATCCCATGTGCGTATGTGAGTTCATTTCCGATCTTGATTTATCATAATGATACACAAAATCTCTCAAATACAAATGTGTGTGCAATTGCTTTGTGCATTTACCAGGTGTTGAGCAAGATAATTTGATACAAGTGATTTGAATTAACCAAATAAGTGTTCATTAACCATGATTTAGATGCATATAACCATACCAGACTACTATTTAAGTCGGGTTATCAAGAGCTAGCTAATCCATAAGCAAACATAGGTCTGTAAAAAATAAGGTCGCTAATGTGACAGACATATCACCACGCTAGGAGTTACCCAAGGACAAGCGGGTTGGGCACAAACCACCTTTTATGGGGCTTACCTCACAGTTTTTGAATAATTGAGAATTCCAGGGATTCAAGCTCATCAACCCTTCTTTTCTTTTCAATGGGTAGGGAAAGGGATTTTATTGCTTTTGCTTTTTCTTGTTTTTCTTTCTTTGCTTTCTTTTTTTTTGTATTTTTCTTTTTTTCGTATCTTTTGCTTTGATATTTGAGATAATGCTGAAATAGTGCTAAGAGAGTACAAAATGATTATGAAATAATGCTTCTTTTTCTCATGATTTTTCTTGATTTTTCTTTTTCTTTTGCTTCCTATTCTAGGGATACTTGCTCGGATTAGCTGTAGAGCAAGGGATTTTTATTCTAGGTAGGGGTGACCTTGTCCTTTTGTCAATTCTCAAAGATTCTAGACCATGTGCATGATAGGATAGCAGGGGAAACTTTTCGCTCAAGAAACCACTTCTACTATGTAGCATAGCATGGACATTACAAATATAATCATTTTATTGTGAAAGGATATGCTTGGTTTATGTAAATAACAAGATCAATTCTCTGTGCTCAAACTTTATTTAATTGAATTTTGTGGACTTTGATATAAGAGAGATTAGTAATCATGCCAGATAAAATCAAGATATTTATTTTTGTGTTTGCAAAAGTGAGAGATTCCAAATAAATGCTAATTTATCCAAAATAATTTGAAAATATAACTGCAATACTTTAAGAAGAAATATATACAACAAATATTTGTGAGGAGTTTGATAATTTTGACTCTCTCTTTCTTCTTTATTTATTTATTTATTTATTTTATGTTTTTATAACAATATTATAAAGATAACAAACAACACACTAAATGCAAGAAATAATAATAATGAAAGCAATGATCTAGTTTTCTATAAACAATTTATAAATATCATTAACGGACTCAAGTTCTTCAGGAGTCATGAAATGTTCTTCTTCAAATTGAAAATTTTCTTTCAAGAATTTGACAAAAAGTTCTATAGTGATATTATCTGTCTTAGAATCTGGTTTGTAGAAATAAATTTCGTGGCAATACTCTCGATATAACATAGCTCTAGGAACTCTCCTCCACCTTTCCCTATCCGTAAGAATGACCTCTTGGTCTTCTACACGACCTAGGAATTAGTGTATAACAGTTGCGTTCTCGAGGTATTCCTTGAAGGTGAACAATTCTGACGACACAAGAGCTCTCCTATAAGCTAACCACCTATGGCAAGCTCTCTGAATTTCATGATAAAAAATGAGTTGATGAGGATCCATGATTCTTTCTAGGGCAAACCTCTTGATTTGTCTAAGTTCGGTTGATCTAGATGAAATAATACCCAATCTCCTATTAAGTTCATCCCACAAAGGTGGAACTCTATATGTTTGAGATAGTCTAAGCAAAGAGTTAAACTCTATGGCTATTATTTTATTTTCAACATTAATGGTGACAGCTAGTCTTTTCTTAGGAGCTACCATATAAACATGATATGCAACTTAACAATTTTAAATGCATCTATGTTTTTTTTTTTCAAAAGGTTTTAGTTTCACGTCGGGTTCACCAAAATGTATCGCTCCAAATTTTTCGCATCGTTACCTTCAGGCTATAGGATCCATGCCTAGAATGGGGATGCGAGAAGGATGGGACAATACCTTAGACTGAGAGGCCCTTTGAAGGTCCCGCATCTCGGGGGAGGGGTATTAAGGTGATTTTTTGATGGATGGTGGGTTCACCAGGAAACTTTTGAATGGCAGTTTCCACGCCTAGGTTGGTAATGTGTTTGATGTGTTCATTTTTATGCTTGATCATTCAATTCCTAGGTTTGGCCAAATGAATCTAAACTGTTCTACATGAAATGCAGGTTTAAATGAATACAAAAATAGAATTAAACAAAGAATACAAGAAATATACTAGATTGGAAAAAGGTCATACCTGATCCGGATGTCTGATGGAGGTTCTGATTTTTGAAGCAGTCAAGATCACCTCTGATATGACAGGATCGTCTACAATCAGACAGGATCGTCTAAGATCTGACGAATTCATCAGAGACCTGCAATCAGAGAAATAGACACAAAATACAGAAAATGCAGCTATGCTGATAAAGGAAAATGATGTGAAATGATAATAATGATGTTAATAAGATAATCCCAAATAGAAATGCAAGTAAATTATCATGCTTTAATAGCTAATCATGATTTTATTATGTACTTAAGCTACATGGGTGAACTCCAAGATGCATAATAATAGGAAATAATAATAAAACTAACTAGATGTAGAATAAAATAACAGAAAGGTATAGGACAAGTGCAAACTCTGGGCACTGATTGCCCCCAATGTTGACTGCAGTCGAAATTGTCTATAGAGTGCGAAATCGTCTCGAATTGGGGCGTGATCGTTCGAGATTGTACAAGATCGTCTGTGACGATCTGAGATTGCTCCGGCTGAAGAATAACAGAGTTCTTGCAAGAAAACTCGAAAAGGGACAAAGACAAACAGTAGTCTAAGACATTCTAATGCATGTAAAACTCGAAGTGCAGTAAAATTCAGCCAGGGGAATGTCAAGGGGAGGGCCTAAGATTTAAATAGGCTTAGGAGGGAGGTTAGGAGGTTGGAGATCATCCTAATCTGGAAGATATCCAATGGGGGAGGTCTCTAATGACGCAGACACGCTTCTACCCAACTTAGAGATGTCGTTGAAACATAAGCTAATTATGAAAAATCAGTTTTGGGATGAAATTGTCTAGACGTTCTTCTCCAGACGAATTCGTCCGATATGAGATGATATCGTTTGATCGACGATGATATCGTCCAATGGTCACAAAAAATCCTAAAAATGGCACGAAAAATGAGGAAAGCGGTTTAACAGGCGGTTCGGGGTTAAAATTTGAATTTGAATTATTACTAAGGTAATTTTAATTATTTGCTAAGGTTTACTGCGCCAATTTTAGGGTGCTACACTTCCTTTACCCATAACTTGTTGGACATTTTGAGTCCCTAATCTAAAATTTGTCATTGATGTCAAAAGAACCTATGTAAGTAAGCACTATGATTTTTCTCCACAAACAGCTTCATGAGAAGCAAAGGTTTTTATCAAAGGTTCAATAAGGGATGCATGGCATTTGGTTCCAAAAGGAGCTTCAAGGGAAGCTTAGAAAAAGGTTTTTATGAAAACCAATGAAGGTAAGAAAAGGTTTTATTTGAAACCATGGATGGCAGATTTGAAATGGGTTTTTTTTTAAATCCAAGTTGGCTTTTTGTTTCATCGAAAATGTGCCCCAATGATGGAGAAATTTAATTTTAAAGGTTTAGTTTAAATTTAAATTTATTTAAAATTTAAATTTAAATTTTAAAATTAAATAAAAGAGTTTTCCCGCCATGTCCGCCGATGTCATATATTTTATCATGCAAAGGTTCAAATATTTAAAGGGGTTGATTTTATCAACCAAGAAAGAGACAAGAAATATTGTCCGCATTCGATTATCCCCTCCTTTGCAATCGTCGATTCCTCCTTCTTGTTTCGTTTGCGCACTACACATGGAACAAGGGAGCAAGTTTCAAGCCATAGGTGGAGAGGACGAAAATATAAGTCTCAAAGGCTTAAAGCCTCCACGTGGGAGGCCTAGCCCACACATTGGGTGGAGAATGCGCTAAGGCACTTGAAGAGGAGGAATGCAGGGTTGAAACCACCTGAATCCATTTTTCAAGGTATGCCATAATTCAATCGCCAAAATTTTCGGGTGCATGAAATATTTTGAATTTTATAATGTTGTGTTAAGCATCAATTCTCATGGAGAGTATAGTGGATTTAATTTTTGCACATGGCTAAGGTTTGATATTTGATTAATGTAGGATATTGCCTAAGAAGGCTTTGTGATTATTTTTTAAGTGCAAAAGTGTTGAAAGGGAGGATATAAAATATCGAGTTATTTTATGGTATAACTGTTTTTTGGAGTGACAAGGTTATGCAATGTTTTGATTTATTTTATTTTATGGTACAAGTGGTTTTAGGAGTGATGAGAAAGTTGTGTATTAATTATCAAGAAGGTTTTCTAATTAATAGCCTTGGTGAATATTATTGTGAAGTGGAGTAATGTTGATTATTTTGTGATCTTCTAACCCTTGTGAGGATTGTCAAAATAATATTGTGATTATGGCAGATTTCCAAAGAGGCTTCTTCATATTCATAAAAGGCATGGGCACATTCTCCTATTGATTGATTATGGTGGTTGATTATAAAATACCTTTGGAGTGAAAATTATTAATTGTGGTTTCATTTTTGAAAGTGATTGGTTAAATGCTTCAAGGTTTTTTGTATTGAGAGTTGTTATTAGACCTTGTTTTATAAGCATTGTTGTTGAAGCCCATTGGTTGTGCAAAGAACTTGAACTTGAGTTAGAAAATAATATGAGTATCATTGTTATGTGAGATTTGTGGTTGAGCATTGTTGAAAATATTTTGAGTTGGATGATACATGCTTGGACAAGGGTTTGTGATAAAGGGTTGTTTCTTGAGGTGTTTGGTTGAGTAGAGTTGATTGAGCCTAGTCAAGTGGATGCATGTGGTTGTTCAAGTTCCATGAAACAAACTATTTTATATTCTAGATTTGAGTTGAGATTGAGATTTGATAATAGAACATATTGAGTCTCTAACAATTCTCTTTATGCTTCTATGAGATTGATTTGAGTTGAGATTGGTATTTGAGTATAGAATATATTGAGTCTCTAAAAATTCTCTTTATGCTTCTATGATATTGATTTGAGTTGAGATTGAGATTTGAGAATAGAACATATTGAGTCTCTAACAATTATCTTTATGCTTCTATGAGATTGATTTGAGTTGAGATTGGGATTTGAGTATAGAACATATTGAGTCTCTAAAAATTCTCTTTATGCTTCTATGATATTGATTTGAGATGAGATTGGGATTTGAGTATAGAACATATTGAGTCTCTAACAATTCTCTTTATGCTTCTATGATATTGAATTGAGATATTGATTAAGAATTGAGTATATAACATATTGAGTCTCTAAAAATTCTCTTTATGATTCTATGATATTGGACAAGTTCTGTGTGAGCTTATTAAGCAGATTTAAGACAAGTCTTTGAGAAGGCTTGTGGACTGATTTTGAGTATGCTTTTATGGAAGCTTGTTATGTAGATTTGAGCAAGTCCTAGAGAGGACTTATTGAGCAGATTTGGACAAGTTCTGAGTGAGCTTGTTGAGCATATTTGGACAAGTTCTGAGTGATATTGTTGAGCAGATTTGGACAAGTTCTGAGTGAGCTTATTGAGAATATTTGAGTAGGTTTTGTGTGGACCTATTGAGCAGATTTGAGCAGGTTCTGTGTGGACCTATTGAGAATATTTGAGTAGGTTTTGTGTGGACCTATTGAGAATATTTGAGTAGGTTCTATGTCGATCTATTGAGAATATTTGAGAATGTTCTGTGTGGACCTATTGAGCAGAATTTTACTAGACCGAATGTACTATGTATAGTGCAAGAGATTGAGCAGGGTTGTTCTAGACCGACTGGATTGTGTTTAGTACAGTATTGAGATAGATCTTTGGAGGTGACAAAGTACAAAGGACAGAGTCTCAGTGAATAGAGATCCAACAGCCAAGATAATTGACGACAAATCTGAGTGAGGATTATTTAATTGGAGAGAGATACACCAGTTAGAGCAGCAGAGAGACATAGTCTTCTAGAAGATCGCTAACCAGAGTAGAAGGGAAAAGAGTTCTCCTATGGAATATATCCACAAAATTGAGATTAGGGTATCAACATCTCCTTTAGACAAAGGTCCATAAACATTGTAATTAGGAAGGACTCCCAAAAGAGATTGAATGAGAAAATTTTAGTAAAATATTTTCTCCATGGATTAGCCCACAATGGGTGAACCACGTAAATTATGGTGTCTCTATTGTGTATGGTGATTTGTGCATTGATTTTATTATTGCTATTGATACTTCTATCTATAAATTGCACAATATTTAATTGAAATAAAAAATTAAAAAGTGGTCTTATATTGTTCACCCCCCCTCTCAGTATAATCTTGTGTTCTTCAATTGGTATTAGAGCGGGTTCCTTCAGAAGAATTTGATAGCTTGAAGGAAAAGTGTTCTAAGAACACAATGGATCAAAATGATCAAAAATATGAATTCTTAAATAATGCAGTATCGGTCTTTGATGGAAGTGACTTCTTATATTGGTGTATGCTAATGAGATTTTACCTGATGGCACTTGGAAATGAAGTTTGGGATGCAGTAGAAATTGGATATGATTCAGAAGTCAATCCTCCTACTAGATAAGGAAGGTAAACTTATAATGCATGCAAACTCAAGAGCCATGAATGTAATTATAAAAGTATTATGTAGATCAAAATCTATGAAGGTTATGGATTGTAAAACAACAAAAGAAATGTGGGAACTTCTGCATGAAATATATGAAGGAGATAAAGGAGTCAGAATGGCTAAGATCATAAATCTCAAAGGATAATTTGAGAACTTAAGAATGAAGGATGATGAAAATATTCGTGACTATCTCAGTAAGATTGATGAACTTGTACATGAGATGAAAGGTCTAGGAATGAAGGTTGATGAATTTTATGCTTGTGATAAGATCTTGAGAACTCTTCCAAAAAGGTACAGTGAAAAGGTTTATGTTATATAAACATCAATTGATAGTGATTCTTTGACAAGGAATTCTTTGCTTGGCATGCTTACTACTTTTGAGATAAGAACAAAAGATCTTATTCCTCTAAAAGAAGTTGCTTTCAAAGTAGAAAAAAATAAAAAGGAAAAGAAGATAGAATCGATTAGTGAATCATCCAGTGATGAAGAAGCAAATTATGGCAGAAGAGATAGAGATTTCAGAAGACCCATAGATCTAAGATCTATCAAATGTTTCAATTATGGAATGTATGGACACTATGAAATAGAATGCAAAGAGCCAAAAGGTAAAAATAATGAAGAAAAATAGGTTCACAGATATAGGGAATCATAAATACACAGGTACCAGAAGAAAATAAATGATGGACAAAGCAGACAAGGAAATAAATTCTTCTAGAGACAAAAGAGAAGCTACTATGCTGAAAATGCAAGTAAGTACTCAATTGATAGTGATGCTAGTTTTTCAGACAATGATAGAGATGAAGTCCTATTTATGGTTAAAGAGAAATATCCAGTTAAGAAAAGGACTACAGTTATTCTCAAGTGTTTTAGATGTGGTAAATTTGGACATCTTAAATATGATTGCACTAGGTATGGTTATAGTTTCAGTTATGATGATTTTGAAGATGCACTTGAAAGACCAGATGAGAATATTCTAATGGATTTGGAATATAAAGAAGATGATCCTATAGAAGACAAGCCAAAAGGAAGTAATGATATGAAGAAAGGTAAAAAAATAGAGGAATATTCAGTAGAGAATGGCTATGATCTCAAGGGAGAACTTATATATGCCCTTGACACAGTAAAGAATGTTAGAAAGCAACACTCTAAGCTTGAAAATTAGTTTCAAGAATGTGATGAAGAAATATTATTGCTCATAGAGGATTTAGGAAAGTCAAAGGCTAAGGCAAGAAAGTTCAAGGATAATTTAGAAGCAAATATTTTGGAATGTGAGAAGTTAGCACAAGAAGTGGCTACTCTAAAAGAATATTTAAAGGAATCTAAGATAAATATGAAGAGTTTCATAAGTAAATATAAGAACTTGGATAGGTTCATCTGTGGACAACAACGAACATCATGTTCAACAGGTCTTGGCTTTGGAAATGCTCAAAAGAAATAGGAAAAAGAGTCTACTTCAAGTCTTGATGAAGAAGAAACTTTAGAATAAGATACATCAAAAAAAGATAGTTTAAGTGTAAGTGGGACATCAGAGGATGAGTTGGACCACCAAGAGTTCAACAAAGAGAGGAACAGTGCACAAAGAAGATATAGATGGAACAACAATCATAATAGGAGACCAATGAGGTCAAGACAAGGAGGCTTCAATGGAAGATGATATTCATGTCACGGGTTTGGACACATGGCTTCATAGTGCAGAACTCATGAAATACAGGTATATGGAAAAGAATAACTTTTCCAATGTTATTGCTACTCTGCAATGGCTTTGGTCACAAGGTAATGAATTGCAAGATTAATGACAGAAGAGGATATGGATTCACTAGGATAAATCCTAATATAGTTGCATATCCAAGGAATAATAACATTAAGTGTTATAAGTGCAATAATGATGGTCACATAACAAGATGGTGTAGAGAAAATATTCTATAAATAGGCATGAACAAGAACAAGAACATGAAAAGGAACATGAATATGAACAAGAATAGGAATGTGAACAAGAATAGAAATATGAACAGGAACAGAGGTATGAACATAAAGAGGAACAAGGATGAGAATCGAAATAGGAATAGAAACATGGATGAGAACAAGAATAGGAATAGGAATAGAAGTGATGACAGGAACAGGGATGATGACTTAGAAAGGAACAGTGAGAGGATTCGGAAGACTCACATAAGAAGAGAGAAATATAAAGGCACAAATCTATACATTCGGGGAGTAGAAATACTCCCACCCTAGAATTAATCACCTCATGTGGAGGTGGAATAGGGGCTAAGCTAAAAGGCTCATTCTTAGCCCCGAGCCCCAAAGGTGACCCTTTTCCATTGATGTCAAAGGGAGAGAGATTTGTGTATTGGGGAGAGATTTGATATGAGGAGAGATTTGATATTTGAGAGAGCATTGAGCCAATGGGAGTAAAGACACAGGGGGAGCAAAAAATAAGGTAAGGTTTCAGTAAAATGGATATGGGTTTCCATCAATGACAAAGAGGGAGATTGTTGGACATTTTGAGTCCCTAAGCTAAAAGTTGTCATTGATTTCAAAAGGACCTATGTAAGTAAGCACTATGATTTTGCTCCACAAAGAGCTTCAAGGGAAGCTTAGAAAAAGGTTTTTATGAAAACCAAGGAAGGCAAGGAAATTTTTTATTTAAAACCATGGATGGTAGATTTGAAATGGGTTTTTCTTAAAACCCAAGTTGGATTTTTGTTTCATTGAAAAAGGTGCCCCGGTGATGGAGAAATTTAATTTTAAAGGTTTAGTTTAAATTTTAATTTATTTAAAATTTAAATTTAAATTTTAAAATTAAATAAAAGAGTTTTCCATCCATGTCCGCAAACATCATATATTTTATCATGAAAAGGTTAAAATATTTAAAGGGGTTGATTTTATCAACCAATAAAGAGACAAGAAATATTTTCCGCATTCGATTATCCCCTCCTTCGCAATCGTCGATTCCCCCCTTCCAATTTCGTTTGTGCACTACATGTGGAACAAGGGAGTAATTTTCAAGGCATAGGTGGAGAGGATAGAAATATAAGTCTCAAAGGCTTAAAGCCTCCATGTGGGAGGCCTAGCCCACACGATGGGCGGAGAATACGCTACGGCACACTACAAGGAGGAACGCGAGGTCGAAACCACCTGAAGCCATTTTGCAAGGTATGCCATAATTCGATCGCCAAATTTTTTGGGTGCATGAAATATTTTGAATTTTCGAAGGTTGTATTAAGCGTCGATTTTCACAGAGAGTATAGTCGATTCAATTTTTGCACATGGCTAAGGTTTGATATTTGATTAATATGGGATATTGCCTAAGAAGGCTTTGTGATTATTTTTTAAATGCAAAAGTGTTGAAAGGGAGGATATAAAATATTTGAGTTATTTTATGGTATAAGTGGTTTTTGGAGTGACAAGGTTATGCAATGGTTTGATTTATTTTATTTTATGGTACAAGTGGTTTTAGGAGTGATAAGGAAGTTGTGCATTAATTATTAATAAGGTTTTATAATTAAAATCCTTGGTGAATATTATTGTGAAGTGGAGTAATGTTGATTATTTTATGATATTCTAACCCTTATGAGGATTGGCAAAAGAATATTGTGATTGTGGAAAATTTCTAAAGAGCCTTCTTCATCTTAATAAAAGGTATGGGCACATTCTCATATTGATTGATTATGGTGGTTGATTATAAAATACCTTTGGAGTGAAAAGTATTGATTGTGATTTCCTTTTTGAAAGTGATTGGTTAAATGCTTCAAGGTTTTCTAGATTGAGAGTTGTTATTAAACCTTGTTTTATAAGCATTGTTGTTGAAGCCCATTGGTTGTGCAAAGAACTTGAACTTGAGTTAGAAAATAACATGAGTATCATTGTTATGTGATATTTGTGGTTGAGCATTGTTGGAAACATTTTGAGTTAGTTGATACATGCTTGGACTAGGGTTTGTGAGAAAGGGTTGTTCCTTGGGGTGTTTGGTTGATTGAGCCTAGTCAAGTTGATGTATGTGGTTGTTCAAGTTCCATGAAACAAACTATTCTATATTCTGGATTTGAGTTGAGATTGAGATTTGAGAATAGAACATATTGAGTCTCTAACAATTCTCTTTATGCTTCTATGAGATTGATTTGATTTGAGATAAGGATTTGAGTATAGAACATATTAAATCTCTAACAATTCTCTTAATGCTTCTATGGGATTTATTTGAGTTGAGAATGAGATTTGAGAATAGAACATATTGTGTCTCTAACAATTCTCTTTATGATTCTATGAGATTGATTTGAGTTGAGATTGGTATTTGAGTATAGAACATATTGAGTCTCTAACAATTCTCTTTATGCTTCTATGAGATTGATTTGAGTTGAGATTGGGATTTGAGTATAGAACATATTGAGTCTCTAACAATTCTCTGTATGCTTCTATGAGATTGAATTGAGATATTGATTAAGCATTGAGTATAGAACATATTGAGTCTCTAAAAATTCTCTTTATGATTCTATGAGATTGGACAAGTTATGTGTGAGCTTGTTAAGCAGATTTGAGACAAGTCTTTGAGAAGGCTTGTGGACTGATTTTTAGTAAGCTTTTGTGGAAGCTTGCTATGCAGATTTGAGTTAGTCCTAGAGAGGACTTATTGAGTAGATTTGTACAAATTCTGAGTGAGCTTGTTGAGAATATTTGGAAAATTTCTGAGTGAGCTTGTTGAGCAGATTTGGACAAGTTCTAAGTGAGCTTATTGAATAGATTTGAGCAGGTTTTGTGTGGACCTGTTGAGAAGATTTGAGCAGGTTCTGTGTGGACTTGTTGAGCAGATTTGAGTAGGTTTTGTGTGGACCTATTGAGCATATTTTAGTAGGTTCTATGTGGACCTATTGAGCATATTTGAGAAGGTTCTATGTGGACCTATTGAGCATAATTGTATTAGACCAAATGTACATCATTTAGTGCAAGATATTAATCAGGGTTGTGCTAGACCGACTGGACTGTGTTTAGTATAGTATTGATATAGAGCTTTGGAGGTGAAAAAGTACAAAGGATAGACTCTTAGTGGATAGAGATCCAACAACTAGGACAATTGAAGACATATCTAAGTGAGGAGTCTTCAAGTGGAGAGAGATCCACTAGTCAGTGTAGCAAAGAGATAGAGTCTTCTAGAAGATCACTAGCTAGAGTAGAAGGGGAAAGAGTTCTCCTATGGAAGAGATCCACAAACTTGATATTAGGGGATCAGCATATCCTTTGGATAGAGGTCCATAAACATTGTAATTGGGAAGGATTCCCAAAAGATATTGATTGAGAAAATTTTAGTAAAATATTTTCTTCGTGGAGTAGCCCACATTGGGTGAACCATGTAAATTGTGGTTTCTCTATTGTGTATGGTGTTTTGTGCATTTATTTGACTACTCCTATTGATACTGCTATCTATACACTGCATAACATTGAATTGAAAGAAAAAGTAAAAAGTGGTCTTATACTGTTCACCCCCACTCTCAGTATAAGCTTGTGTTCTTCATACCTGATTGTAGCCAAAGAAACCACCTAGAAGTGAGAATATTTTTTACTTTTTCATAATATAAATAATCTTATCCATAGAAGACAATGGGTAATGGTCCTTAAAGTAGGTTTGGTTAAGGTACCTAAAATCAATGCACAACTAGATTTCTCCATTCCTTTTTCTAATTGAGACCAAGTTTGACACCCACATGGTGTGCTTTAAGGGATAGATTATTTTTGCTTCTAAGATTTGATGAGTTTTTGCCTCAAGAGTGGTTATATCATGGGATTTACTATCCTATTATTTTGCCTTATGGGTCTGTAAACTAGGTCAAGCTCTATGGTGTGTTGGATAATATCTTGATTATAACCTTTTACGTCCTTGTAACTCTAGGCTACTAACCTTGGGTATTTATGGCATAGGTAAATTAGAATTTTATTTTTATCTTCAATGGTGGTATTTTCTATTTAGAGGATCTTTCTAGTCTCAATATCAACCTCCTAGTAGTTGTCTTTGTCTATGGTAGTATAATTTTTGGGCTTGTTATGACAATCAAGGGTGAAGAGAAATTCTAAGGTGACAAGACCCCTAGGTATTTTATTTTCATTGAGCTATATGAATTGGTCTCCATATATCTCTTGCACCTTCAAAGTTCATCCTTTAGCGAATTTGGATTCTTGTTGGATAAAATGGATGATATTCTCATCATATTTGAATCCTTGCCATGAAATATCATTATCTGGGACCATCAACCTAATGATAAATTTAATGTTCTAATGGTTGTTCCATATATATTTGGATGGATCAAACTACAATCCTATGGTGGTCATTCGATCTGTATATATTATAACTTTAGGGAATCAAAATTTATATTTATGATATCAAAGTATTCTAGTAGGTCCCAAATGTTATTTTGATAAAATTTTATTATTTGGTTCTTTATCATGCACGATGATGTCACCTATTTGATGATAATTTTGGTATCCTAAAATATCTATAACTCTTTTATCTTCTTAAAGGATAATATGAGCATATGCATGAGGGATTTATATTATACCATATTGTTTGAGCATTTAAATTGTAGTTGATATGCCTATAAGATCTTACTTCATCATGGGGATATGAGGAATAAGCCTACTCTTTCTCTAGATCTCTATCTTGACTTATCAAAGTATAATTTCCAAAGTCTGGTAGGATCCTTCTTTGTCATCAAAATTTGGGGGTAAATTGGTTCTCCTTCCTATATTAGATAGGTGTCAATATTGGTTGGTTCTAACACATCACCTTTGTCCAAGCCACTCAAGTCGCTAATTTAGCTACCATTCAATATGTTAAAGCCTTCTATAGTCCCCACTACTTTCCCATCGTGTATTTAACCCACTAATATTTTTTTTATCCTTGGGATACCACTGCAATTCCTTAGTGATAGACTTTACTTTTTTTATTTATTATGCATTGATTAATTTCCTCTTAGGGATTCTTTGAGCTTCCTCATTTTTTGATAGGGTGAGAATGTCTCATACAAGTACCAACATAATGGCCTTATTTAGATGTTCAACCACAATACATTATTCTATTGGTTGGGATTTTGGCATGGAACTTGGGACCTATTATACTTTGGGTATCTCTAGGTTGAAAGTAGGAGCATGGACCAGATCAAATGTTTGTTGTACCAATGTTGGTTGTCTAGGCATTGGTGGCTTAATCTAGTCTAAGATTATCTCTTGTGTTGGGATATTTAATCACCTTGGGGCCTCTATTATTGGTTTTTACTATCCTTGATCATCTTCCACCACTCTCTATTTGCTTTTGGTGAGGATACTAGATTGAAATTGGTTATGGCTATATGTTTGAGTGCTCATCTATATGAGTATGGTGAAGAATTTTCCTTCATATCACATGACCAAGGTCTATTTTGGTGTTTGATGATAGGGATTCATTGCATGCTTTGTGTGGTACCTACATAGGTTTGGCAGGTTGAGGTATTGGGTAGGTGGATGATTAGAGGTATCAATAGTTTGGGTAATAAGGATCCAGGTAGTAACATGGTCAACCATAGGGGTCCCCTATATAGTTGTTCTAGTCTAGGACCATGTCTCCTATAATATTCATAAAGTTAGGTTGTACAAACACTAGGATGAGTACCATTTACCTTTTAAGGCTCTATAAAGAACAAAAATATCTACTAGGGGGATGATATCTTTGGTATTTATTTGGTGGAGGCTAATAACCTTGATTGCTCTATTGAAATAGAGGGCAATAGTATTTTTGGTAATTTATCCTTTAGAAATTTTATTGATGCTTGAGGGATATTATCATGTTATTCATATCCATTATGGTACTAAGAAATATTTCCATCTCTTGGGATTATGAGGATGACATGGTCATGTTAGTGGGAGGAGATATTGATATAGAAGGTTAACTAGATGCAAAGGTTGGTTGGAAAGTGGTTGGATGTATATCTAGAAAAAGGGTTGTAAGTGGCCTAGGGGATAACCTCTAGATTTATATGAGATATCTATCAACTTTGGTGGCTATCCCATAGGATTTTAGTAATCAATTATCCCCTAGGTTTTTACCATCATGGCTATTTTAGAATTTATTGCTTTGAGGTAGTATATGAAATCCATACTTGGTACCAATCATATTTCCTTTAGGACCTTTTGAAAATATTTTTGAAATTGGGTGTTGAAGTCTTTATGGATTCCATAGAGACCCCCTTGATGGTAGTAAACTACTCTAATAGATACACTCCATCTATATTTTATTTTAAGCACTTAGTGAGCTTATTTATGAGTTTGTCCTAGTTGATGATGGAATTTTGGATAAGGGAGACATATAAGTCTCTTGATTTCATTTTGAGGGAGACAACTAGAAGCCTAAGAGTGGCATATTATTCTCCAATTATATAGAGTTCATACAGGTTTACCATATTCTAGAGATGATTTATCATAGGGGTAATGTCCTCCTTGAAGAAGTACGATAGGGCCTTTAATATGAAGGTAAGACTTAGGTCCCATGTGGCTAGTGTTGTTTGTAGTTGGGGGTATCCATTATCCTAGGCAGGGAGTGCCCTTTGATTTTGGTTAGGTATGGCAATCATCATTTGTTGTAGCCTCCTTTATTGGTTTCCTTATTTATAAATTTCAAAACTTAATATGACGTACAAGAAGCTAGGGGTTGGCTCTTGATATTTACCTAGTAGTGGGTCTTGCACTCATAAAACTATGAGGTTGTCTTTATTTATTTTACCTTTAGATTATCTTTTTATCATCCATAGTAGACCCACCAAGTCAAGATTATGTAACCCAGAGGAGGTTCCCTCTACTACCCCATCTAGGGATGATGGCATATCTCTCTTATAAGTTCCTCTTTGTTAGTGGAGTTGCTAGGTGAATGTTATAAATTACTTCAATGAGTTAGTGGCCATTAACTTCACTAGAGTCGTAGTTTGACTTCTAATAGAGTGATATATGTTCTAAAATTTGGGTCGCATTAGATTTTCTAGTATGAACTATTATGGGATGAGGAGTAACCCTCTTGCACTCTTTGGGTGCTACAACCCATCATGGTTATGACATCTATGTCTACTATTGCATCAATCAAGTGAGTGTGTTTGGTGCTCTACACCTCATGTAGAGACACCAATCCTAGAAAGTTTGGGAAAGCATGGGATATGGCTCCCACCAAAAAACCTCTAGGATTTTTTACCTAAGGTTAGTTCCTTTATTATGGATTCCTTCATTGGTATTCATCATTTTTTTCTATGCTAGTCTACTCTTAACTAAATTCATTCAAAGAAAAATGGAAAGAGAACAAGAAACATATAATTGCAATGAAAAGTAGAGTGTGAAGCATACCAAAGGCTACAATTTGATCAATAAAATTAACTATAACAAATCAAAATGCTTAGAAGTTATTTCAACTTATTTTATTAAGAATTTGATACAATATTATAGGGTGAATCTCCTTTTCCTTCTCAATAATATACGATACACTCTGATGGTTTTTCTTAGGGCCCCTCAAATATAGGTGGGATTTGGTGCATGTGTTCCACCACTTTGTTGTTGCTACTTCTATTGTTGTTTACTACTGTAATGATGTTTGTTGTTGTTGGAGGGCCTGCAAAATGGTGTTACTTCACTTAGGGGCCTATCATGGATTAGGTCCCGTATTGATGAAGAAAAAATGACATTAAAAATATGAAATAAAGCCTAAAATGAAGTTTAAGTGCTATAAAAATATGAAATAAATATCACCTAAAGTTTTTGCTACTGTAGATCAGTTGTACAACCAACTCATAGTGTAGGGGTGATTTGGAACCTAGATTCGTAGGTCGGGGGGTGAATCCAACTACAAGTGCTTTCTAGTGGAGATGCTTTGTTCGGATAAGCTCCTAGGATTCTTGGATGATGTTTATACCATCCAAAATCAAAAGAAAGAATTATGGTAGAATTTTGGTAAAGTTTTTGTAAGTTAGCTAAAAGGGAGAGGGAGAGATAATGAGAGGGATTTATAGGAAAAGCTAAGATCAAGGGGTTGGTTAGGTAGACCAAAACCTAGAGTCTATTCCATGCTAGGTTAGGTTAGGGTTTGGGGAGGTGTCATTCCCACATTCCCTAAAGGAATATCTCATCCTCACACATGTGTGAGGAGAGATTATGAGAGATTAGGATTAGCTAACTCCTAGGTGAGATTAGGGTTTAATTAGGATTTATAGGAAATATTCTAAATAACATAATGTGTACACATGTGTGAGGGAATAATTAGGACTAATTTAGGTTTAGGATTCTAATTAACCTTTTAAATTCAAAGTACACTTTAGTGAAAAGTGACTTAATTCAATTAACTTAATTAGGAGTTTTGGGAAGTAATAGTCCTATGGGGTCCTAATTAGGTGTAGGAAAATGGCTTAGGTTGCCTTAGGGATCTGATAAGTGACATTATAATAGGTAGAAGGTGGTTAGGAAATTAATTGTGTAGTTTAGTAGGGTTTTGTGCCTATAGGCCAATGAGATGGTCTACATAGGTCTACGAAGATCTACGATAGTCCAGAGTGGTCTACACTGGTCTAGAGTAGTTTACAGTGGTATACAATGGTCTACGCTAGTCTACAATAGCCTAGAGAGAGTCTAGTATGGTCTATGAAAATCTATAAGTGTTCGGATAGATCTACAAGTACGTAGAGGTAGACATGTGACAAATTTTGGGTGTCTACATTTGCCTCTTTTTGTACTATGTTGTGTGAAATATAGTTTAGTACAAAAATATGATGGGAGAAAGTAGAAGATGAAGGAGGGAAGAGGAGAATGGAATCTAATAAAAGGTATGTAGCCACTCAAAGCATGACCATACAACATTGATCGGGAATCTAGGGAGAGAAGAGAGGAATAGGAATCCAACCAAAGGTATGTAGTCGCTCGAAGCGTGACCATACAACATTGATCAAGAATATAGGGAAAGAAGAGAGGAATAAAGGAGAAATAAAAAGGGAAAGAAGAAATAAGAAGAAGATAAAGAAAGGAAGGGGGGACAAAAGAAAAATAAGGAGAAGAGAGAAAAGAGAAGAGAAAGAAAATGGAAAATGATGATGATGAATGCAAGTGGATGATTGCAGATGCAATGTGATGATTTTGCTAATTCTGTATGACATTTTGCAATGTCATACTAGTTTCTTGCGAAGGCAACTTATGAATGCTTTGCTTTTGCGACCAATGCAAGATGGTCCAAAGTACGAATAGAACAAATACCTATTCAATTTTTTTTTGTTGATTGATTGATGAGTGCATGGTGACATGTGTCAAACCATTTGAGCTAGTTAACATGGATTATTCAAATGTGTCATTCATTGTGTATCATGAACGCCAGAGTGACATCTCCAAATGTTGTACATGGATTATTCAAACATGTCATTCATTATGTGATCACCATCAACATACATGAACGCTAGAGTGACATCTCCATTGTTGCGCATAGCTCTCGTGATCTAAAAAATATATGGTTGGTTGGGTTTAGTATTATCTTAAGATAATATTTAGAAAAAAATTGTGTAGATAGATGTGATATCCATGATTTGGATGTTTGATTGTTTGGTTGCATGCAAAGCTGGATTTTGTATATGAATACCCCCTCAAATGAGGAATCAATAATGAGGTGAATGAAATGTGGTGAAATGATGATGAGTCGATTGATAGAAGAAAATGGTTTGCAAAAGATGGAAAATTTGCAAATTAGCATGAAGATGGAGGGGAAGAATCTTTTGGAAGGAAGAAAATTTGAATTTTGTATTTTTTGGTTGAAATCACAGGGTGACCTACGATTTGGTGTTGGATTTGTAGGGTGACCTACGATTTAGGGTTTGGAGGCATATAAAAGCCTTTTGGCATGTGTGTGGGGTCATTTTCATGGCATGTGAGTGGAGGAGTGAGGTGTGAGTGAATAATTTTGACATGAAGTGCTTGCAAATTTTAGATTGGAGTTGATTATGGCAAGGGGTCAAACCAATTGGCAGTCATCGCGGGGAGCCACGAGTGAGTGTTCTAGCTCTTTGTATTTGAATTTTGGAAATTGCATAATTGAAAATAAATGTTGTAGGGTAGTGTTTTACTTGTTTTCATTACTTGCATGGTTAATTTGATGAAAATTTAAACACAAAGTGCTAAACAAGCCAAATGGGTATTTGGAATGATTACCTCTTTTTTGTTTTGACCTATGTCGATGATTACTTGTTTTGGAGGGTTACTTTCAGATAGTTGGAGCTGAAAGATATCGAGTGGAGGCCCTAGAGGGGAGGAGTGATGTGGGAGAAGGATGATGAGCAGCTTAGGGCTATACGATGGGGGTGATGGGTCGTAGGATGATATACCCATCAGGTTGAGTTCTTTCCCTTCAATCGGGTGATGAGGTAGTTTGGATTGAGGTAGGGTATGCCAGAGGTACCTATCGTGATCTACAGGTAGAGAGGTGATAGGGGGATGCATCCTATGGTACCTCCTTGGGATGGTGAGAGGGATCCACTGATGGTGATTCTTGATGTAGCTGATGTGGGTACCACTCCTGAGTATGATGCCTAGTGGGCTAGGTAGGATTGGGAGGTAGGTACTAGTGTTATCGAGCATGTGATGGGGCTAGTTGGTGGGGTGCCTTCATGAGAGGGAGAGGCACCAGGTGGATCGAGGGTGAGGGTTGAGACATCTCTTCGATGGTCGAGGTGACTTCAGAGAGGGGAGTCTAGTGCACCTAGTGATATGGGTGGGGTTGCAGAGGATGTGGTAGCTGGTGATCAGCCCATAGGGGGATGTGATGATGGAGGATATAGGTGTGGATGTGGAGGTTGATGATATGATTGATTTTGGGGATATGGGAGATATCCCATTGGAGGAGCAGGAGAGGAGAGATTTAGAGGAGGAGTTGATGATGTTGCATGATTAAGTACAACATTTAGAGGGAGAGTTACATGATTATGAGGAGTGATTGATAGTAGTTGATACTATGAGTACTATGGAGAAGAGAGATCTAGAGCTTTAATGTGTAGAGCTACAAGAGAGGTTGGTAGCATCAAAAAATGAGTGCTAAGATGAGAAGGGTCTAGAGCTGTAGTGTGTAGAGCTGTAAGGTAGACTTGTTGCATGTGTGGTCGAGGTGACCAATTTACATGCTAAGGTGGAGCAGTTATGATAGGAGCTAGGAGAGGTGAGGGTTCCTATAGATGTGGCTACTCTTCAAGCTAAGATAGAGTGACTGAGAAAGGGGAATGAGGATCTAGTAGATAAGTTGAGAGATGAGGTTTTGATGAGGTAGGATTGTGAGATAGCCTTGATGGTCTGAGGGATTGCACTACTAGATTATGATAGGTCATGATCGAGGTCGAGATCATGGTCACAAGCACATACTCAGTCTGAGTAGAGTCATCAGAGTGTTGCTTCCATAGGATGGAGAGAGGTGGGTATGGGTAGGTTGCTAATGGTGCAGGTGGGTGGTAGTGCTCTAGGATTAGAGGGAGTTATAGTAGTTGTAGGTACTAGAGGCATCTGGAGTAGGTGTTGAGTTGAGTAGGGTGGTAGCAGTGTGCAGAGTGGAGTGAGAAGATGGGGCTCATAAGGGGAGTGGAGAGACTCCTAGTGATCAGTAGGGGTGATGTTTATATGTATGGGTATTGATCCCTATTGTAGCCATTAGGTATTTTTGAGGATAGATAGTGGACACTATCTTATTTTGTAGCCTGAGGGTATTTTGATGATTATATATATATAGATACAACTTTTTTTGTGGCTCTTATATGTGTGTGTGAATTTTTTATTAGCATTTTATGTTGCTTTTGTGTATGATTGTTGTGATGTATGGATGTGTAATGTAGAATATTGGTATGTACCTGTATGATAGATGAATTTATGTGTATGGGGTAACACATAGGAAAATTAGATCATTGTAATATAGACAACACTGCTTAGTAATGTGACACTGATAAATGCATGTTGGAGAGATGTAATGTTGCATGATGGAGATTGAGATGTTGATATGTAATGCAATGTAGATAACATGTATGTTTGATAGATGTGATGTTGCATGTATCTTGAAATTTGAAATACATCGAGGAAACACTTGTATCATAACATAAACCTATGTGGATGTGATCCATACCATAATCTCATGGATATAAGATGGTATAGGGGTATGTGTAAGACTCTTGACTAACATAGTTATTGCAATCAAACATCCTAAATAACTGAACTAGGTTTTTATTGACAACTTATGACTAACCTTGCTAGGTCAAAGTCTATCATGGACCAGTGTGTGCAAATGAGTGATGTTCATTTATCCATTTTGAGGGAGGTAGGATGAACCCATTGTAAACATAGCCAAGGTAGCTAGCTCATCCACAAGCGCTCAGTGATCTGTACAAAAGAAGGTCGCTAATGTGACAGATGTGTCACCACTTGTAAGACTATTCCACTGGTAGGCAGGTGCTTAGGGCCTATAGCTGGTGATGGAAATCATCCCATGATGTTATGTTAAACCTAAGGACCAAAGGTGATGAAGCATAACAATTGTGATATCTGGAGGCTTTTCCTTTTGTTTTCTACCCCTCGATTATTGCTTGTGTATCTTTTGTGGTGCTTTTTTTCTATTTTTTTGTATGGGCATTGGCTTTTGTTTTCTACCCGTATTTGTGATTCTTTGTTATGCTTATCCCTTTGTTTATCCCTAGATCATATGTTGATCATGCAAATGATAGGATGAGTAGGGGAAACCATTCGCTAGATGGTGATATCTATGCAAGGTGTTATCTTCCCTAGACTCAAAAGGTGCTTTAAATTTATGCCATGTGTGAATGGTCCCTGAAAGAAGTTGAATCAACAATGGAAAGCTATAAGGAGTGTAATAACCTATCAGCTAGAGGTGATGCTTGATTGGTTGTAACTATCAGATGGTCAAAACTTACACAATACCCTATAATCTATGATCCTGAGTGAAAGGTGTGGACATCCATGTGGTGATGCTAACAAGTGTGTATGTTATTTCCTATTATGAGCACATTTTTAGAAGGAGAATATACAAACCTGAATAAAGTGATGACGGAAGAAGCAATGGATATATACAATGAAATATGTGATGTAAGAGGAAGATTTTATTACAAGAGGAATTTGTATGTAATGAAGCTAGATGAACATTTTGAAATTCATATTTATAGATGATCATGTGTAATGATGGTGATGAGAATCACAAGATATGATGAGGTTGCCCCAATATGTGGGGGATGTATCAAACCTGAAGAGATTATGTAGTTATAGATGATGTATGTGATGAGAATGACCAAAGAAATGCTAACTAAAAAGGTGACAAAGGAAAAGAAAAGCACAAGAGGAAATAGGAGAATATTAGAAATGCGAGAAAAGTAGAGGAAGAGTAGGAAGATGATAGAAGTAGCATAGGTATGTAGCCGCTCGAAGCGTGACCATACAACTATGCTTGATAAATAGAAGAAGAAGAAAGAGGAGAAGAAGAGAAGAAAGGTGAAAATAACCTAGAGATTTTAGAAATTATGAGGGTCAGATCATGCCCGAGTTGGTGATGTGACAAGGTGACCTGAGTGTTGTTGAGTTGTATAGTTGGCTAGCCATTGGAATTGGTGTGATGATGTTGTGCTAGATTCATAGGGTGGCAATGGGTGAGATACCAGGTGATGTGGAGGGCTTTGAAGCTAGATGGATGAAGGGGTATCTTTAGGTGATTGGATTGTTTCTTCAAATAACATATCATTTACTAGGGTTTCAAAGGTATGACACGTGTTGATGTCATGCCCCGATTGGTGATGGTAAATGTAAAATTGATTCTCATGAAAGTTTCATGGCTTGGGGTATAGTGGGTCCATAGGATGAATTTTGGGTAGGGCAATGAGGCCCTAGTGTAGTAACTGATGGAATGTTTGGTCTAGTGGTGTAGATCGGACTGGCATGGGGTAAATATAAGGTTTGGGTGGTGTCGAGTGGGGAAGGGGTGGAGTGGAGGTGAGTGTTTGGGAGGTAGATCAAGAATTTAGTGATGGTCAAATCCTAGGTCTAGTGGTCGGCCTAGGATGAGGTGTAGAGATTTGGGTCATGGTAGGTTGGAAAGGAGAAGTACAACAAGGACAATGACTTAAATGGAGTTCAATATTATCGAGGTGGGAAAGAATGTGTTGGATATCAAGTGAAGAGGGTGATAAAATCGAGGGTGGTGGGGATCGAGGTTTTGATGAATATGTTAGAGTGTGGTATAACTATGAAGATCTAGGTGAAGAGGAAGGAGAGTGGAACTATACCACTGATGATGAGGTAGGATAAAATGGAAGACCATATAGTGTGGATGGTGGTGTCTATAGAATGGGAGGAGTAGGATATGGCTCGAGATAGCATCGATGATGAGCTAGGATAGGTTCTCGATGGTGAGTAGGGAAGCATGTGCATGGAGGGATTGAGCGTATGGGGACATACCGCTCGAGAGGGGTGGAGGTAAACATGGAAGGTATGTTGGGTGAAAGGTAGGCCCCCTATTAGGTGGGTAGTAACCTAAAGGGGGATGATGGGCCAAAGAAGGTGGTAGGTAAGGGTCCCTCTCATCATGAGATGGAGGGGGTGGAGATCCTCATGGGTGAGGATGTGAGTGCTCCTCCTTATAATCAAAGGAGGATAATGAGACCTGACTATCACCTGATCGAGGTGAGTAGGAGGAGTCTCTATGAATAGGTGAATGGTACCAGGGTGATGGGTGATGATCTAAGTGGGAATATGATGAGGATTATTGAACATGAGTCGAGGTAGGTGGTCATGTAAGATCGGATGGAGTGATTGGAACTAGGGGTAATACAGAGGGTCCTACATGGTGAGATCTAGAGATGTTGTGGGTGTATGCATGGAATAGTGTATATCTACTGATGATGTGGTAGTCGATGATGCAAAAACCTACAAAAATATATAAATACCAATAATATATAAATGATGCAAAAAGAAGAAAAATATTCCTACTATGAAACAGAAAGTGAAACACCATATGTGAGGTGTTGTGTGTGATTTTGTCTAAAGTGCAATTTAATGATAATGTACATAACCTATGATGTCACAAACCTAGGTAGGCTAGGCATTGAATGCACGTAGGTGGATGATGTTGATAGGTTCAGGTTCAGTATGTCCTTCCAAATTTACCAATCGATAGGCACCAAAACCAAATCTATGTGTAATAATGTATGGGCCAAGCTAGTTAGGAGTGAACTTGTCTCATTGTTGGTGGGGTTGACTCATGATTTGCTGATTTTCCTTGAGTACTAGGTCACCAATTTGAAATTCATGTTGATGTACCTTACTATTGTAGGCACGATGAAGGTGATCCTGATAAACACATGTGTGTTCGATGGTGTGGATACACCACTCATCTAGGAGTGTTAACTGATCAAGGTGGGCTTGATGGGTAGTGTCATCATCAATGAAGTCTTTCATGGACACTCGTAAAGAGGGTATTTCAAGCTCGAGGGGCATGATGGCCTCAGCTCCATAAACTAATGAGAATGGGGTTGCCCTAATGGGAGTATGAATGCTTGTGTGGTAAGCCCACAAAGCCAATGGTATTTGGTTGTGCCAATCATGATGTGACTCTACGACTATCTTACGCAGGATAGAACAAATAGTTTTGTTGGTGGCTTCTACTTGACCATTACCTTGAGGGTAATATGGGGTAGAAAAGCTATGGTGGATGTGGAATTTGGTGCAGAGAGCATGGATAGTTTTGTTCTTGAAGGATTTTCCATTATTCGAGATGATTTGGGATGGGATCCCAAAGTGGCATATGATGTGATCAGTAATGAATACCATGATTTTGGACCCCATGGTTTGGACAAGTGGGATTGCTTTGACCCACTTTGTGAAGTATTTTATGGTGGTTATGATGAACTTATGATTGCTTGATGAAGTAGGTGTGATTTGTCCAATAAGGTCAAGGTCCCACTAGGAGAAGGGCCACATGGACTGGATAGGCTAGAGTGCTTGTGAAGGGAGATGCATGAGATTTACATGTTGTTGACACTTGATGCATCATTTTACATACTCATAATAATCATGTTCCATTTTGGGCCAATAGTAGCCCATGCATAGGATACACTTTGTGATGGCCATGCCACTGAAGTGGCCACCATAGGTACCATCATGAGTTTCTTGCACTACTCATTGGGATTCATATGGTTCTAGGTAGTGCAAGAGGATGCCATCATAACTACGATGATAGAGGATGTCCCCTAGTAATGTATAATGGATTACCCTTTGTTTGAATGCTCGATGATGAGCATGTGGTAAATCATATGGTAAGAAACCTAGTTTAATATAGTCCTTGATTTGTAAAAACCAAGGATCATGAGGTTTGATTTGGACCATGTGAATGCCCTCATCATCTATGATGAGTGAAGGTGTGATGGTAGATTGATTTAGGGTGTGAACAGACACATGTGTGGTGTCAAAAAGGGGATTTTGGGGTATGAGTGATCCCAATGAAGCCATGGTATCTATAAAATAGTTTGATGAGTGGGGTAGCTTTGATAACATACCACTCAAACTAGGTGAGAAGTTATTGGGCAATTTATTTGTATTACTAGAGAACTAGGAAAACGATATTGCTAGATCTCCTAAACCTAATTAACAATTAGGAGGGAATCACCTATGATGTGAAGGCATCGAATGTGCATGGAGTGAGCTTGTTTCAATCCTAATATTAAGGCCTCATATTCTACATTATTTTTAGTGCATGGGAAGCCTAATTTGAAGGAAAATGGGAGTGGTTCCCCATATGGTGTAAAGAAAATGATGCCTACACCCCCGATATGAGTGCAATAGGAGCCATCAAAGAAAAGTGTTAAATCCACTAGTATTTTAGGTTCAACATATTCTTTGACTTCTATGACATGGAAGATAGAGTCATCAAGGAGTTGGATGAGAAGTGGTTGGTCATCATGCAATGGAGCTTCAGCCAATTGGTCTATGATGACCTATCCTTTTATGGATTTTTGTGAAATGAATTCTAGATCAAATTTAGTAAGAAGCATGATCCATTTGGTTATGCGAGAGTTATGATAACTCTTGTTCATCATGTATCAAAGTGGGTTGTCATGAGTGATAACAAAGGTGGTATGGTTCAACATGTAATGGCATAGTTTTTGGGTAGCAAAAACTACAGCTAGGCATAGCTTTTCCATATATGCATAATGCATCTCATAGCTAACTAGGGTGTGACTAATGTAATAGATGGCTTGCTCATGATTGAGCACATTATTTTGTGCTAACAATGTACCAAGTATGAATTCTATAGTGGTGATGTACAGAATAAAAGGTAGTTATGGGTGTGGAGGAGATAATACTAGTGAGGAGGTGAGATAGGCTTTGATCGAGTCAAAATATTGTTGAAATTTGTCATCCCATTTGAAAGAGACTCTTTTTGCAAAAGGTGATTGAATGACTTACATTTATCCAATAATTAGGTGATGAACCATCGGATTGATGTGATTTTACCCTACAAGCTACATAATTGTTTAAGGTTGGTGGGAGGAGGCATCTCGATGATAGCCTTGAATTTGTTAGGGTCAACTTCGATGCCTCACTGAGAGATGATGAACCCTAAAATTTTACTTGATGTAACACCAAAGATGCACTTCTTTGGGTTGAGGTGCACATTGTGCTCTAAGAGGTGATCAAATATTTTACGTAAATTAGCTAGATGTTGTGAGCATTATTTAGACTTTATGATGAGGTCATATACATAATATTCCATGATTTTATGCATGTAATCATGAAAGATATATGTCATTGCACATTGGTAGGTTGCACCAATATTTTTGAGGCCGAATGGCATGACCTTGTAATAGAAGGTCCCCTAGGGGGTTGTGAAGGATATTTTGTGTTGATCAGTAGGATTGATATTAATTTGGTTGTAACCAAAAAATCCATCCATGAGGGATATCATTTCATGGCCGATGATGGAATCGACAAGGGAGTCGATGTTTGGCAATGGAAAATTATCTTTGGGACAAGCTTTGTTTAGATCATGAAAGTCAGTGTAGACTCGAACCTCACTTGAAGGTTTGGGCACTAGCACCATGTTAGACACCCATTCAGGATAGTCGATGGGTTGAATAAAATCTATATCAAGGAGCTTTTGTAGCTTAAATTTAACTAACAAAGCAATCGTAGGGTGCATACATCATAGTTTTTTTGGATAGGCTTAGCATCTTTGTCTAATGTAATATTGTGAACTACTAAAGATGGGTCAAGACCTAGCATGTCTTTGTAGGACCAGGTGAATACCTTGATGTATTATTTAAGGAAGGTAGTGAATAACATGTATTCTTTAGGTGAGAGGTACAATGAGTTTGATGATATGAGGGTTGTTAGGATCATCACCAATATCAACATCGATGGTTTCTTCTATCAACATGTGGGAACCATCATAAAGTTGCTCTAGGATTGGAATGAGGTGGAGGTCATCGATGACCTCAGGTATGTCATATTCATCATCTAAATATATATTCATGTGATGGATGCATGGAATGTGAGGTGGATTTGATGATGAAGGAGCATTTGCTACATGTAGGATGTGTGGTGATAATAGGAAGTCATGTGGAGAAGGTATTGATGAAATGTGAGTTAGGTCGATGAAATTTGGGTTGGGGATGTTGTCCCAATTTGTGTGAGATGTGTATCAAAGTGGCATGAAGAGGTCCACATCAACCATGTTAACATAAGTGATGGAAGAATCTGATAGTGATGAATCTGATGATGAAGATTCATGAGTTCATGAGCATCGAGAAAGGTGTAATGATGGATGCAAGACAATGGGTGGTGATCGAGGCCATGTTATGGATTTCCAGAGTTAGTGACACATGTGTGAGGGTCTAGCTAGATACATTGGCAACAAAGGGGAAGTGTGATGTTGCACTATGGGGCTTTAGGTGTGAGGGACAATGCGATGAATTGATTAACTAGTTCATCGATGCAGCATGAGGATGTGTCATCTAGGGAAGGGACTTCATGAAAGAAGTCTGAGGGAACCATGATCATAGAGTGGGGAGATGAGTTCTCATTGAAGAGGTCCATATCAACATATTATTCTAAGGTGTGCACAGGAGGTGGTATGGGATGCAAGGAAAGATCTTGCAGTTCATCCTCGAGTGTATGGATAGTTGTGGACTGGTATCCTAAACCTGATTTGTTTATGGGTAGTTGGACATGAGGATTTATAGGTGTGTGTAACCCTTGTTCATAACATCCTAGCCCAAATCCATGCCAATGAAAGTATCAAAGATAATGCAATGCAAATTGGGGGTTGGACATGTGATCTAAAGTACCACAAAAGTTGGACTATGGTGGTGGAGGGATGATAGGAGGAGTGAAGAATCAATGCCTATGTACACAAAGTTGGTATAATTTTTGGGAACCTAAGTGCATGATTATACCAATGGTAAGTACCAAAGTGGATGGGTGACCAAAGTCATGAGTAGACTAGATTGGAGGTGGATGCAAATGAGCATCATGGATGTTGTAGTCACCGAGACCAATGTTTGTCATGAAGATAGAAACTTGGGGTGACGTACGCATGGGTGAATGAGGTGGTGAGTCTAAATCAGATGATGATGATGCAAGCTAGGAATCCTAAATGGTGGTTATAGATGATTGAAATAGCTGGTCATCAAGGTGGGTAGCTCATTGCTCCCAATCATGGCATTCGATAGTCATAGATGGGATGGGTTGGTAAGCATGTGGGAACTATGAGGGAGGAGGAGTAAGTGTTGGTGGTGACCTACGAGGAGATGTGAATGACCGAGGTCATGGGTGAAAAGGGAGTGGTGGAATTTGTGGTGTAGGTAAGAGAGGAGGTTCCATAGAGGAAGATGGATGTGAAGTGGGGGTTACCGATGAATATGACAAGCATATTATCGATACGGGTGGTGGATTTATAGATGATGAGGGTTGTGAAGGTGGTGGAGGCCATGAAGAAGGTGGTGAAAAGGGTATGATAGTAGGATAGGATGCTATACTAGATGATGATGGTGGCATGGACATTATTGGTTGTGAGTGCATACATGTCCTGGATGAAGGTTGTGGTGAAGGCACTAATGAGGGAGGAGGTATGAATGCTCCTAGTGGGTGAGGATTAGAGATGGGAAGGACCTATGTCATAGATGAAGAAGGTCCAGGTGGGAGATCTACAATGTTGTAAAATTTGAAAGGGTCCCTATCAATAGGAACACAATGGACAAGCCCATTGTAGATATATTTAAGACAATGGTGTAATGTAGATGGCACACACTGCATATCTCTAATCCATGGATATCCAAGCAAGATATTATACTACATTTCACCCTGAATAACATGGAATAGAATTGGAATAGTACGTACACCTACACAAATGGGTAGGACAATGGATCCTACTATAGGTCGCATTGAACCATCAAATGCGTGAAGGTCCAGTGAGGGTGTGGAGAAGTGAGTAGGTAGAATGTGTAGGTGATGCAGAGCCATGATGGAAATAATGTTGATTGAGGAACTAGTATCAATGAGAACATATTTGTAAGTGATGTCATTGATGGTTGCTTGAATGTGAAGGGGAGGATCCGCTCCTTCACCTATGAGTTATGTGATCTCATGGTCATGGAAACTGATAGATGGCTGAAGGTAGCATGGGATATTACCCACAAAGTTGACAAATACATTGGTATCATGGGTCTCAAGGTCGATAGAGTGAAGGATATCATTTAATGCCTCATGATGGGGTTGATATTGTTGTAGGAGGTCAAAGATAGATAATCTAGTAGGGGCATTATGTAACTGATGTGTAAGGCTACCATGAATGGTAATGATATTCTATGGGGGATGAGGTGGAGCTTGAGGAGCTATAGGTGCTTATGGGGAAACAAATGGTGTTGGTGTAGAGGCTACCGATGTAGGATGACATGAAGGATAACATTGATTTTGAGTGGTAAGGTTGATCATGCCCACTACACCACATGAAGGAGGGTCATGATGGATATTGTTGACTTGTCTTGGTGGCCCTAGGGGGTTATTTTGAGGTGTTTGGGGATTAGTCCCTCGATGTTCAGGTAAGGGATTTTGATATATCCCTAGGTTCTGATTCTACGGTGTGAGAGGGTTTGAAACTTGAATGGTTCCTTGATCGATGAGATCTTGGACCATACCATGAAAAGAATGACATGATTCGATATCATGGTCATGTTGTCTATGGTATCCATAGTAGGCTTGCTCGATGTAACCTCGAGGCTTAGGTGTATTTGGATCGAGAGGTCAAATGTTAGTAGGGTGATGTGACCTACATCATATAACCTCTAGAATAAGGCTGGGAGAGGCTCAGAAAGTGGTGTTAAGTTACACTATGGAGGTGGGGGATGAGGTCCTCGAATCTATTATGGTCTAGGTGGAAGGGGTGCATTGGTTTGAAATAGTTATTGTTGTGGAGGAGGAGGTCATGGGACCGATGTTAGGACTGAATAAGTTACTACCACTTGGTTGGCTTGTGGTGGTCATGGGAAAGGTTGATTGGGTGTGTTTCTATTAAAGTGAAAGTTGGAGTTGTATGAAGGCTTTTGTCTTAGTTTGATTTTTCTAGATTGGACTTTGATGTCCTCAATGACTTTTGCTTGAGCAATGGCTTCCTCAAAGGTGCGACTTTGGTGAAGTTGTAGGGAGGTGGAGATGTGTTTATGGAAACTCTTTGAGAAGAGTGTAACCAACTCCATAGATGGGAGGCTATGAGTGAGGTCATGTATGACCGATCTCCATCTAGAGATAAATTTTATGATTGGTTCATCATCAGCCTATCATAAAGCATAGACATCAGAGAAGTTTATCTTCTTTTTGATGTTGATGGAAAAGTGCTCGAGGAAAAAATTGGCTAGCTGCTCAAAAGTGTAGAGGTTGTGGCATAGGAGCATGTTGTACCAGTCTAAGGCTTGTCCCCCAAGTGAAAGGGAGAAGGTACATAACATGAGAGGATTGCTACTATGAAGTTGGTAGCAAGTTGAGTGGTAGTTACTAACATGTTCATATGGGTCCTCCTTGCTTTTAAACTTATCAAACTTTAGCATCTCAAAGTGATATGGGTAAGGAGGAATGGGAACTGAGGGATGTACTGGCTCATTGCAGAGCTCATCATACATGGGTTTTTATGGCCCATAACTAGTGGTGCGAAGGTTTAATATCTTAACTTCATCTCGTAAGAGTTGAAGTTTAGGTGTTAATGATGTAGGAGATGGTGCTAATGGGGGTGAAGCCTACAAATATGGGGGTATTGAAATTGTTGTTCTTCCCAATGTGGAGGAGGAACATATTGCAATAGATCCTAGGGATACTATTGTTGCATAGGATAATATGTCAAAGCAACTGGTATAGTCTATTGTAGAGTA
The DNA here is from genome assembly GCA_028583015.1 of Wollemia nobilis. Classification (NCBI taxonomy): domain Eukaryota; kingdom Viridiplantae; phylum Streptophyta; class Pinopsida; order Araucariales; family Araucariaceae; genus Wollemia; species Wollemia nobilis. The sequence goes on from JAQPPZ010016460.1 coordinate 1,925,785, forward strand.
GGTGGTTGCTGAGGATAATAGTATTGTGGGTGCATAATCTGAGGTTGTTGTATGGGGGTTTGTTGGAGAGGAACCTACTACAATGGTTGTGCCATGGGAGGTGATGACCAAGAAGGAGGTGGTGTGAAAAATATGGGTCCAATAGAGATAGGTGGATGTGAAGATGTTTGAATGGGTTGTGTGACTTGTGGATAGGATGAGGCATCTAAGGATGATGTCTACATCTAGCTAGGTAAAAATTATGGGAAAAATATTGGTTGGTAAGTTTGGGATGTTGGATACGTAGGCTATGAAGGATTTCAAGGCTCGAACATGGGTAGGTAGCTCAAAGTTAAAATCTAAAATGGAGGAGGTGGAGGCAGCCGAAAGGGAGGCGTAGATGAGGATGGACTAGAAGAGGGTGCACCATACAATCCCGATGGATGGGATGTAGGTGGTAGTGATGATGGGGATGGGACATAGGTCTCCATGGTAGGAACCTAGGGAGGTGGTGTGGTAAGTGTATTCACACCGACTTGAGAAGAGAAAGTTTATTGATATTGTGGATATTGTGTTTGTTGGGATTGTAGAGGTGGTTGTGATGTAGCCTCAAACAACGAGAAAAAGGATTGTTGAGGAAGGGGTCATGGTGTTGCTTCCTCTATGTATTGATGTGTTGAAGTGGGTGGGGCCTATTGTTGTTGTAGTGGAGGCTATTATGATGGGGATGTATGTGCATCCATGATAGAGATCGATGGGTCTAAAATCATCCCTACAGTAGGGGTGAATGACACAATATCTGGATGGGTGTGATTGAGTAATGAAGAATCACTCTAAAAAAGGGATTGAGCTAGATTTTGGAAAAAGGGATGAGCGAAGGTAGGGGATGTGGGATGAACCTCCTCATCGACAATGAGGGAAGGAGGTGGATGTCCTAGTGTCATATAGATAACATGATCACAAAATGTGGTAGAAGGATGAGGTGATGGTGGATGGGAAAGGAGTGGATGATCCTCCTCAAATGATGTGGCAAAAGCATCTTTGGATGTAGAGGTCTCACCATGAGACATAGTACCAAATGGGTCTAGTCCTACAAAGAGGTCTACTATGAGCATAGACTTACCCTTCATGGCTAAAGGGGGAGGGATGGACTGGCTGGAAGGAGTGCTAGTCACTTCTTCCCCAAGGTATGCTTGCTCACATGCCTAGCTATGGGTGATAATAGGCATGGTGTCATCTATCAAGGATTGGTGCTCAGAACTATACAAAAATAGAAATATAGTGATCTAGGTATGATCTATGTGGGGTTTTTATGCAACCTAATAAGATCTATGAGGTTTCTATGTCTAAAAACTAAAATCATAGGCTAGGGGGTGATCTAAATAGTGAATTCATAGGGAAGGGGTGAATTGGACTATGAGTGTGAAAAATACACAAAACTAAAAATGATAGGCTACAAATAGTCCCTAGGTGGGCTGCCAATAGGTGAATGTGCTGAAACTAGTTTGTGTGAGCATGCAAACAACGTATAACTAGAGTCAGTTCTAAATGTAAAAAATTAAAAGTGTTGCTTCATTTTGTGTGTTTTGATGTTAGAATCTCCTAGGAAGTATCATGGGTAGTGAGGTGAACTTCTAGATAAAATAAGAATGTTGTAAACATAGAACCTCCTACAACACCCAAATATGCACAGAATAGAACAATGCTTCAATAGGCGAATGGTGACCTAATGTAAAGGTACAAAAAAAGGATGCTAGAAGGGGGAGAACTCAAAATGCTGAAATGAGTTCATTGTATCCTCTCACAAGAAGAGGTGGTACTGTCTAAGACTTGCTACAAGCATACCCATGCTTTTGCTTCACCCTCGAGTAAGATTAGTCAAGAAAAATAATTACCATGTTCACTAATTATGTAAGCCTTATGAACGAAGGTATCTAATCCTATCCCACTCTAAAGGCTCCTTTTAATGATGAATTCTGAAAGACCAATCTCAAAAGTGGGGGATTTTTTGGTGATGAAGTCCAGAAAACCACTCCTATGGGGCTACTAGGTGTCTAGGGGGTGAGCTGGTGGAGGGTAAAACTCCTACCTCACCAGTATCGAGTGATGGATTGGGGATGAAATCCAATCTCACCATTGTATGTACCATATGAGTGTGTGGGTTTAAGTTGTTTAGCGATGATGTGAAAGTAAAGTGCAACTAATTAAATGCCTTTTTGAAAATAAATCTAGGCCTAGATGCATATTTTGAAAAGAAACTAAGTGTCTAATTACATTTTTGAAAAAGAGAATCTAATATTAGATGCCTTTCTAAAAAGAAAACTGATCTAGGAAAGCATGAAAATAGGTAAACTAAAACACATGAGAAGGAAGATGACCTATCCACATGTATTAGAAAGAATTGCAAGTTCTACTTTAGATGTTTGAGTAAAGACAATGCAAGTTACCCTGAGGATTTGGAAAGTGAAAGAAAATAATTTCTTAACCTAGATGTGTTGTGAGATGCAAGTGATGCAAGAAGAATTTAACAATTCTATGTTAGATGCAATGTTTGAAAGGAGAAGGAAATTGGAAATGCCTTTTTGAAGAAAAGGAAATTTGCAAGGTGAAGTGAATAGATTTTGAATCTAACCCTAGATGCAAATTTGAAGAGAAATTTTTGAATAATGTGAAATATGATTTGTCAATTTGAATTGGGACAAAACCTGAAATCTAATCTTACATGTAGATGTAAAGAAAAGCTTACTCTAAATGTATTTGAAAGGAAACTTGAAAAGTGATTAAGAAAGACATCAAGAGATTTACAAAATTCTAATCTAATTATGTCTAAAAGTAATTCTAAAAATGAACTATTCTAACTATATTTATATCAATTTGAAACCCTAATTTGTTGTGTTTGAATTAGGATTTTGATATACTAACACAATACATTTGCTAGAGAACTAGTCTTGCAAATAAATGACATCATAGATGGTTCTAAGGAGAATACCTATGTTCTGAAGTGAAATATGACTTTTTTGAGTCTCTATTATGACTCCTTGCTATCTTGGGGTCTGTAGAGTAGTTTTTTCAGAAATCATAGGTCGAGGGGTGATTTGACCCTAGATTCATAGGTTGAGGGGTGAACCATGTTTAGGAGCCTAAAACTCCTATTCTAATGACCTGAGAGGTGTCTCAGGGTTTTAGGGATCCTATAACAATCATAGAAAACCAAAATTATATCATATTTATAGTAAGATAACCTAATATAACCTATTATGGGTGGTCCCACTAGGCGTGCCAGAATGAAGCATACCAAAGGCTACCATTTGATCAAGAAAATTAACTATAACAAATTAAAATGCTCAGAAATGCTTTCAACTCATTTTATTAAGAATTTGATACAATATTATAGGGTGAATCTCCTTTTCTTTCTCAACAATATGTGAAACACTCTGATGGTTTCTCTTGGGGCCCCTCGAATGTAGGTGGGCTTTGATGCGTGTGTGCCACCACTGTGTTGTTGTTGTTATTGTTGTTTTGTTATTGTATATGTTTGTTACTATTGGAGGGCCTACAAAATGGTGTTAGTTCATTTGGGGGCCTATCATGGATCAGGCCCCATATTGATGAAGATAAAAAGATATTAAAAACATGAAATAAAGCCTAAAATGAAGTGTAAATTCTATAAAAACATGAAATGAAGGTTACCTAAAGTTTCTGCTATTGTAGATCAATTGTACGACCAACTCGTAGGGTAAGGGGTGATCTGGAACCTAGATTCATAGGTCAAGGGTGAATCCAACTATAGGTGCCTTCTAGTGGAGATCCTTTATCTGGATGGGCTCCTGGGATGCTTGGATGTTGTTTGTACCATCCATAATCAAAAGAAGGGATTCTAGTAGGATTTTGGTAGAGTTTCTATAAGTTAGCTAAGAGGGAGAGAGAGAGATAATGAGAGGGGGACCCTCTATTTATAGGAAAATCTAAGGTCAAGGGGGTGGTTAGGTAGACCAAACCCTAGAGTCTATTCCATGCTAGGTTAGGTTAGGGTTTGGGGAGGTGTCATTCCCACATTCCCTAAAGGAATATCTCATCCTCACACATGTGTGAGGAGAGATTAGGGTTAACTAGGGTTAGCTAACTCCTAGGTTAGATTAGGGTTTAGTTAGGATTTCTAGGAAATATCCTAACTAACCTAATGTGCACACATGTGTGAGGGAATAATTAGGACTAATTTGGGTTTAGGATCCTAATTAACCTTTTTAAGTCATAAAGTACACTTAAGTGAAAAGTGACTTTACAATTAGAAATTCAATTAACTTAATTAGGAGTTTTGGGAAGTAATAGTCCCATGGGGTCCTAATTAGGTGTAGGAAAGGGCTTAGGTTACCTTAGGGAGCTGATAGGTGACCTCCTGATAGATAGAAGGTGGTTAGGACATGAATTGTGTAGTTTAGTAGGGTTTCATGCCTATAGGCCAATGAGATGGCCTACATAGGTCTACGAAGGTCTATGATAGTCTAGAGCGGTCTACGCTAGTCTAGAGTAGTCTACAATGGTCTAAAATGGTCTACGTTAGTCTACAATAGCCTAGAGGGGTCTAGGATGGTCTATGCAAACCTACAAGTGTCCGGATAGATCTAACTAGCCTATCTAATTGGGGGTTATGCACAAAAGAAAAGGAAGATATAATTTCTATCTCAAACTTAGAGGGGTTAGTGAAAACATGAACTATGCATGACCAAATATGAACACAAGTTTTCTCATATAATTAATTTGCATAATAAAAAGAGGCTTACGACTTTTACTATAGCTAGTTCAAGGTTCGAGTCTAGGTTGAGCAAGATTAAGAAAAAGGAGAAATCAATTGTTGCAAGTTAGATAATTGGCATAGCAACAAATCCAAACTCCCTCCTTTTGATCCTAAGACTAATATTTATATGTTTTTACAAAATTTTGGAAATCAAAATTCCCTCTCAAAAAGTAGAGGAAAAAAAATTCAAGTACATTAACAAATGATCTCATAGGAACAACATTGAAAAATTATGGATGTTTGTGGGGTTTTTTTGCTCATAGATGGAGTGTTCAAAAAATTTTCATTTGAAAATATACTCTAGTAGTTCTAAATTCTGAAAATAATATTTATTTATGATCATAGGGTTAAGGCATTTCATAGGTCATCTCTATGGGTTTTGACTCCTTCAAAATAGGACTACAGTGGGAAACCTACTATAGCTATCCTTTGTGTGGGTTGATAAACAATGTGAGCATACATTTGCACAATTTCTAATAACAATATCAAACAATAATCCTCTTACCTTTTCATGTAGTTTAGAGGATAGAAATAAAAATAACCCCTTCATATTTGAACTCATATGGCTATAGCACCCAATAATTTATGAGGAGATGGAAATATGATGGATGTATTTGATATAAGAATCAAAGATGTATGTGGTTGCTAGGAAATTAAAACATGTGAATGGGGGAGTAAAAATTGGAGTAAGGAGGTATTTGGAAACATGTTCTTGCAAAACAAGTGGTTAAGGCAAGAATTAAGTTGAATTGAAAAGTAAATAAGCAAAAATAGGATAGAATAGGTCCTTAATAGTAGAGAGAAATTTATATAGTCAAAATTGTATACAATAATAACAAGAGGGGAGAAGTACTAGAGATAAAATTCAAGGAACCAATGGTTAATAGAAGGAGATAAGAACACAAGATTCGTTCATGTCTCTATCATAAGACATAAAATTGGTACATGGATAACTCAAATTCAAAATGAGGATGAAGAAGTAATAAGAAAGGATGATCAAATCATACAAGAGGTAATTGACTTATTCAGATTGATTCTAAGGATAAAGAAGATGATCTAGAATCTATGGATGAAATAATTGAACATATACCAAGTTTTCTATCTATAGACATGAATGGAAAAATTGTGAACAAGATGAGTGAGGAGGAGGTTAGGGAAATGGTTTTCTCATTAGAAAAATATAAAGCTCCAAGTCCTAAAGGATTTTAAATGGGTTTATTCCAATATTTTTAGAACATAATAAGGAAGTAGTAATAGCAATAAGAGACTTGCACCACTCAATAAAAGTGTTAAGAGAATTCAATAATACTTTTCTAGTGCTCATTCCAAAGAAACTTGGGTTGAAGGGATACAAACACATCATGCCAATTACAATATAAAACCATAATTTATTGTGTTAAGACCAATTTTTTTCTCCCAGAGATCATTGCAGATAAAAAAGGGGGCTTTGTGAAGGGTTTTCATGTTTTAGATGGAGTAATCACACTCCATAAGACCATGCATTCAACTAAAATTAGTAAAATGGAGGGAATGGTGTTAAAGCTTGACATGAACAAATACTATGACCAAGTCTCATGGTGTTTCCTATATAGAGTTCTAGAAATTTTGGGCTTCAACACACATTGGAAAAGGTAGGTTTGTAGTTGTTATGGAGGACCTAAATTCTTAGTTATAGTGGATGATTCTTTAGCTAGATTATTTAGAAGCAGTACAAGCTTAAGGAAAGGATACCTATTGTAATTGTATCTCTTAATAATAATGGTAGAAGCATTTGGAAGGTGCATTTGATCATAAAAATAAATGGGAGCATTAAGTGAGTTGAAACAATCTACTTTTTTAGAAGGTATTATTCACCAACAATTTATGGATGAAAAGTTTTTTTTGGGGAGATTGTGTGTAGCTAAGATGAAGGAATTTAGGAGGATATTAAATATCTATGAAAAGGCATCCCAACAAATAATAAATATGGATAAAAGTAAGATGTTTTTTACATTTTAGAGAATTGATAAAGAATAATAACAACAAATCTTAGGTGCAATGTTTCAACTCTCTCTTTTTATTACTTGGGAATGCCAATATTCATGGGGGAATGTAAGGATCAAATGTGGAATGTGCTAATTGAAAGGACCCAAAATAAATTAGCTAGATGAAAAGAGAATTTGCTTATTCAAGCAAGTATGTTACAAATTTTCAAGAGTAATCTCCAAGAAATCTCTATATATTAATTATCAATGTTTAAAATCTCACTTAAAGCAACTAATATTTTGGCATGTATTGAGAGAAAATTCTTATGGTCAATACTAGAGGAGAAGAGAATAATTTTACTTGTAGCATGGGAGATAGTATGCAATGATAAATCAAGTAGAGGACTTAGTATTAGAAGAATAAGGGATATGAACAAGGCTTTTAAAACAAGGTAGGATGGAGGCTAATGAAGGAGGATCATGCCTTATGGGCAATAATTCTAAGAGAAACATACATTGATAATTAATAGGGTGGTAGGTTTTTGAAAACACTAGATCCCTAATAGGGATTTTCAATGTGGAACCACATGGTAAATGGTAGAAATATGCTATGTAAAAGCATCCAATGGAAGGTAGGGAATGGTAGTTATTTCCATGTCTAGGAATATGCTTATCTATAGAAGTACTCGTCAGTGAAGGATGAGGAGTTAGAAAGAATCAGAGTAGAGATAGAACATAATTTTGGGAATATGGTCAATGATTATCTGGATATAGGAGGAGACATAAGATGGAAGGATTTGAGAACCCATAATTAATATGAGAAATATTTATACAATCTAACATGTAAACTAAAAGTATATTATGTAAGCTTTAACTTGGTTGAGGATACAATAGTAATAGGAGGTACTCAAGAAGTATCATTCACTATTAAATTAGCCTTTGATCTTTCACTTGCAATACCTAGTGACTTTGAGTGGAATTGGTGATGGGAAAGTAAAGAAATAGCAAATTTAATAATTTTTCTATGGATGGTGGTCGAAAACAATATTTTTACAATAGAAAACCTCCATAAGAGGTTTTTTTAATTCCCTAACAAATTTTACCTTTGTGAAGCTCATGAGGAATCAATGAGTCACATCATATTGGAATGTAAATACTCCCTCAAAATATTGTATGATATAATAAAGAAGATGGGGGTGGTGTGGGTGTTGCCTAATAACATGGAAGTTTGGATAGAATAATGAGAGAATCCTTTTAAGATCCCAAGATAAAATCAAATTTGAAACTAGATTCTCTTTCACTATACATGAGGAGATTGGTTGGAGAGAAACAAAACTATTTTTAAAGGGAAAAAATTATCTACATCCAAGAATAAATAACACATCATAGTAGCCATAGTGGATAATGTTAAAGTATTAAAAGTGCATGAGATTATAGAGTTAATGGAGGAATAAAATTTAAGTGAACATTTGAACCTAAGTCCAACTAGGGTGAATGATAATCCTTGATGAGACTTTAGGAACATGACTAAGTGATAGCCACCCAAACAAGGGTGGCTAAAGAAATTTTTTGATGGGGTTATAAAGGCAACCTAAGGAATTTTTGAGGAGGATTAGTGAAAAGGGATAGCCAAGGGGTGTTGATTTAAGCATTGAGTGAATACTCAGGAATTATGACCTATCATCAGTTTGAAGATAGAGTAGTCTTGATAGGAGTAAAGATGGTGGTTTAGTTGGGGGCTAGAAAACTAACAATTAAGAGTGTTTCATTGAATATTATTGATTACCTCAATAATAGGGTGGTGGTGAGCTGGAGAGTAGTAGACATAGTAATAGATACACTAAGATCCCTCAACTAATTGGAAGAATTTATGGTACATGTGTATAGATAAGAAAATGGGATGGTCGATTGGCTAACCAATTAGGAATCTCTTAGAGAGGAAGATAAAATATGGATACTACCAAATAGTATCCCTCCAAATATACTCTGGTTAGTGACAAAGGGAGGAAATATATAAAGTCAATTCAATGGGTGAAAGTTACAATTGGTAGAATTTCCACAGTAAAATTATATTCTACATATATGTGGATTTGTCTCCTAAGGGTTCCATTTTTTAGATATCTATGATATTTTTCTACTTTTAGCTATAAGAAGCTAAGAAAATTGTTGATTTATATTTTTGCGATATTTACATATTGAGGGTTCCATTTTATTAGATATCTATAGCTGGTAATATTGGATAAACAAGTCTAGGAAAGTGATAGGGTTTAGTACCTTTCAATAACCCATTTTCTAGAGCTCTATGGACTTGTCTATTGAAGGTTTCTTTTTCTAGATACTCTTCAAATATTTAATGTAATTATACTAGAAATGAATGTAAATATGTAGAGTTTTGAAACAAGGTTGTTCAATGTTTAGATTATATTGTAGCCTTCGAAGATGAGGCTTTTGTTTGGTAAGAAAAGATAAACTAGTCTAGGAAAGTGAAAGGGTTTGGTCCCTTTGAAAAACCCAAATTTTAGTCTTATATATATATATATATATATATATATATATATATATATATATATATATATATATATATATATATAGAGAGAGAGAGAGAGAGAGAGAGAGAAAGAGAGTATCAAAAATATCTTGAGATAATTAAGAGATGATTTATTGCATATATATAAGTATAAAATATTGTATTGAAGTAAAATGTATAGATTTGAAAATTGATAAAGTGTTTTTCAAAAAAATATTTATGCAATTTTATTTTCTATTTATTTTTTCCTTTTTATGTTAATCTCTATGTTAGATTACCATGATCAATCACATACTAGTATTAAAGGTTGGAGCTTCGATATTGGAGAAGTGTAGAGCTTGAGGATTTGGTTCTCTTTAACCAAAAAATTCAAAATTTAAGTTTATGGAGGAAAATTTCATACATTATTACTATAGTTGTTATGGCTTATGGCAATGATTCACTCTCCACCCCAAAATTTTAAGAAGAAAATTATGATCATTGGTGCATAAATATGACTTTGTTGATTTCCAAGGAATATTGGAGTGTTGTAAACCATGTATATAAGGAACAACTAAATTAGGGTATTTTATCATCTATATATAAATATATATGTGTGCATGCATGTGGAGGAAGACATGCTATTAATGATTTGCTCAAATAAAATGATTAAAAATACATACATTAAAGAGAGAATATAAAAAATTGAGAATGAATTACAATGAGAATGCAAGATATTATAGCTCAAGAGTGAGTGTAATTGTGCAAGTAATGTGTATTTGTGATGAAGAACAATTATAAAGAAATATTTTCAAAATGGTGTTAAGAAATTTCACACCAGAGTGGAAAATTTAGACAATGATTATTGAATAAAATAAACATTTTAAGAAGTTTAAGGTATTTGTAGGATCACTTAATCCACATAAATAAATAATGTTCAATGTCATTATTGGAAAAGCATGGCCATTATGAAAGAAAATATAGAATAAATACAAGTAGTAAAGGAGGAAAAATACAAGTGTTTCATGTGAAGAAGGTGAGAGATCAAAATATATGTTCTTAACATATAATGTGGACAAATATTCAACTAAAGTGTATTGATACTTAGATTCTTATTCTGCAAATCATATGATAGGTAATAAGGAGTTGTTTCTAGAGTTGGATAACTCATACAAGAACAAATTTTAAATTATGTTTTATAGTAAAAATATGATGGTTTTATTCAAAATAATCAAACCCTTAATGGCATGATAGCTACCAAGAAAACATGGGTATTTCTATAATGTTATATATGAAAAAACCATATGATATTTTTTTCTAATGTTTTTTATATGATATTCTTAGAAAAGTTTGTTTTGGTCAAGGTTGTTATGAACAGATTAGATGTTGTTACAACAATTCAATATATTTTAATTTAATCAAGGATCCCTTACTTGATAGGCTAATTCATCTTGCAGACTCTTTCAAGGTGCCCTATCTCCTCATTGCTCTTACAAGGACATATGAAATGTATCTTTTAAATATAAAATTCAAGAAAAAGTTGAAGGTATTTAGGTTTTTATATATGGACATTTTGAATCCCTATTTAGTTTATGCACAATAATTATTTTAAGTCATCCCTTTTTTAGTTAATACATGGAAATTTATCAATACTATCATGACATTAGAAGGTGACACAATTTATTCATACAAAAGAATCTAGGATATGTTTTTTATCAGTAGCGCCCTTTATTTATAATGGATTCTTGTAGATATTTTATGGCATAAAGTTTGAAAATTACCATGAATATATCTAGACATTCTTATTTTATAGAAGTTCAAGAACTTTAGGACTTAATTTCATATTAATGTGTTTGCCAAGTTGCAAAGATAAGCTCTTAACCATGGATGGAAGAATATAACTCAAAAATGTTATTATGTAATATATCCCTATGTATGTGATGTGAATTCCAACATTACCAATAAGTATAACATGTAAATTAAAAAATTCAATTTGGAAAGGATTTAAGGAAAAATATAGGTTTACATGTTCGAATAGGAATTATATTTATGGAGGAAAGAATTTTATATAGGTAAGCTTGTAAAGTTGGAAACTTATGAATTTGGAAATGTTAAGCATAGGAATTGGTTGGATATTATTCAAAGAGTAAGTAATAATTTCAGCAAAAATATTACTTCAAAAATATATCTATTCTTTGGATATAGTAAAATTGTTAAGAAAATAAACCTTTCTTAGGTGTTTGAAAACATCACATTTCATATGAAAACATTTACAATTGATCAATAAACCTATAAAATAGTTATTTAATTAGGGGATTCTAGTTATTTTTTAGTTTAATGCTTAGTTTAAGTCATATCCTCTTACATGTTATTTAAAATCACAACCATTGGATTGAGACTCTTTTCTTTGTAAGGTTATGAAAGTCAGAAATTATCATTATATACGCAATAATTTAAGATTATTTATTTTAATTAACAATTTTTTTGAGATGTCCGAGGTGTAGGCCAATTGGTTCAACCAAACCCCATAAGGGGGCGGAGGTCCAAGGTTCAAATCTCCGATCTTTCCAGACTAAATGCTTGTCCCTTTCCTAGTTCTTTCAGTGGCGTAAAAGGTTTTAAATGATCGTGGCATGGTGGTTATAGGGGTGGAATACACAAAGATTTATGTTATGGCTTTCGAGGTAGACAACACAAAATACTATGGCAGCCATAAAAGTTGAATAGCTTGCCAGGATTCGTGGTGGCTACCGATTCCACCATGTAAAGTAAAATATTATATATATTCTTATTTAGTTGATTATAGTTCCTTAAATTCATAATTATTTTAGGGGAATTGGTTACATTCACACTATTTTTAGTAATTGATAAGTGTAGGATTCAAATTACAATGTTTGCTTACAAAATTCTAGCTTATACCACCTCGTTATTCTTGATTTGGATGTTAAATATTCGTAACATTATCGTTTGTACAGTGTGCACTCAGAAGGTTCAAATAAAACTACTACTTTTGATAGAGACATTTCCCTAGGTCTATTATTGGTAAGTTCCTAGCTAGACAAAAAATTACCAATCCATCTAGCCCTAGGGGGCTAATATTTAAGTATTTAATTAAATACCTATTTTATAAAAATTAAAATTATTTATCAAATGTGCATGTGGTCTACCTGTAATGACACCACTTACAATGATAAGCACTAGATTCAACCCCACGACCAATGTATAAAATAAATATGGATAAAAATAAAAAATAAAGAAAGAAAAACCTATTTATAATTACAATTTACATATCTTAGTATAGACACCAAATTCTAGTTATTTGCACTAGGATTACTATTCATCATTCACTATTCACTATTCACTATTCACTAAGCCCCCTCCTACACCTAGCCCTTGGTCACCATGTGACCATCCCCCTAGGTTAACCTTAGGTGCACACACCTTCCCCCAAGGTCAATTCTTGACTTGGGTCAATCCTTGACCTGGGTTAACCCTTACTCTGGGTCCACCTAACCTTGGTCAAACCCCACTTACACCAAAAACAAAATGAGGCATTTAATAATCTAAATGCCCATCCTCCACTAAATGCACCCATCCCCCACTCAATCCACTCATACATTTTATATTCTCCACTTAATGCTCCCTCCATCCCATTAAGAAATTTCAAATTCCTTCCTCACATGGGTTTGTCCTCCACCTACTTTTACCTTCATATTCCCTCCATATAAGACAAAAGATGCACATCCACCTAGCACCCCACTAGGGAATTTTAAATTCCCTCCCCATGCCACCTTGCATTCCACCTCTCCATCACCCACTTTAATATTTCTCCACTAAATCTAGTGGTAAGCCACCATCTTGTCCTCCATTGAGCTTATGTGGAGGCCACCTCACCACCCTCCCTCACCTTGCCCTAGGTTCTATAAATACCACCCCTCATTTGAGAAAAATGGGAGATGTTAGGCTAAGCACAAACATCATTAGGCTACAAAAATTATGCCAAGAGTTCATGCACATCCAAGGACCAAAGCCCTCGAAGCCCCCTTTTACAGCTTTTTACCAGTCAACCAAAACTGCACATCCATAGTTATACAGTCATAAAACCCTTCTATAGTTACCTAATTGTACATCTATAGTTGAATAACTAGAACTACGTGCCCACGATTGGTCATAACAAAGCTAAACATGACAAGCACAAATCAATAACCAATTTTTAGCAAAGCATCTTACGTTTTTGTTTCTCTATTTTTTTCATCGTATTTTATGCTTACACAACTAGGGTTTGCAGAATTTATTTTCCACCTCGGTTGATAGGTGCTACTGAACCCCATTTTCTTTCATGTGTGTAAGATACATGTACTTGAAGAGTTATTGAAGCTAGAGTGGTCCCATTATTGGATGCCAAAAAGCCCACTCACCCCCGAAGTTGCATCAAAAGAATGCAGGACATTGGTTGACTTTCTCATTTGAACATTGCTTCTCCCTAGAGAGAAAAGGATTGTAATATCTACCCCCAAACATTTGGGTATCAAGCATTGTAAATCAAGAGACTAAGGCTCCCCTATTTTAATACAAGATAAACGTTCCTCTTTGTCGCAAGTGTTCCTTTTCATGTGCATGTTTTGGTGTCGTTATTTTTTGTTGCAAATAATGGCGATCACAATGGGACCCTTTGAGGGTTCCATTTGTCATTACCTTGCTAAAATCTATTACTAATTTGTGTTTATCTGGTTGCAAGTTTTTTGGAGCTCAATCACACAAAAATTGAAGGTTAAAATCAATGACTCTCGAGCTCGTCTTGATTCGGCCCTATGCCTAAGAAACCATGCACTCGCAATTTCAAACTTGATGAATCATGAATTGGTGGTTGAGACCCTGTAGAACCACGTATCAATGGTTGAGACCCTACAAAACCAGTGGATGGGTGATTGAATAGATAAGGAGGAGCAATGAAAATATAACAAATCTATACCCTTGGAACCTTCTTTCCTCTGCTTTCAACTTTAGTATTGCATCTAAGCTAGATTAGGAGTTAGTCCTATTTTCCCTTGTTTGCATTTAGGGTCTTAGGCTAGGCATATTCATATTAAATATTAAAAGTAAAAAAAAAATAAGGAATCTATATTTTAGATCAGTTTACAGAGCATATGCATAGTCTATATAGAAATTATCTCGGCACATTCAAGGTTCAAGTTGGTTTTGTCTCTGTTCTATTGCTTAGTCGAAACCATGCATTCACAGTTGGGATTTTCCAAATACATGTGTGTGGTTGGTAAACCATGCAAACATGATTTACCAGAACTAACTGCCCACCGATGGTTGGCCTTGATAATAAAAATTTTCCAAATATTGCTTGAAGTTAGCAACTTCGACCCCTGATTTGTTATTGTCTATTGTTCTCTATTTATTGATATTTGCATTAGGCATTGAAACAAAATTGCATAGTAATTTTTGCATCACACAATAAATAAAAAAGCCTCACACACTCAATTGAATTTTGGACAATTTTGGACTTCATCACCAACCCCCAATATATTATTACCCTATTTGTGGCCAAGGCTGGCTTCAAGAACCATAATATCCTGGAAAATTGCATGCATTCCTCTTCAGAGGGTGTATTGCTACCCATGGTGAGACTAGGTGAGGATTGGTAGGACCTGTGTCCCCTCATCGATTATGGTTTTCATCTCCATAGCTTGATGGGATTCACAATCCAATATTCATCACAGGATATGTGTGTGTGGGCGTATAGGTGAAAATCTTAGAATCATTTTAGGGCAAGCATTTTGCACTTTGTTTTTTTCCCAAGAAATTCAAAAAAAAAAAAAAAAAAATCAAACTTTGTGCAAACTTAGGAAAAAACTTTGTTTGTTTGTTTTCTTTGAGTGTTTTCTTGCATTGTGCTTCCATCACACATTCACACATATAAATTTGCATTTCACACATCATCTCACCTTAGCGTATGGTAACGACCCATGGTCAGGACAAAAAGTTAGCACTAGTTCAAAGTCAGTTGTCTTCCCCCATGGATCCATCTTAGTCTTGTCAGGCCCCTAACACTTCGGTGGTAGGGTAAGTTAGTGTAGTCCCTACTATGTCCTAGAGCCATAATGTTGGGCCCTCTAGTGGTGCCCCTATTTTAGATGTAGATGTTATGCAGAGGGCTACTCATACTGCCATCCCTGAGACTCCTAGGAGTGAGCCACTTACATCGATGGATGGTCGTGTCACACTTGTGGACATGGATGTTGTTAGATTGTACATTAATGCAGCTAGTATGGTTTTTCCATCATTGCCACCATTTACCATCCCACCTTGCACCATGTCATCCTTACATCAAGGAGTCTACCTCTACACAATTGCAACAATTCAACCCAACCTTCATGAATCCACTTTTTGAATCAACGTCTTCCACGTTGGTTCATGGTCACCCATCATCATCTAACCAACCATCCATAACCTTGCCACATCATAACATCATTTGCACCAAATCCCTTTACAAAGCACCAATTCAAGTCGCTTCGTAGGTCCCCACATCCATTCCATCCACTACCCCTATGGGCCCCATGCATCTTATCATCCCATTTTATGGCAATACGTTTTTCCACCTAACCTCCACTTACATATACTAATATGGTTGCCTCAAAACCAACCCAACCATCCACATCATACATGGTTGTACCCACCTCATCTAGGATTGCCATGCAACAAGCCTTATTGCAAATACAATAACTGATCTTGGATAATGCTAACTATAGCATTAATCCTAACCCACATCAATAGTCATAGAGGATTGGTCATAATCCACAATCAACATACCATCAATACCACACCTTTATCCAAGATCCATCTTGGGTAATGCATCCCCCAACCACTACCGTAACAACTAAACCACTTCATCACATGTATGCTAACTCATCAGATCAGTAGGCTATCATACCGCCACCACCTCATCACTATAAAATACATCATAAAAAACCATATCATCATTCATTTCATGCTAACATCCCCCATCATCTAAACCTCATTCACAATCCATAGTATTACTAGAAAAAACAATTCAACCAGGGCTTTAATCCTCTAGAGGATCCTAAGTTCTAATTATTATAGAGATAGAATGATAGCCTTGTCCTATAGATGCTAGGTTTGTAGTACCAAAATCCTACCTTGAGGTAGCTACTCAATCACCCAATCCATGATTCGGTACCATCATCGCCCTATCTAATAGATTTTTAGATGTCGAAGCTTGACCCATTCAAGGGGGATGAGGACCCCCAAGAGCATATCACCAGATTTGTTAATGCATGTTTTAGGATAAAAAATAATGATGCACTTATGCTCCACACCTTTCCTCAGACATTTGGGGGAGATGCCTTAGATTGGTACAACCACCTACCGCATCAAAGTGTTTACACTTTTGAGAAACTCATGGACCAATTCTTAGAGCGATTTTCCCTGAATGTTAGAAAGAAGACCACATTGACCAATCTACTTAGTTTGAAGCAATATGATGATGAATCATTCTATGATTTTTGCAACTATTGGAGGAAAATCATGACCAAATTACCATTCCGCCTCCCTATGATAACAAGGATGTTCACAAAAATTTATTCCAAACCCATCTCTTTATTGCTACAATTGCAACTATACAGAAACATTCGACGAGGCACTCATCCTGGACTAGAATGATAGAGGAAATAAAAATTCAAGACGGTGAGATCAAGCCTAAGAAGAAAGAATGACAAAATAAGAACCAAAAGGGCAATAATCATGGCTAGTCCAAGGTTGCTCAATTTAATTAGATAGTCTTGGGCCAACCTTCACATCCAATTCAACAAGCCCAAGTCCAAGGTCAACAACCCCAACAACAACAACCACAACAACTAAATTATCAAGTGGGTCCACCCCCACAACAAGCGTAGAACCAAACTCAACCCGTGGATAGGCAAAAATGTCTTTTTAGGCCCAAATGTAATTACACACCATTGCAAGAACCTTACTCATCTATTTTCCAAAATTTGTATGCGGCACAAGTTTTCAAATTACTGGAGATGAAACACGAAGACCCGAGTAAGCCAAAATAAAAAGCCTACAAAGAGAATTTATACTACATCTATCACAAGAAAAAAGGGCATGATATCAAAACTTTCCATGGGTTTAAAGGTGTTGTGCAAGATTTATTAGAATGAAAAGATCAAAATCTATAATCCATTAGCCAAACCGAATCAGAACCATGGGATATATCACACACCTTTGCCTCATCATAAGACAAATGAACAAGCAATAGGAGTGTAAAATTCTGTAGTTCCTCCCAACCAAGTTAACCATGTGTCTCAACTATACCAAGGTTTTATGGGGGCTATTCATGTAGTCATTTGAGGGAAGAGAACAAATAATATACAAGCAAATAATCCAACCCAAGCAGCACCCACTCCTATAGCACAACCAAATGTGCCCATACAACTAGGCCTAACCATTCCACCTCCACCCATTCACATTCCAAATCACCCACCTAGGCCAATCATCGTATTGAGAGGTCGGTTGATGCAGAGCCTAAATATGGCATCGGTAAAATTTTTAATATATGAGCTCATACAAAAATCTCTCCCACATTGTGAGGCATTAATGAAAATCTTAAAATCAATTAAACTCTAAATAGAATATCCTAATGATTTCAATACCTTTTTGGAGAGTGTTCAAAATTACATGGAACCTTTAATAGCATTCTATAACTTTGAGTAAAAGAGAGTATCATTAGACCTACATTATCCTCCATTGCATATTGTAGCTCATGTCAATCAAAAACTGTTTAAAAGTGTGCTCATTGACATCGTCTCCTCCATCAATATCATTACTATCTCATCCATCAAACATCTCAACCTACCATCATCCCACATCACCACATCCACCTTCATCCTGCATGCCTTAAATGATGCTTTATTTCCCACTATGGGGAACGTAGTTCTACCTATCACCATGGGGGTGAATACTATCTATGTACTCTTCCATATCTTGGAAGGAGATATGCAATATAACATAATTCTTGGATGCCCCTAGATCAAGGACGATGAAGTGTGTGCCCTCAATATTACACCAATGTATGAAATATGTACACAAGAGTAAAGTCCATTTTATCCAAGATGACATTGAGCATTTTAAGTATTACAAATTGATCTCAAATCCCTATGAGCCATTGCTTCCATCCACCCACCTTTCAATTCAGCCTCTCATCATCCACACTGCACCAACTAACATCACTTCATCAAAAGCACCCATCCCAGAGGCCTTGCTGATAGTTGGTCCTAATTTTACATCCAAGAGCATCAAATCAAGTCAGCCCTCACCCAAATCATTTTAACTTTCCATCACACTTGATCTTCCAGCTAACCAATCATCCACTTCATTAGTCACACCTCCCACTTCACGAACACCATTCACATTTTCAGCACAATCCAATCCATCTCCATCAACCACTAACAACCCCATCAAGCCTAATCCACCTCAAGCATCACCACCCTTCATCTTGTAGATAGGATCACCTATATGAGAGGAGCCATTACCTCCACCTGAACTGCAAGCCACTATAGAAGCACCCACTTCATCATCTGAGCCATCCACATCCCAACTAGTCCAAGTTGTAGTTCATCTCACCAATCTAGGTATTAGCAAGTACATTGTTAAGAATGTCAAAGTTGCACCACCTATCCAGTCAATCAAATTTTATGGTCGCCCATGCAACCCACCTTTAGCTATAGGTGTAGTTTACACCATGGTTTCCTAGCCAATTAGGATCAATTTTGTATATGGGAGAGTGGATTCTTCATTCAATTCACCTCCTCTTACCAACAAACTCATACAAATTTTTTGTGCAAATCTAGAATATCCATTCAACATAGATTTTCCCTTGTGATACTTTTATAGGGTTAACTGGTAGGGGTTTGGTCTTGGATGATATGAGCAAGGATCCACATCACATTATTGAGCATGAATATTGATAAGAACATGATCACTCTAGCTTAGGATATAGGCCATCTACCTCAAATTCTTATTTTGAGCATACCTTCCAATGAATCACTCTTGAGTGCAAAGAAGAGGATGAGGAGAGCGATGATCATGATGATTGTGATGATAGCAATGATGAGTATCTAGACCCTAACTTTACACCTCATCTAAATGAGGCCTTTGTGGAGATTGTATTGCATGCACTCATGATTAATCATATTTTAGATGATTATATCCCTGATGAAGATTTTGTGGAATTTCAATAGATGGAAGTAAACTTATACTGCATCATTCGCATCTTTGATTGTCCCCAAGAAGACATGGCACCCTAGAGCCCATCCTGAGAGATGAGTGTTACACCAAAATATTTTCCATAAATCATACCATCCTTCACTTTGAAAAGGAGTGTGAGCATCCTGATCCAGATCCACCACCACCACCTTGGTTGCTCCCGTAGTATCACCCTTCATCCACCCTAGGTCAGTTTCAACCTAGAGAGAGTGAGAAATCACTCCTTAAATCACAATAACCTCATTTCCACCAAGTTAACATGATTTTTGTTGAATTTTTCACCCCACTCCATAACCCATATGATTTGGCAAAGCCGATTCAGATCGATGCTAGCCTTATCGCCATGGACAGGATTTCATCCCCACCATCCATCACGAAATTTATCCTGTCTAAAGAGTTACTACGAGCTTCAAATGCTTACATCCCACAACAAAATTCACCTCCACCTGCTTTCATTTTTCAAACCAAAATAGAGGGGGAGTCACACAAGTCCTTTGAGTATGTGGAGGATGATATCCATCTCATTCCAACTCCACATCATCTAGAAGAATGTTCCCATATGCTTATCGAAGAATCCATTGATGTGAACCTTAATCAAGATGCAGATAATCCACAAATCATGAAATTAGAAAAATATTTATCCACAAATGAGAAAGAGCATATGTTAGACGTTTTGAAAAAGAAAAAAGAAATTTTTGCATGGTCATACAAGGACATTTCTGGCCTAGACCCAAACTTGGTGGTCCATAATCTCACCCTAACTCCTAAAGCTAAACGAGTCAAGAAAAAATTCAGAAAACTTCATCCTACTATTGTGCTCATTGTCAAATAAGATCTACAAAAATTATTAGATGTGGGTTTCATAGTCCCCATTGATTATCCTGAATGGCTCTCAAACATGGTACCCATTCACAAGAGCTATTAAAATTAATAGATGTGGGTTTATACCCCAGGCCCAAATGGAGAGGTATGTATATGCAAAATTTTAAAATATTTAGACAAAGCCTACCCCAAGGATGATTTTCCATTGCCAAACATTGATCAACTCATAGATTCTTATGCAGGACATGAAATTATTTGTTTAATGGATGGTTTTTTAGGATATTAACAGATTTGAATCAATCCTAATGACCAACACAAAACAATATTCACCACACCTTGGGGAACTTTCTGCTACAAGATGATGCCATTTGATCTTAAAAATATAGGAGCTACTTACTAACATGCCATGATGTATATCTTCCATGAATATATGCACACAATAATCAAAGACTATTTGGATGATCTTATCACAAAATCCAAAACACACTTTGAGCACATTGAGGTGCTAGAAAATGTTTTTGATCGACTGCTTGAACACAAGGTGAGGTTAAATCCTAAAAAGTGCGTATTTGGGGTCACATCAGGTAAACTTTTTTGATTCATTATTTTTAAGAGAGGCATCAAAGTGGATCCTAATAAGTTCAAGACTTAAAGAGTTGTGCAGTTTACAAGAAAATATTCAATCCATTTAACGATTCATTGCACAACTTTCAAACAAATGCAGACCATTCAATCACTTTATACAAAAGAGGGTGACTTTTTCCTAGATAACTAAATATAAAGAGGTTTTTGATGATATAAAAAAGTATTTGGCTTCACCACAAATACTAACACCACCTCATCATGGAGTCCCTTTTCACCTTAGAGACAATTCTTGTGCAAAAGAATGAAAATCAAAAGGAGCAAGAAATTTACTATATTGTTCGAACGTTGGTAAACTATGAGATGATATACGCTTACTTTGAAAATTTATTCTTAGTAGGAGGTTTTCCACTAAGAAACTTATAAATTATATGCTAAGAAACACTACCTGTGTCATAGCTAGGGAAAACCCTCTGTGTTACATGATGACTCACATATACAACAACACCTGAACAACAGAATGGATAATGCTCTTAATGGAGATCGATCTCAATTTCATTAGCCAAAAATACATCAAAGGTCAGGTGATAGCGGATCAATTTGCAGAATCTCCACTTCCAAATGATCAACCTCTCTTTATTGAGATTCTATATGTTTTTGTCTTTTTCATCAAAAAGAAGAACTAGTCCCTCTTGAGGATGATGTTGACACCACTCTTTTCTTTGATGGATCAAAGTGCGAAGAGGAACAAGGTTTTGGATTCATATTTTACACACCTGAAGTAATACTAATTTCTTTATCATTTAAAATTGACTGCCCATGCACAAATAACACTATAGAGTACGAAGCCCTAATATTGGGGATTTAGTCCGCACTAGATATGGGCATTAAGCGTATAAGTATATTTTGCAATTCCCAACTTATCATGTGCCAAGTGAACAAAATATACCAATGTAGAGATCTAGTATTGAAACAATACCATGAGGTAGCCGTGAAGTTGCTAATAAATTTTGATTGCTACTAGATTCATAACTTGCCTCGCTCGACTAATAGGTTTGTAGATGCAATGGCTTCTTTATATTCATTGATTTCAAGGAACGAAAGTGGAGAAGTCCAAACGCTAATCATCACTATAGTGTCCAAGTCTACCCACACATGAGCATAATATAAAGGTGAGAAGAGTGTGTCTCATTCATGTAGAACCATATGAATTTCACCTTAATAAAATAAAATAATTTCTCAAGTTTTGGACCCTCCCCTCAAACCTAACACGAACTACAAAATTAGCATTAAAAAAAAAGGTAGTTCATTACACTCTCTTGAGGGACGTGTTATATAAACATGGCTTTGATGGAATACTACTTCACTATCTAGAACCCATAGAGGCACAATGAGCTATAATTGAAGCCCATGATGGCACTTGTGGTGGCCACTTTAGTGGAATGATCATTGCAAAGTGCATTTTGCGCATGGGTTATTATTGGCCCACCATGGAAAGTGATTGTTGTCAATATATCAAGAAATGACAACACCATGCCAATCTAACTCACGTGCCATCACATGTATTATAACCCATTCAAAGTCTTTGGCCCTTTTCACAATGGGGCCTAGATTGGATTAGCAAATTTTCACTTGGTTCTTCAAGACAACATACATTCATCATAACTACCACAAAATACTTCACAAAATGGGTCAAATCAATCCTAATTACCACTATGACTGGACCTCAAATTGTAGAGTTTATACTCTAGCACATTATCTATTATTTTGGGTTTCCCTCGAAAATCATTTCTAACAATGGCAAGTCCTTCAAAAACAAGAATGTTAAAGCATTATGTGAGAATTACAATATCCAACATATTTTCTCGACTCCTTACTACCCACAAGAAAATGGACAAGCCAAAGTGACCAACAAGATCATGATAGCCATTCTCAAGAAACTAGTCAAAGAAAATCATAGAGATTGGCACACCTAGCTCCCCTTGGCATTATGGGCTTATTGAAAAAGAATCAAAACACCAACTGGGGCTTTCATTGGTCTATGGAGCCAAAACAATCATGCCTCTTGAGATTGATATCCCTTCTTTATGAGTTACATTGCAAGAATTCTTGGATGATGAAATAGCTATACAAGCACGTCTTGACCAACTTACACTCCTTGATGAAAGTATATCAATTTCTTAGAACACCTACGAGCATATCAAGATTGCATCAAGCGTACCTATAATGTAAAATTCAATCCTCATGAATTCCATATGGGATATCTCATCCTTAAGAAGAATCAGCAAAACACCAATGCATTGCCACACTTGAGAGATAAATCCGTGGCTAATTGGTTAGGTCCATACATTGTTAAACAGAAGTTAGGTCTAGGAATGTATAGACTTTTCAACTTAGAAGGAACATTGGAACCTAATCCACTCAACATAATACATATAAAGATATTTTATGCATAACATAGCTTATATATATGTACATATACATGGCTAAAAGAAAAGTAAAAAATTCACTTGCACCTCATACATCCATCCATGCATTCCTTCTACATTACATAGATAGATTTTAGGAATTTGTCCATACCATTCATTGTATTAGGGATCATTTGGTTAATTTAGATGATCACTAGTCCACTATATCTTGTTGCCTTAATCAGGGACATAGTACATCACTTAGCAAACCACCCATCACAATAATATGCAAATTTACTTATAATTGTTTGCTAATTAAGGGAATCACATAAAATAGGATAGATATTGTATAATTGTTAGCAATAACAATTATGCGATCACTGACTATTTTGTGTGCATATTTTAATTTTTAAAATATTACATTTAAAGTATCACAAAATATTACATGCCACACCAATCACAAGCAAAATCCAACTGTTTTTAGTTACTCAGCCACTCCTAGTGTTTTGAGCAAACTCAATTCAAAATCAAAGAATATTTAGCTGCAATAAGTTGTTCTTGGTCAATCAACTTTTCTCTTGGACCTCACATATCAAAACACATTAAAAAATTATCAACATTAGGAATAATGAAGTCAATAGTTGATATTGCCATAAAGTGAAAGGTTTACCCTGTTCATCCAATTATGTGCATGGTCTATAATACCAAGAGTTGACAAAAATACAAGCTCCTCCTTCATTCCAAAAAAATCCTTTGCTCTTCATCAAAGCGAGCAAGTATCCCAAAAATATTACAAACGCAATAAAATCCCTTGCTCTTCCTCAAAGCAAGCAAGTATATTAAAAAGCATCTCAAATCAATAAGTTCCCCTTACTCTTCCTCAAAATGAGCAAGTATAAAAAAAAAATGCATGTTGCTCCATCACAAAAATGAGCAAACTCAAAAATAAAAATCCCAAAATCCAAAGCAATAAATGAAGGGAAGGAGCTTGAATCCATGGAACTCTTAGTATCTCAAAAATTGTGGGGTGATCCTCATTACAACAATGGGCTAAATGAATCCCGCTTGGAAATGGGGTATCCTTATACATGGTGCCGTGTCTGTCACATTAACAACCTTCTTTTGGATAAACCTATGGCTACTCTCAGATGAGCTAGATTATTGGCATACGTTACAATTGATTAGTCTAATCTAGCTCATAATGAGAAATGAACAATCAATGCACACACAGTTGGTCCTTGAGAAATTTGAAAATACTAAGACAACATTAGCATTATGAATATTTGCGAGATCATAGATGAGTTTGTTTGAGGTCACTAGGATGTTTGAGTCTTTGTAAGAACACCCTAGATCAAAAACCCAATCCACCATACCATATTCATTACCACATATCATAAATCCATGTTAATACCATCTATCTATGCCCTTGATTAAATGACAAGAATAATGTTGATCAAGTGAAAAGTCTATAACACACCAAATGATCATTAGAATATAAGCATTCATCATTCATTCCATTCATCATCACATCATTTCATATGCATACATACATACAATAAAATAAAAAACACAAACACAAATGATCACAATAAAAAGTCATGTATATATATATATATATATATATATATATATATATATATATATATATGAATCGCATAAGTACAAAATACCCATAGGCTATATACATTAGAGCATTGAGGCTCATAAACAAAAATAGAAAATAACAAAAAGAGATAATAGGGTGCTACTAGCTAGCGCCCCTTCTAACCCCTATGAGGCCTCTGAGCTAATGTCTAGGAACTAGAAGGAGCATGTGAGCCAGATGAACGATGAGACCTTAAAATATTAGCCCTCAACTCAATTCTTTACCTAGAACCCAAAACTGATGAATTAGGAGGTGATGGTAGAAGAATGTTACATCGATCTAGAGCGTCCTCAAGCATAGCATTGTAAGTGGCCTACCTCTTAGTAATCGTCAATTATGTAATCTGATGAGTCACTTGCTCAAATATCTCATCCCTTAGAGCCACAATTTTAGAAACATCATCACCCCCACTAGGCCTACTTTGTAGCCCATCAACATCAACCTATAGTCGAACCACCTCACCCTTCAGCCTCATCACCTCAACATACAGGTTGTCCTGTTGTGATTGCAATATCACACACTCCTCCTCTGTATGATGACGAGTAACATCCTATCCCTAATTACCTCCATATCCACCATCATCTCCATCATCACCTACATACAAATCATGGCCTCTATCACCTCCATAACTTCCATCTCTACCACCCCAAAGCCAAAATTTGTCTACTATATGCCCTTGACAGACTACCTCCTACCCCCACTACCCCAATGATGCTTCAGCTATCAAGGAGCTTGCTCACTGGTATCCTGATCATCCCCACTACTAGAGTCATCCACTGCCTGGATGAGCCTCCATGAAGGCTATACTGCAAACCAAGAGTCATAATTAGCATTTGTCCATGCATCATCTACATCAAGGAAATCCACTACTGCATCATCTATTGTGTCATCAACAATCCAAAAGTATGGAGTAAGGGAAAGATTAAACTCATATTTCCATCGCCTATACATCATGGGAGCATATGGAACTCCTTAAACCATGCCAAACTATCTCATCAATCATAAGAACTAGATATAATCCATCTCTAGTCCATCGCTCCCTACCATGTACCTGCCTCGTCTCACCCAATGAAGCTACATAGCATCACCCTCCCAAGTCAAACCTCTCCAAGGTATCCAGTAGATGTCATTATGCATCAAACCACTTAGTTTGTCCTGGTATGTTCTAGCACTGCAAAATAGGTGAGTAGGAGAAGACTCCTCACTAACCAATCAATGAAAAGCACAAGGAAGTGAATGATCATAGGCACAAGGAAACCCCTATCGGTGACCAAATTTTATGTGCTCCCACACCCAAATCTGGAGCACCAAACTACATTCAAGCCCCTTACGCTCCTACCTCTTCACCTCATAGAGATTCCTGTACAACTAATATAAGAGAGTGAGAGCCCACACATAGATCTGCAGCTCTGCCACCAAGTGTAATACAAGAGATACATGTTTCCAAGGGAACCTCAAGCCCATGCTATTAGGCAACAACATGTTGCTTACTATGTAAATCATTAAGGTCTACAACACCCCCAAATTCTAATCCTTGTACAGTTGTAGATAAGGAATTTCACCCTTCCCATAATAAACATCGTAGTCATCGCCATATATCAGTCTTAGGACCTCCTGCTTGTCGTGGTCCACCGTCACTGGTAGACCCTTGACTAGAATATGTAAGATGTGATATACATCCTCCAAAGTTACGGTTACCTCCCCTTTCAATATCTGAAATGAACCCCTATTAGGGTCCCATCTCTCTACTATCGTAGACAATAGCTCTCCATTTGCATAGATAGTATCTACTCAACTGCAACCATCCAAACCCACATCCTCAAAAAACTTTCAATCATCATATATGAGAGCTTTCTACACTTTAGATATGGTGTGGGGTCATCGGTGTATAGCAGTAATAAATTTCACTTGAAATCACAAAAAAATTCACATCAGTTAATCAAAAAAAAAAACACAAAAACATTGCACATCATTTTGCATAAATTATACTTAAAAAACAAAAAACAAAAAACACAAAATCATTGCACATCATTTTGCATACATTGTACTTCAAAAAACAAAATATTGAATACATTGCACTTCAAACACAAAAATATTGAATTTTTTTTTGCATACATTGTACTTCAAAAACAAGAAAACACAAAAACATTGCACATCATTTTGCATACATTGTACTTCAAAAAAAAACCTATGACAAGTAAATATTTAAACTAAACACACAACAAATGACCTATGCCTATTTGGTTTTCTCCAAGGCCTAGCATTGTAAGTCCCCTAAGCTAACCCTGAAGTTGAAGAGAAACGAATGCCAAATCCATCAATGTGTTGAAAGTAATGGTTCGACGATGTGCATCTTTTCCAATGACTGGGGCATCCCACATTGGTTTTTATTTTTGACCATCTTACACCACTCCCCTTCAAGATAATTTTCATCACTTCCCAATCATCATCATTAAACGGTGTCATCTATTTTTGCACTACATTGTGTCTTCACACAATGCAGTACAAAAAGGAGCATCTGTAGATACCAAATTCTAGTTATTTGCACTAGGATTACTATTCATGATCTGCTATTCATCATTCAGTATTCATTATTCACTCTTCACTAAGCCCCCTTATACACTTAGCCCTTGGTCACCATGTAACCATACCTCTAGATTAACCTTAGGTTAACACACTTTCTACCAAGGTCAATTCTTGATTTGGGTCAATCCTTGACCTCGGTTAACTCTTACTCTGGGTCTACCTAACCTTGGTCAAATCCCACTTACATCAAAAACAAAATGAGGTATTTAATAATCTAAATTCTCATCCTCTACTAAATGCACCCATTCCCCTCTCAATCCACTCATACATTTTATATTCTCCACTTAATCCTCCCTCCATCCCACTAAGGAATTTTAAATTCCTTCCCCACATGGGTTTGTCTTCCACCCACTTTTGTCTTCATCCTCCCTCCATATAAGATAAAATATGCACATCCACTTAGCACCCCACTAGGGAATTTTAAATTCCCTCCTCATGTGACCTTGCATTCCACTTCTCCATTATCCACTTTAATATTTCTCCACTAAGCCTAGTGGTAAGCCACCATCTTGTCCTCTAATGAGCATACGTGGAGGCCACCTCACCACCCTCCCTCACCTTGCCCTAGGTTCTATAAATACCACCCCTCATTTGAGAAAAAGAGAGAGAGGAGGATGAGCATAGACACCGTCATGCCAAGAGTTCACGCACATCTAAGGACCAAATCCCCAAGAGCCCCCTTTCAGAGCTTTCTGCCAGTCAGTCGAAATTGCGCGTTCGCAATTATAGAATCGTAACTGCCCTTCCGTAGTTACCTAACCACGCATCCATGGTTGACCAGCTAGAACCGCGTGCCCATGATTTCTTAGAACCAAAAAAACACAAGCATGGATCGGTAACCGAATTTCAGCAAGGCATCTTACATTTGTGTTTCTCTGTTTTTCGTATCGTATTTTATGCTTACGCAACTAGAGTTTGCAGTATTTTTTTCCCATCTCGGTTGACAGGTACTATTGACCCCGTTTGAGGAGACAGATACTTGGAGAGCTGTTGAAGCTGGAGTGGTCCCATTGCTGAATGCCAAAAAGCCTACTCATCCCTAAAGTTGCACCAAAAGAATGGAGGACACCGATTGACTTGCTCATTTGAACATTGCTTCTCCGATTGTAATCTCTGCCCACAAACATTAGGGCATCAAGCATTGTAAATCTAGAGACTAAGGATCCCTTGTTTTAATACAAAAAAAACGTTCCTTTTTATTTAAGTGTTCCATTTTCATATACATGTTTTAGTGCGGTTCTTTCTGTTGCAAACACTTCGATTAAAATAATCTAAAAATTTATTATAAAAATAAAATAATCTACCAAAATTATTATAAAAGAAAACATTATAATAATTATTTAAATTTAGATCATTGTCTTTTGATTCCAAATAAAGGTATGGAACTGAAGCCAACATTCAACCCGCAAGCCTTTGAAAAAATCTATTTATTAGTTTCCGTTTTTGTTCAGCCTTAAGTATAAATACCGCAGACTTCCCCCATATATATATATATGAATCGAATTGGAAAATTTAATGTTATATTTAATTCTCACATGTTGTCTGAGATAGAATGAAATGTAAAGCATTTTTTTTTCAGTCAGAGATCGTCAAACTATTATCAACGAAACATTTTGCAAATAAATTTTATAAATTATCTTCTTTCTGGACTTCCGAAATCACCGTAACAGTAAGGTTTGGCTGCAAACGAACACCAGCATATCTATCACTCAAGGTAAATTTAAGACAATTAAATATTGATTAGGAGACAGACTCTTATCATTAAGCTTTTGCAGCAAAAGAGACGCCCACAAAAGTAGTTTAGTGCGCAAGTGACCAACACATCCCAGTCACTCGAGGCATATTATTTTGTCAGGCTCTACACCTCCCACCCCTCATCATTAGCGGGGCAATAGGCTCTGTTCTCCACGTTGATCCACATCATATCCTCCTCCTCGGTTTTATAGTAACCCAGCCAAAATTGATTGCAGGAGTGTCTAAGGCATCGTCCCACCCTGCCACATTCAAAGTGTCAGTAGGCACGATCCAGGTAGAAAAGATAGCAAGGGAAATGCAAGGCACTTTGCCTGGAATGGGATGGACTATAAATCCACTGAGGGGCGGGGAGAGGGGTTCCAGGGTGATGAGCTCAGCACCGTCTAGACAGGGTTAACCTGTGGCATTGCCTGGAGCTCTTTGTGACTGATTTATTTAAATAAATCAGATGTGGTTTTTATTGGTGACCACATCAAAATATTAGAAAATTATATCTTGTAGTTTTTGGTATTATCTTCATATCAACCATATTATGTTCTAAAATGTGAGCTTTGCAAGATAAAGATTGACAACATAAATTATTTGTCACAAGGTTTCCTTATTTATAAACATGTTTAAGTTAATGAGATATTATTTTCATCAATGTTTGAAGCACATAAGAATAAGAATAATGTTATTGTTGATTCAATTTTAATATTCATTTTCCATTTTTTTTTACAACATTAATATAATTTATAAATCCTCTTAATTAAAATATATATCCATATTTTGTTAATGGCAATTTCAATCCTTATAACAAATGTTCTAGCCTTTGCATAGTTGTTTATTGAAGTTTCATATGGTTTTGAGGAGATGAGGAGTTTATTTGCCTTGATATTTTTTGGAACACATTCAAATTTCTTTGGAAGTACCATTAAAATTAAGTTTAATGAACATATGTTGTACAGATTTTCATTTTGTCATAGGATGGCAAAAGGTGCATTAACAACATCATCCCAAATGAACCTTGCACATATGTTCAAAAAATACATCTTATTATGATAAAATGGATGTGAGCTCAAGATGTGGATAAGAATATGGGTTCCCAGTGTGAAGATATGAGTTTAATACTTTTTATGCAATATATGCATTATTGCTAATAAAAATACTACATGTGATTTGTCAAAATGTTATGATAAATGATCATGATAAAAATTTAATGGGACCATTTCAGTCACATATAATCAATAAAAAATGCAATGTTATGACCTTCAAACCATTATGCACAATAAAACATAATATATTGTAGATACCTTGAGTATCTTCATAAAAGCCTTCCTCTTACCAATAAAAATCCCTTTGAAAATTTATCCATGCTACCAAAAGTACATAACATTATTCATCATTAAAAATTAAAAAAATGTAGAAAGTATTGTAGTGATCCTTCCTTACATGGTTCTAGAAGTAGCACATCCTTTTATAAATATTTTAGTAAAATCAATAATATGTTCCCACCAAGTTAAAAATTCCTATATGCATGACCAAATAAATGGACTTCACCTCTCATAGCCAAACCATGTATCTACTAGTCTTCATACACAATATCCATCTTATATTATTCACTACATTAAGAAAATTTTGGTATGAATTTGGCTTTGTTTCCTACCCTAATGCAAAAGGATAGACTAGGAATTCTAATTTCAATTACATAGCTTTTGTTGTTTCCTCTAGAATTTTGATTTAGATCATGATTTTATTGCAATGTTATCTCCACTTTTAAATCTAAAAATCCATAAATCATTTCTTCATGCTTTTGTTCCTCTACTTTGATATTGGTAATGATTGCTCCTATGGTTCCATGATGTTGTTGCACCAATCTAAAATCCATAAGGACTATGTTTCATCTTCTAAACACTATAATACTTGATGCCTTTTTTAATGTATGTAGGTCCACAATAATATTGATACCCATGTCATGTCTTCATGATTATTTTTGCTTATGGTGGTGTAGGTGGCAATATTGTATAACCTTGGTCTAATATTTAGCTTCATTTAACACTTCAACATTTTATGCCTTTGTTTTAAATTCTTCCTCAGAATCTTTTCTATTGTGACCTACTTTTGGTGCATCCTTATGTTCTTCTTATTGTGCTTCCTTAGAATTTGATGCTACTACTTCCTCAAACTTTGTTGTTGCCTCTACTATAGATTCAACTTTTGATTCCTCTACTGGTTCTTCAACATTATTACCTTCAAGTTGTTTATTATTTATTTTTTGTTTTAACTTGTAATTTGTTAGCCAAAGCAATATTAATGTGGTTATAATGATTTCTAAGGTGTATGGAAATAATTATCTTTTAATTTTGAATGCATCCATGAACCTACAAGATAAAATTTTTAGATTCAAACAATTTTTAGATTCAAACAACTCCCTCTAACCATTATATTGTTTATCTAATGTCAAACGTGTGCTTCTCTCAAACTTAACATTGTCATCTAGATGCACTTCTTCCTTATATTCCTTGATATTTACTAATTCTTTTTTCATTTCTTTCTATCCCTCTTGAGGCGTAGTTATTCATAACCTATGATGGTATACTTCAATCTATCTTTTCATATGGGATCCATTGACATAGGAATGCTTCTTTGTTTCTTTCCAATTCTCTTTATAACTATGGACCCTAGCAAAACTACCATACCAAAATAAAACTTCCCCTCCAAGATAAAAAATATTCATGTACTCTAAGTATAGAAAATAGATTACAAAGAAAAAAAATTCCACCATTCTCTAATATCACCATGATCCTCTCTAGAAAAATTTAATAAATTCATGATCTCACAGTAAAAAATGAAAATGAAACCAAGGTTTTTAAAATATATTTTTTATCCAATTTGAAGCTGAAATTCTACATGAATGTGTAGACCTCAAAAATTCTCTTCAAAACATAATAAATAGCAATTTATTTGCTTATCTATTCTAAAATATACTTAAATTTTTTATTGCAAATAATAAAAATAAACATGATTTCAAAAAACATCATCACCCCTATTCTAGATTACTAACTTCACAAGGTCATATATCCCTAAACACTTTTTGGATTTCTTAATATGACCATTCATTTTGAATATTTTCAAACTTTGAATAAAATGGAAGAAGAGTTATCTAAATCAAACAAGTTAATTCTAAGATATGGCTCCTAGAAGAGGAAATTTTGGAAAAAAATTACCCAAATTCTACAATCCATAAAAACAACTCCGATTTTTCTATAATAATTTATTTAATATCACTTGTTATAAAACTTTATTCTTGTAGACATAAATCATTCATCAATATAAATATCATAATCATTATAGAAATCTAGAAATTATTCACCAAATTGTAGAAATATAAAATGTCAACATATAACCATACATAATCCAATAATCTACACAATGTGATAGGGATATACAATACCCTTAATCTAAGAAAACACCAATATTAATTTTTAAGAAAGGAATAACTCCATAAGATCTCCAAATATGAGAGTCCACCCTATGGGTAAAGAAAATTTTAAGAAAATATTTGATATGAATGATCATCATTACAATGCCAACATCCTTTCTTTACATACCAAACAACTCATGCTACTACTTTTGGGAGAGTATAAACCTAACCCTAGCTGATTCTTAATGTCTTATCCAACTCACTATTACAATATGATTAATGTTGGGTTATGTGTGGTTCATGCCAACTATATATAATATCCATATATAATATAATATCATATACCCATATACTTATCCCTATGTACCATAGCATTCCACCCTCATAATTTGTTTGTCCTCACATTATGAAAATACATTAAATAGTATGATCTTCTATTCATTACTAGTACCAATCTTGATCATCCATTTGTCTAAGTAAAATCTTGATTGGTGGTGGTCTTTGATGATTTCAGGTTACAGTTGTTATACCCCTAGAATATCAATAACTATTCAATTAGTTATGTGCTTGTGTTTGTCTACTCTAATATTTAGAATGATTGCTTTTGTGGTTCCATGATGCCATGACACCACTCTAAAACCTAAAATTACCATGATTTTATACCAAACACTTTCATACATGATATATTAATCACTCCATTTAGGTTCATAATAATTTTCATGCCCTATGCAGTGTCTCTATTATTACTACTACTTATGGTGGTGTGGGTGGCAATATACTCAAACCTAAACTAGTAATTTATTCTTTTGACACTTCAATATTTTATTTTTCTATTTTAAATTCTTCCACATGGTCTTCTCTATTGTTTCCTTCTTTTGGTCCATCCTCATGCTCTTCTAAGAGTGCTTCCTTGGACTCTATTTTCACCTCTACTATAGACCAAAATTTTGATTTCTTTGTGGGTTCTTGAACCAAATCCATTGCTTTAACTACTTATTTTTTCTCCTTATATCCTAGATCCTTATGCTAAGAAATATCCTATAGTGTTATCTTATTTTCCTTATACCATAATTTTATGAACTTATTATGAACATTAATGTTAACAATATCAAAAAAATTCAACCAAGGATAACTAAAAATAATATCAACATCATTCATCTCAATAACATAAAAATTTGAATGTAAAACATATTTATCCATGGTGATATTTAAATATTCACACTCTTAAGATGCATGTCCTTAAATTTTGTTGTTTGAACTTACAACCACTTATTCAAATAAATCCATGACCTTTTCCTTTGAATGCATCCATGAACTTGTAAAATAGAATTCTTAGTTTTCAATAAATCCCTTTGATCATTATGTTGCTTATCTAATTCTAAAGGTGTGGTTCTTTCAACTTTCACACTTTTTCTTAGAAGCATTTCTTCCTTTTGTTCCTTGAAATTTTCTAACTCTCTTTTCATTTCCTATTGTTCCTATTTGAAGCCTGGTTATCTCTTCAACATAATATTTGATACTATACTTCAAACTAGCTATCTTTTTATGTGGTTTTTATTGAATAAAAAATGCTTTATTTGTTTCATCCCTAGTTCATTTATAATTATGTATCCTAGAAAAACTACCATTCGAAAAAAAACTATAGAAATACCTAGTATAAGAAGTAAGACAAAGATTTAAAAAAAAATTCCATTCTTTGACATCAATATCACCCTCTTCAAAAAAACTTTTATAACTCCATGAAATCACAATAAAAAATAACAATGAAATTATGGTTTATAAAATATATCTATTCACCAACTTGAAGCTAGAATTATACATGAATTGGTATACCTCAAAATTTTATTTCAAAACACAAAAGCAACAATTGAGTTGTTTACCCACTCTCAAAGATATTTTGAAATTCATTTTGAAAAACAAGATGATTTGAAGAAATAACATTATCCTTGTTCTACATGATTGAATTCACTAGTTTGTATCTTCCTTAATACTACTTGGATTCCTTATATGACCATTCTTTTTTAATATTTTTGAAAATTTGAACAAGATGGCATAAGAATCATTTGAATTGAAAAATCTATATAAAGATATGTCTCCAAAAATATGTTTGCCAAAACAAAATACCCGAATTCTAAAATCCACAAAAATCAATTCTCACTTTGCCAAAATTATTGCTTTGATACCACTTATTACAAAAATGTATTCTCATATATATAAATCACTCATTAATATGCAATAATATCAAAATATTCATCTATAAAAAATTATCCACAGTAACAATCCACATAATGAGATAAAAATAGATAATACCCTTAGTCTAGGGCAACACCAATAATACTCCTTAAGGAAGGAATAATTCCACAAGATCTCCCTATATTAAAGTACCAGTTAGAGATAAGAAAGCCTTATAAACCATTCCATGGGAAAAGACAAATACAAGTAATACTTGGTATAAGTGATGATAGATTTAATAATATCCCCTCTTTATATATACATCTTCTAATGCTACTTTGAGGAGTATATAACCCTAACCCTAGTTAAATCCTAAAGGCTAAACCCTTATACATCTCATTAGTATAATATAATATTATAATAAAATGAACCTTACGTTATGTATGTCCCATGCCAACTATCCATAATACCCATATAAAATATAAGATCATATTCCAATATACCTCTCCATAGGTACATTAGAAAGTTGTAGCACAAAATGATTGGCTTATTAAGCTACTATATATCATACAAAAGTTTTGTGTTATAGGATGATGTCTTATAAATGAACTAAAGTGGGTTCAAATATTTAATGTTATTGAATAAGCGTTATTTGATCTATCTCTTCTCTCCTTGATGATCCTCTAGGGAAAAAATATCCTTTGTATGTAGCTTTGTACTCTCATGTCAAATTTTATGATGCCCTATGCTTTTTAAAAACTCATCCATATATGAATAACAAACTTATATGTAATACTAAAATTTTATTCATTAATATATAAAAGGACAAAATATCTTGTTTTCTCCACTAAATCCATTTACAAAGATCAGATTTGTCTTTCTTTCATAATATCTCCTTATTTTCTCATTATGCAAGTCACCATTCTATTTTCAAAGTTGTTTATTAAAAATATATAAACAAATATATGCTTTTAACCCTTTTAGGCATCAAAGAGGAAAATTTTAAATTGGAAATGATTCAAGATATTTTCTCCCATGTCAATATGCTTCAACTAAAATAGTAGTTTGATTTATTTTTGTGATTTTATGTCAATAATATGAAAAATCGTATACTGGAAGCACCATGTTGATTTTTATTTTCTAATGCTTCAAATTTAACCACTAACATTTCTTTAATTTATATTTCATTGATATTTAAATCATCAAAAAATATTATGGCATGAAAAATTTATATCGAAAATATAGTAAACTCTTTGATAACATTTGTTCTATTTCATTATCTTTGGAAGATCATACCATTGAATTTTTTTTTTTGGTAAATAAAAGTCTTCATTAATTACTGGGTTTTGCAGGTTAACCCAAAACCTATTACAATATCCAACCTTCTGCTGAGATTGTAGATCCTAGTCATCCTTGAAACTTTCTTACCATAACTTGTGTTGAATCCCCTACAACACCTTACTAACAAGGCACACCCATACCTAAACATAACTGTAAAAATTACTTACATTGACAGGAAATTGAAGTTTGGAACTTTGCACTTGTGAAACCTGTTGCTTGCCCATTTCCTATTATCTATCGGAATCCTCCAAGGCTTACACCCTATTACCTTCATTTCCAATTTGGTATGATTTAGAGGGAAACCCCATAGTTATTACTGGCTCCATGGGGAAATAACACCCATTCATATTTCTCCTTAACGGGTAGGTTTCTTTTCATGACTAATAATGTTTTCCACTTCACGTGGAACACCTTGTGTCCATGTCACCAAACTACCAACATCAACACCTATGTTGGCTAATTTTTTAGCTAACCTGTTGGCCTCACGGTACACGTGACGATCCCTCTTGTTTTGTCTTGCCGCAAAAAGGAACCTCACTTCATGGATGACTCCCTCGATTATCCATGGAGGTATTTTGACATTGGTTAATAGGTTGATGAAGTTCATCGAATCACCTTCAATCATCAAGTTACCTTGAGTTGCTTGGGCTACTTGCAACCCTCTCCAAAGGGCTCTAGCTTCTGCTTCATTATTAGTTCTGATTCCCAATGGTTCAGCGAAGGTCTTGATCAGATTTCCTTGATGATCCCTGGTTATTCCTCCAGCTCCAGCTCTTCCCGGGTTCTCCTTGGCTGCACCATCAAAATTTAATTTAAACCAACCCTGGGGGTGGCTCCCAAGAAATCCCATTTTTGGGATTGGGCAAAGGAATGGAAGGTTTGTCCTCAATACCTAAGGCCCGAGCTAATTGTTTTTCTTGGGGATGAATTAAGTGGTTCTCATCCACTAAGGTGCTGAGTTTTTCTTTCGCAAAGACAATAATCCTGTTGAGGATGGTTTTTGGGTTGTGAATGGTATCCTTAAAGGCTCTATGGTTCATTTCTAGCCAAATATTCCAGAGAAAATGATGCCAACAAATTTTCCATAGGTACTTAAGTTTTAGGCTAACAAAGGGTTGAGGCCATTGATGGAACACTTCGGATATAAGAGTAGGCTTAACCCACGAGATCCTAAAGGCTTGGAAAAGTTCATCTAGGATGGACTCCGCTATCGAAAACTCTAGAAACAAGTGTTGGGTTGTCTCCCATCCTGCCCTGCACATGTAGCAACGGTTAGCAATAACCATACCTTTGGATAACATATTGTCCATAGTGAGGATTTTTCCTTGAATCACCGGCCATGAAAAAAAGGATATTTTAGGAATTAAGCCTTTGATCCAAACCAAACTCGGTTGAAATTGTTGACCTTCCACATTGAGAAGCAAATTATAGGCGAGAATTAATCGTGAAGTCACCACTTTCGATATCATCCCAAACAATGTGATCTTCATCCTCACCAGAGGGAATAATTTGCTGAGTTAAAATGTTATAAAGCTCTTTAGACTCCGCTTCAAAACCCTGTACTCTGATGTGTTTCCACCTGTTGATATTTATATCCTGCCACATATAATTTGCAACCTTATTCCCAATATGTTTCTCCATATGCTCTTGAATCCTAGCCAAACGAGGATTCTGGTATAACTCCTTAGCTCTCACCCACCGATCCTTACAAAAGTCTATTGTTTTCCCATTTACTAGAATCCATCTAAGACCTTTCTTGACAAGATCCCTGCTCGTGAGGATTGCCTTCCAAAAAGTAGACCCCCTTCTTTCTAATTTGTCATTAAGGAAGTTCATGCCTTGGAGGTATTTCCTCCTAACTATGGCAGTCCATTCATTATCGACCTTAGTCAATAACCGCCACGCTTGTTTGGCTAATAGAGCAGTATTGAGATAAGCAACTCTCCTCAATCCTAACCCCCATTAGCTTTAGGTTTGCAAACCTTGTTCCAACCTACTAAATGGATCCTTTTCTTATCCTCAGTCCCCGACTCCGAGAAATTTTTTTGAAGTCGCTCAATTTTGTGATACACCTTGTCGGGAGATCTCGAACACCGATAGGAAGTAAACGGGTATACTTTGAAGTGAAGCCATAGTTAAAACAGACTTTGCTCGATTGAGATAACAGATGTCCTTTCCAACCTGCTAGCTTTTTTTGGATCCTCTCCAGAACTATGTTCCACATTGATCCTTCAGGTTTCCCCGTAAATAAGGGAAGACCTAAATAGGAGGTTTCCATTGAATTTTATTCTTTAAATTGTATTTCAATTTTAATATCATGATTGCGTACCTATAAAATATATATCCTTATCAATTTAAATGATAAATTTAAACTTTTTATACACATTTCCTATTAAGGTTTTCCTAGTCAAGCAATTTTAGCTCCTATATCTTGTAATCCTATTACCAAAAAAAAATTCAAATACTATTTGAATGGTCAATGGCCTTATTGATAGTAAAAAGAGAATTTATAATTTTTTTTATAGTATTAAATCCAATTAAAATAAACATTTAAAAATATATCAATGAATTGAATTAAATCCAACCAACTACAAATTAACAAAAGTATTATTTTATGGGGGTGAAAAGTTATAGTAGGAATGGAAAAGGAGAGGAATAATTTTAAAGCATGAACAAAAAAGAAGTAAGCATAAAGGGATATTGGTTTGGGAAACAAAAAATGAATATAACAAGTATTTATAAAAATGGAACTAAGGCCACAAATAAGAATAAAAAGTGATGGTGAGAATGATATCATGGAATATTAAAGGGATGGATAAGTCCCTAGAAAAATATTTTTCTTAAGGAATTGATAAATTATTATAGTCTTGAATTTATTTCAATACAAAAAGTAAATAATTAACAAGGAATTTAAATTTGCATTCAAGAATATTTGAAATATCAAGAATTGTTTAGTATTTTCTAAAGTTTTCAAAGTTTTTAATATCCTCTCACAAAATATCGATTGGCTACCCCTTCTTTTCCTTAGTTCTTATTCCCCTCTTATGGGTAGAACAAATAGAAAATTAAGTGTGCTCTACTAAATTGGTAGCTCAAATAATAATAAAAAACGATCCATGAGGGATTCTTGCAATCAAATGGCATGAACATGAAGATAGTATAGGCTATCCTAGAAGCCCCGTTTTAGGTTAAATTCTTTTCTCTACTTCAAGTTGTAGCCAAATAAATTTCTTTAAGGATAAAATTTTGAAATATAGATTTGGCCAAGATTTTTCACTTAAATTACTTTTAATCCCATAAAAAACATAAACTTACCATTATTTAAATGGGGTGGTCTCTTATCTCTAAAGAAAACATAACAAGTTGGCTTAAAATACTCTTTAAATAATATACCTCTATTATTCTTTGTGAAAAATGCTTAAGGTGTTGTATGGACAACTTTTTAGTTGTGAAGAATTTATTCATAAAGGAATCATTCTCATTCTAATTGATGTGAACTAAACCATAACACATTTCTTCTATGTAAAGGATATAGTCTCGTATTTTTTGAAAATATTATGACCCCTAAATTAATTGTATTCTATTTAATTTTTAATACAACCATTCCTATTATGAAATGATACTTTTTTAATAAATGGTGTGTGCATATGAGTTTGATGTTTTTGCTCATGTAGTTGATCTAACATTTGATTATCTCTCGATGATGATAATCTTCCTCCTATTCTTGGCTAAGGTTTCCCATGTCAAAACACTAAACCTGTTTGTAGCTAGACAAGTTTTATAATGTACATTTTATATACTCACATTTAATATAAATGTCAATTCAACATTTATGATCAACCTCTATATTTTACATGTCATGCATAAAAAATTATAAAATAAATTTAAATTTTATGAAAATTTGATTTGTGGCACCCTTCCCTTCTAGAAATAGTCATTGTCCCAATTATAGCATAAATATAGTTGTATAGAATAGGAAAACACCAACCATTTGTTTGCACAATATTTCATTATCAAATATGACATTTTTTCTACTAAAATGAGGTTCTATCTATTATTAATCCTTATTCATTCTAAATAAAGATTTTTTTTTGGTAGATTGAAAAGTGGGTTTTGAAAGGATTCCAAAACCTTATTACAATGCGTGCATCATTACAACCAGAAACTGCTTGGGGTAAACAAAACCATAGGAAAATCCTTAACAAAAACCAAAAACAAATATTTAGGCACAAAAAATAAGGAAATCAACTTTATCCAAGGATGCCATCTTCATTCTTGAAAAGTTGTTTGAGCTGCATGTGAATATCCTCTATGGTTTTGGTAGCTTGATTATAGATTTTCCAAGCAGCCCTAGCACATTAGCAGCATCATAAAGGTTGATTGTGGTGTTTGAAACAAGATTCATAATTGAATTATGCACCATGATGGTAGAATCTACCTCCAGCAAGTTATCATCATCAAAAATCTGGGCAGGGATCAACTTTGAGGGATTCCCCTCAATCTTCACCTTTATTGGACCTTCTAGAAAATATAGCCTTGCTAGTACTTTTCTCTTGCTTGAGTTTTATCAGCGTCTGGTGCCTTAGTTCTAACCCTAAGAAGTTGAATTCATGCATCACAAAACTAAGGGTTCTAGACTTAGGTTCAGGGGAAACAAAATCAGAATCATCCTCCTAATTGGGCTCTTCGATGACAATGGTGACACAACTAGGGTTTTTCAAACGGGTTTTAGGAGGGTTACTGGTAATTATGACTTTATTAGTGTACTTTTCTAGGGTATGATTATAAATAATCAAGTGCAAATCCTAGTGGGTCAGGTGGGTAGACTTCTGCTTCCTAACTCTTTCAATGGAAAGTTCAATGGAGCAATACAGGTAGTGAGGGATATTAATAAGCTTAATATCCCTAAGGTGGTTTAGGAATATTAAATGGAAGCTACATAACGAGAGGTTAATATTGTAAACCATTAGATACTACAAAATAGGTACCATCATCCAGTACCTGGGTAAGGTAAGAGAGGTCTTAACTATACCACCATTTTCCCAAATAAACTTCTTACCTGTATTCACAAAATAAATATTTTATTTTTCTAAGTTCATTAATTTAATAGAGGATTTTACCTATTGCCAAGTTCCATCATGTTAATCTATTTCATGGTTAAATAGTTGTATGCACTATCAAGCATCATTCACCAGCTAGACAAAGATTTTGAAAAATCCACCATGGGGGTCAATAAAAAATTAAACATAAATATTGACTATTTTATTTACCACTCTACAACATTATTTTGGAATCTAAACTATTTTACCCATTAAGGTAACAACAAGGATAAATAGGTATTTATACATAAACAAAGGATATTAATATCCATACCTATTAAGCTATCAACTTATGTAGAGAATCAATTAGTAGTACCAAACATATTTTCACAAAAATTTATCTTAGAAAACATGTTGGCAAAACTGACATACAACCAATAGCTAATCTTAGTAAGACCAAGATAGCTTATCCTTAAGGATTGTCTAGTACTCAAATATAAAGTGTATCACTAACCAAGCAACACCTTTATCTCTTTTTTCCAACCAAAATATTTTTGTAGCAAGGCTAAAAGGATGAGAATCAATACTTCTTCCCATAAAATAACCCTTTACAAGTTATAAATTGCTAGGAATACCTTCATGCTTTAGAAAATATAAAAATAAAAATCTATGGATATTTATTTCTTTTTTCTAGAAGATATCACTCAAAGCATAGTCACAATTAACTATTTTCCCCTTTTCCATTATTCTAAATTAAAGAATTCTTAATGTTTGACAAAAGGAGAGAAGATACAGTCCTTTTAGCCATATTTTCAACTAAACAACCTAAAAAGAAAAGTACATGGAATACATGATAATTAGGCCATTAATTTCAATCCTCCAAAGCTTCAAGGAAATTTATTTCTAGAGTGCAACTAACATAGGGACCATAAAAT
This sequence comes from Wollemia nobilis, assembly GCA_028583015.1. Classification (NCBI taxonomy): domain Eukaryota; kingdom Viridiplantae; phylum Streptophyta; class Pinopsida; order Araucariales; family Araucariaceae; genus Wollemia; species Wollemia nobilis. Next base: position 1,968,010 of record JAQPPZ010016460.1, read on the forward strand.
ATCATCACAAAATCTCTATGAAATATAAATTAAAATGAAATTTACCCTTTTGGTTTCATGTCTTAGACCATATATGAGTGGTGGAAATTGACATTATTTTAGACCCCATCCTTACCCATGAATTTTGCAAAAGTTTCCAATTTTCTCTCATAATATTGACTAGTTCCCCTTTCTTTTCACTAGTTTCTAATCCTCCCCTTATGGGTGGAATGGTGGTAGGTGGTTTATAAATATTTTATTTCAACTAAAAATAAATGCTCTACTACATTGGTAGCTCAAATCTAGTAAAATTCCTTGAAGTACTTTTGATATAGAATGGTACAAACATGCAATTAACCTAGAAGCCTTGATGTGTGTTCAAAATTCTTCTTTACCCAAGTTGCATCTAAAAATAGCTTTCTCCAAGGATAGAATGGTCTAATATGAAGTTGTCTATCAAAAACATATAGTCACTATTATTTCTATTGGGTGGTATCTTCTATCCAAAGAAAAATATAACAAGTTGGCTCAAAAATATTTATATAAAAAAGGCCTTGTTTTCTTTTATGAAAATTAGATGGAGGTGTTTTAGGATAAAAATTTTATTGTGAAAAAATTATTCATAAAGGGACCAAGCTCATGGTACATCAATGTGTATTAAATTATAATATATTTTATGCAAAGCAGACAATCTCCTATATGCCTAAAATGAGACTAGATGTCTATATGCATTAAATACCATCAATTTTTAATTCAACCATATGCATGGATGCATTTTTATATGTGATGTATGCACATGAGTTTGATATTTTTGTTCATAGTTCTAGTCAACATTTGATTACCTTTTTCTTGATGATAAACTCCTCATTCTTGGCTGAGGGTTGTCCTTATCAAAACTCCAATCAAGTTTGTGTTTAGACATGATTCATAGAATTAATTTTCAACTTAGCATCTATAAATAACCTCTACATTTTCCATATCATGTATAATAAATTATAAAATTAAATTTAAATATTGCATTTAAATTATTTATTTTTTTGTGTTTTGACACCTTAAGGTTCCAAGGTAGCATAAAGAAAAATGTAACTTCAATGCTATCCTTGCACTTTAGCATCTTCAAAGAACCATAAATATATAGCCAATAACTCAAATTACAAATAAAATTGGAAATGTGGAAGAGATTTATGGGAATGAGAGTTTTTTTTTAATAGAAAAAGGACAATATGGTCCTCAAAGTAAAAAAAAAGAGAAAATCAAAATCAAAGGGATATCTATTTGGGTTGCCAAAGACAAAGATCACAATTTCTTACAACTGGACTTAAGCTATCGAAGTGATATGGGAGAAGTGGTGTAAAGAACAATGAGATTAACATTATAGACCAAAATTCCAATATTTTGGGTGAATCCTAACATTTTAGCCATGGGGTTTGGGAGAAATTGTCAAGGGTGTGGAGTTTCACATCATAGACCAAGGTTCAAATATTTTAGTTGAACCTTAATATGCAGCCCAGGTGTTTTCAGATAAGTAGTGGAAACAAAGTGTTCCACATTATATATAAAGGTTATGATAATGGAAAATATGAGCTTGTAATAAGGAGACATAGGTTGAAAAGTGGAAAGTAATATCATACCACTATATGTTGAAATTGATGGTAACATGGCAATTATGTAATAGGGGTGGTGGATTTACAAGGAATATAGTCTTAAATTTATTGAAATACATGAAACAAAAATTAATGAGGAATACAAGAATGCATCCAAAAATACCTGGTTAAATTGTGATGTTGATCTTTATAGGTAAATAGTTGATGAAGATTTTATATCAATAAAAGCAATCAAATAATTTTATAAATGACATGAGATGTAAGGGAGATGAAGAATATCTGCGATGGAATTCCATGTTCCATGCAATCTAATCAAACCTATTAACAAATTTAATGGTTTAATAGTTTTACAAAAATATTTCAAATAAAAACCACAAATAATCTGTTAAAAACTAGAGTCTAAAAATAAAAAATAATTTTAGGTGAGTTGGAGAGGAGAGGGCAATCCTCCAAGGGAGGTCCCAGGTTCAAATCTTGACCCTACCAAAAAAATCTGAATTGGGTATCTAAAATCCAATTGATAATGTTGGTGCGAGCAGGGTCGGGTGCGACCCCCGGGTGACTTTGACGGTGTAGAACCCCCTTTTCGTGGTACCTCAGACCAAGGCAGATCTGCAAGGGGTTTTTTTGCTTAAAAAAATAATAACAATAATAATTAAGATGTTTTAAAGTGAAAAATAAAAACTTAGAATTATTTTTCCTTAAATATGTGCTTTCTTAATGTGCCTTAAAACCCCTAAAAATTATTTATACACAAAAATCAATATACATATCTACAACCACCTTTATATTAACATTGATATTCTTCTTGAGATAATTTCTACCATAACATCATGAGATAAGCTGAAATATCATCATTATTATCCTTTTTCACATCTTCTTTCATTCCTAACATTGAAATCAAATGTCTACATTTAAGTTTAAAATTTTTATCAGTTATTTAAATAATTTTAATGTTAAGCATCACATATTAGGCAGATTTGCATGGTATCTTTCCCTCTGCATACAAACTCAAATACAAAGAGAATATTACGAGGTCAGCGTACTATATATATAATTAAAATCTTGTTATTCCATGGATAGATTGATCAAGTGATGTAAATTTTCAATTATAATTATCATATTTTGTATTTGTTTAATTACATTGAGGAGATGATGTAGATTTATCATGTCATTATATACTAAATATATGAAGGCTTTTATTTTTCAGATTTTACATATACCAATCACATCAACCTACATTTTAGAACATTTGTTGTGATCATATTCTAGGTAGTTAGCTACTCTAGATGTTGTAGTTGATCCTATTTAATTAAAAATCTTGATCTAATTTTACCCATAGTTATTCAATTATAGATGTTTATTTAAATTTTAATAATGTGGAAGTACCTCTTGTTCCTTATATTACTCCTATTAAAGAATTCATTCCCTTGTGGATTTACCTTTTTAGGCTCATTATATTCCCAAAGGATATCAAACTCTCCTCAAGGATCCAAAGCTTATATTGCAACAAGAATATCATGAAAATCTTCCATTACATGATTTACTTGATAAGGTGGATATTCAAGGGATCCTACCATCAATACTCAATTGTAGGGACTCTTGAGTAGGAGAAAACTACGAAAGTGAGATGTCAACACTCTTGTAAAGAATTAAACTTGGAAATTATTTCCATAAAATAAATTTGGTTACAAATTGGTATATGATACCATGTTTGGTGTTCTAGTCATATTCTGAAGCATAATACTTGTCTTATTGTTAAGGTTTATTCTTAGAAGGAATTACTTACCTATGTAGAGAATATTTTTCTTTTGGAATAATTAAATCGATTTATATAATATTTTCTATTACTTTTTTATAACATTGAAAAAATCAACAAATGGATGTCAAAAGTATATTTTTGTGAGGACATTTAGTAGGAGATATACCTATAGTAGTTACTTGAATTTTTATAGGATGAGCCTATACCATTGGTTTACTAGATGAAAATAAATCTTTATGTGAGCTTGTGTAGGATATTATTACATATTGTAGGAGGATTCATACTTTATTATTAGTTGTGGACTCAATAAATAGGAGGTTGAGCATCGTGTTTATGTTAACCATCATGGTTGACAAATTTTGATTGGGTTACAATTTGAACATCACAAAAATATTTTATTTACTCATTTGTAAGATAATACTATCTATTTACTCATTTGTAAGATAATACTATATACTTGGACATACTTCAATATTATTTAGGTATTTAAATAGTCTTGCTTAGATTTTGTATACTTTCAATCTTCGATACTTTTTTTAAGGCAATATTATAAGTTGATTACTACCCATTTATCTTCTAGGTTAAATTTTTAGGCTAATTATCCTCTTTTCTTGGTTGATGATATTATTTAATTATTTTTGAAATAAGAGTCTTCTTTACCTTATGGTCAACTAAGCATAGTATTCTTTGTTTATTTATATTTATGTATATCTAAATGCCTCATGATAGTCACTAGAATAATTCCAAGTGGATTCTTCATAGCATTGCATTTATAGTACATATATGAGTTCATTATATCATAAAACACATACTTGTTATAGGTATATTTAGATGTGGATTGACGATGTTACTAATGAGTGAATGTCCACTTTGGGTCATTTGTCTCTCATTTTCAGGTTTTTTCTTTGGTTTTTATGAAAGTACATAGCATATATCTATCTTCTACAAAATAAGAATATTATAGTGTTGTCATTATTTTAGAACATATTGAGCAAATACAAATAGTTATTGAGTAGTTTATTATTTTAAAAGATGAATATTAGTTAGCAAGTTTGCAACCTAGTGGAGAATGATTTAACCAATCATATTGAGATTTGGATGTATTATGTTTTCCAAATATATTCCAAAGGATAGGTTATGCTAGTGCATGTTCTTATTGTAGATTAGGTTGTAGGTGTTTTAATGAATTTTATTCCTAAGGTTAACTTCACAAGATTGTAGCATCAATTGGATATAGAAGAGTATTATTTAAAGGGAGTTTTTTTATAAGGTTATCTCTCCATGTTCCACTTTTTTTTAAATGGGGTATTTGTGTACTTATTTAGTATAGGATAAAACTAACTTAGTATTGTAATGTTGTTTGACCCAAGGGGGCATGTTCACCCTACAATGTAATACTTATATTATGTTTTTGTCCAATAATTTATTAGCTCAACAATTATGGGATCCATGAGATTGTATTGTAGGTTATATTCTCCCCCTATTCACCCATCACTTTAGACATCAATTGGATATTTTAACTTTTAGTAAAAATTTTGTTTCTATTCTTCTTCCCATTTATCCTATCTATTTTTTCTATTACTATGAATTTTGATAATGTATTTATTTGCTTTTGAAATTCTCTTAATATTATTATTATTTTTTAATTAATAAATAAATTAAACCATATTTTTAGCACAATATTCCTAAAATATTTAAAGGTAAATTGTTAAAAATTGACAAAATAATATGACGTTTTTTTTTTAAGTGGGATTTTGAAAGGGTTGATCTTTCCCTTTTACATCTATTTAGTCACATCAAGCTATATAAACCATTTGGTGTTGTCAATATTTGAACCCTGGTGTGGGGTACCTCACCCATATATCTTAACCATTGGACCATGGCCCCATTGGCAATATGACATCTTTCATTGTAAGAATTTTTCTTTGTTAAATTTTCAAATTGATTATAAGTTGTATTACATCAAGGATGCATTAATGTGGTATTTCAATAAAATAAATTATGGTATTCCAACAAACAGTTATTCATTAACAAGATTTGAACCTAAACCTCAACTTTGGGAAACCATCATTTTAAATGCTTAAGATCCTACGATATGATTATTTATTATATGTTAAAATTTATTGAACTAGATGATAAATAAAATAAAAGTTATTTAACAAATATTGTACTAGAAAGCAATAGTTGTAGTACCTTCTTCCTAATGATTTATAAATAAATCATGACATCATTTTATTCATTAAATTATGTGTTATACAATATATTATTGTAAATACTTAAAGACACATGTTTCATGCAAACTATACTAATTTCTTATAATGAAACAAATTTCAAAATAGCAATAATAGTAGTAAACCTCAAAAATATGGTAACAGAAAAATATTTGATGGAACATAGTTTAGATTCCATAATAAAAATTTACAACAACAAATAACAAATCTAGATTGCAATTCACATAAGAATCCTAACCACATGAAAATGGTAAAGTCTCTTAGATAGAGAAGAAAAATATATTATGTACCCCATAGACAACATAATATTATAAGTATGAATGATGAAACAACTACAACATGAAGCACCTAGTTATAGTCTAAAAAATTAGCAAATCCCTATCCCTAATGCTCAATGACCTATAAACTAACCTAGGGCCTGAGCTAATAATATCAAAGATAGTCGATATGGCTATACTAGATCAATTTCATGGCTTTCCCTTAGAAATATTTATCCTCAAATATAAAAAATACAAGAGAGAGCTTGTTGGATCCCACCTCACATTTTTATCTAGAAGATCCTTCCACTTTATGAGAAATTTCTACATCAGGAAAGACTATATATTATAGACTTGAGAATGTAAGATTTATTTTAGCTGAAGGTCAATCCACCCTTATTTATCCAATACTAGGATTATCATCTAAGATTACACCTTTTGACCAATCACTTGCTTAGGACATAAAACATATAAAAAAATATGGGTTTTGGAAGTAGTAGGAAGACAAAACCAATAGGTCATCTCCCTAGTATGGTGAATCACCTTCTAATGATCATAGAACTAATACATCAAATCTAAATAGACCTGGTATTTTAGGGATAATTATTTATGAAGGTGGAGTCTTAAAAAGAACGTGTCACCCTTAAATTGCCACTCTTAATATTACATATCCTATTACTAGTTCGTATAATTTTGTGCCTAACAAATATTATCTTTGATAACTTAGAGAATAGTATGATGCAACTAAAGAAAATATTCCACCTAGGTTACCCTAAAGGGTACTAGGATATAGTCTGTCATAGACAATAGTTTTTGGCCATATAATAATTGAAATGGAATTGTATTAAGGGTTAAATACTAAGAACTATCATACCACAATTCAACTAAGGGAAGATAATTAACCTTCTAATACTATTTTTATTGGGTGAAACATTAGAGGTAAGTACCCAAATATTTGTTCATAATACTTGTTTGGCCATCCAACTAAGTGTGATAAGAAGAGGTCAAATTCAGTTGAGTTCCATTGAGAGTGAACAATTCCTTCCAAAATTTATTGGTGAGAATCATATCATTATCATTAACATCAGACTTGAGTATAACATATTATTTGAAAATAAAGTCAAGGAATGCCTAGACTACCTTTATAGAAGTGAAAGGATTTTGTAGGGCATATAAGTATTCATACCTTAAAGGGTGATGTACTATGACAAAAATCATTATTTTTCCCTTAGATTTGGGAAGATCCTAGATTAAATCTATGGAGATATACCATCATTAGAAATCTAGGTTATGCACTAAAATAAACCTTAATATTTAACTATGTCCTCAATCCTTTGCCACATCTCACATTCATCCAAAAATTTCTTGATATCTGCTTTCATTGCTTTCTAAGAAAAGGATTGCTTCACCCATTGACATATGTTAAAAAACCCAAAATGGTAAACCAATAGTGAAGCAGTTAATTTTTGAATAATTCTTCACTATAGGATATTGAGTGAGATAAATACAATATTTTTTGCTAAGAAATTATAAGATAAGAAGTGAGTGGTTAGGTTAACAAACTCCACATCATGAATCACATGAATTTTTTTTTGGATCCAACTTTCATTCCTCAAAAAGCTAGGAAATTCCCTAAGAAAGAGGACTTGAGATATCATTGATAATAATAGAGTCATTATATTTGTGAGAAAGAGAACATGCCATGACATTTTTCTTTTCTTTGTTGTATTTAGTTGTAAATTCATACCCGAATATCTTGGTCAACCATTTTTAAAAAAATGGATAAGAGATACATTGTTCCAATAAGTTCTTATGACTACTATAATATATTTTGATAATAAAGTGGCATCCCAACAAATAATACTTATATTTCCCACTTGTATGCAAGATGGATAACATCTTCTTTTTAGAAGTGGAACAACCTAGATGCTTTCCAAAGAGCTACATGCTTTCAAAAGCTATAGGGTGGCCTTCCTACATAAAAAAAAGCCTAATAACTATTTTTTATGCATCATGCTCAAAAAATGCCTAATATTAGGAGTAAATAAAATAGAAGTGGTTCTAATACCCTCTTTTAAAACATTTAATACCTTGGTAGCCTCATTAAATTAGATAAAGCATTCATCTTGTTGATATTTTTAAGGGGAGATATAATCTTCTCATAATTCTTGATAAATTTTCTAAAATACCCTAGAAGGACTAAAAATCTATTAAGACACTTGAGAGATTTAGGTAGGGTTCAATACTACATGGCCTTGTTCTTGGTGAGATCAACCTTAAAACCTTTATGAGACATAATACAACCCAAGTATTCCATTTTAGACACCTCATATGAATATTTGGAATACTTTATATATAATTATTCCTTCTATAAAAGGTAGAGGACTAGTTTGACATGGAGTAAATGGGATAACCATGACCTATTATAAGCTAGGAAATCATAAAATAAGATCAACATAAATTTACATGGAAGAGGATTAAAGATATTATTCACTAGGCTTTGAAAAGTGGAAGGGGCATTGGTAAGACAAGAAGGTATGACTAAGAATTGATAATGACCTTCATGCTTATGGAAGGTGGTTTTAGAAATACCCTCTTCTCTAATAATAATTTTATGAAAACTAAGATGCAATTCGACCTTGGTGAAAAAATTACACCACGAAATTAATCTAAAAAATCATCAATAACTAGAATAGAAAACTTATATTTGATTGCAATCTTGTTGTTAGGGAAAAAATTGGAACACATGCATCAAGAATTATCCATGCATTAGTCCATTATAATTAGAGATAAATAAGAACATGTACTAGGATGGATAATACCTTGTTCCAATACTTCTTGAACCAACTTCTCTATTTTAGACTTATAGGATTGGGGATAATGATAAGTGTGAGAGTTCTAGAGATGATTATCTAGAATAATATGGATATCATGAGTATGTGTCTATTTAGGAGTAATTCCCTTGGGTTCACCAAAGTTTGGAACATGCCAATAAATGAGTTATTACATGTTACAGGGGGTATCTCAGGATAACTGCTTAGTATCCTATACTTCCATGTAATTAGTTTGAAAAAATAATCCTCTACTACCCTCCTTAAATATTTTTCCATCTAGTGGGAGTGAAGGATTTTGGAAGATGGGCTTTGGATACCTTGAATATGAATGCACTTATAATTGGTTATCCATTGCACATATAATTTCAATCATTGAGCTTCCAAGATAACATTCACACTATTTAATTCTATTACATAAAGGTTATCAACCCAAGTGTAGGGACCCATCCAAATCTTGAAATTGTAAATATGACCCATACATTGAGCCTTGTTCTGATTGACAGTTAACACATAGAGTTTTCCTTGGTCAAAATTGTAAATATACAACCATAGGACTTTATTTATCTTACTATCAATAAAACTGAGTACTGACCAATTAATCAAAACAATAACCCATAATTTTTTTATGAAACCTTGAAATTTGAGGTGTGATGAGCTTATAGTGTTATGAGGGAAAATGTTTAGAGGTCCATAGTATTCATATCTTACTCCTAATGCTCTATTTTTTTCAATACCTAAGGTAAGACCAAAACTTCCTCCTCTAATACTTTTTCCTTCTTGAATTTCATTTAGAAGTTATTCTATGTCTTCAAACTTGATCTCGAGGATGGTGTGATCAAAGTATATACTTCTTCCTCACTATGGTTATTAAAATTCTTAGTAGAGAATGAAATGACGTTGTTTTTGTACTTATAATAACTAGAGATTACTTTTATTTACATAGGCCAAATACTCTACATCATGGATATATATTTATCACGTATGTTTACTTCCTACCAGATATCATCCTTTAAGCCATCAAAAATTTCCAAAACCATGATAATTAAAACCAAATATTAGGTATGTATGACAAGGAACATTAACTCAATGTAATATTACTCTACCATGTTATTTTTTTTGTTTACATAAATTTGACCATGTAAGAGTTAGAGAGACCCTTATCAAACTTGAGTACACATATATTTTTGAAATATCTCCATGAAATATCATGGTCGTGATGTTGTAGTTCCTAAAGAAGCCATTGACGAACATGAATACCAAATTTAGAAGTAGCCAAAGGGACTCAGTATTACTTAGCAATATGATGTAAGCATGTGAGGTGATCCACCTTAGATATCCAACCACAAGGATTAGTTCCCTCAAAGGTAAATATATTGATTCTAAGAATTGATATATCATGAGGCCATTCAAGCAAAAATGTATAACCTCTTGAAGTGAAATCAAGTTTAATAGCAAACTCTAAATTAAGCTCACCCATACCTCATGGAGTTTCTATGGTGTAGTGAGTATTCATGTAGGTCATGTAGAAGAAACCAAGATCTTACCTAAAATGTGGATACTAGAATAATCCTAGTTTCTTCTCTAAGATTGTACGATGATACTACCTTGGGTCTTTTCCAAAGAAAGCCATGGGAAATATCGTGGATCCTAATATTAGAATTTTTTAACAAGTGGAATATTTTCCAATGAAATCTCAAGTCTCTTTTACTTATATTACTATTAATCACCAAAAAAGCAATTGAAAACCATTCTTTAGCAAGTATTCTCTATGATTAAATTCACTACCATGCTTCATAAGTAACTTATCTAATTTGATATTGATTTTATCAAGATAATCATAATAGCATTATTAGGAATGATTAACATTATGGAGGTATTAATTTACCCTTTCATGCTTATCCACTAAATATTCATAAAGGTTAAATGAAATATTAGAGGAAAGGGGACGAGGACAAGGACCCTTAAGAGTAGTGGTAGGGGTACTCCTAGTGCTAAAAAATAGAAATAATATGAGGGTCAAATCTATTAATGTGCTCAAACATAATAAAGTTTTTGCTCTGGTTTGTTGAAAGATATTTCTTTTGAATAATACAATTGTTATAATGTATATCTATTTATTGTAAATGTTCATTGATCCATGGCCATCTAGAAGAAGCCTAGGATTCACACATACACTATGGACTAGTAGCAAGACCTAAGGATTTCACCAAGCACTTGAAAAAAATCTTAGCAAATATACATCTTATTTTCATGAGCTCAACAAGATGATTAAAATTGGAAAGTTATCCCATAAAGGTCAAGTCATATTTTAACACTATTTTTTTTTTTTGTGAAACATGAACATGTAGACAAAAAAGTACTTACAATGCAATATAACAAATGAAATAAAAGCAATAAATGATATTAAACTCTAAAAATGTGTTTCCTCTATTCTATTACAATATTTACCCATGTAGGTGTTTTACAATGAAAAATAGGGAGTGTGTCATGTATACGAATGAAAATGGTGCTTCAGTACTCATTATACTACAAGAATGATAAGGTGGATTTTTGGTGATCGTCATTGTATTGAATGCTTGATTGGGGCCATGTATGGTGCTTCTAGATCAATGTACAGGCCTACAGATGCAAGATCTAGGGTAGACAAGTCTCTAGATGGTGATCATCTATGGACGGACTACAGTAGTTGACGACAATCATGGCTAGCGATCGTCTAGGTGAGGACGGTCAAGTTGTATGTACTACTACAATCGAGAATAGGTAGATCTATGGGTTCAAACAACATTCGACTACTGTATAGTTTTACTTTAGATCTAGTTTACACTTGTGGGACCTGCACACATGTAAAATACAAGGAATCATCAATACTTGTTGGGCCTTGCTAAGTGAGGCCCAATTGCAATAAAATAAAGATATAATGCAAGTATTAAAAAAAGCAATAAACATGCAAAAGTAAAATAAAATAATCTTACCTTTTACCTTTTGTGAACCATTGTGGTTGTGGTTGTTGTTTGCATCACTGCGTTCCATGTGAGATGTTGCTTCTTTGTAACTAAACTATGCTATGTAAGGAGGCTTCCTATGTAGGTTGGGAGCTAAATATTTAGGGTCAGATGACCATGGTTTGTAACCATCTAGGGTGGGATGGTCATGATCTACAAAATTTGAAAGATATTTGAAAGCAGATCTAGGCCTACAAAAGGATGCAAACGGGTTCTACATTGGATGAGGATGGAAGAATATCAAGATCTCAAAAATATGATCATTGTGATTTCTCAAGAATTCATGAGTGCTTCACTACAATTTCCATACTCCTACTCCAAATGGAGGGTGAGGCTCAATTTATAATTTTCTCGGCAAGAAAGGATAAGGAATTGTCTCATCCAATTAAGTGCATGTAACTAGGATTTTTTTCTTTGCATTGGATTTATCACTAGGAGTGTATGAAAAATAAATTTTCCTTGCAATTATCACTGATTGATTTGATGTGTGCAATTTCATATATTTATTTATTTATTTTTATTAAGTGTGCATAATAAGTTAACTAAATATGCATGGAAATATTTGCATGTTTATCCTTTTAATTGATCATGTTGATTGTGTGTATATTTAGTTAATTATCTTATTTAACTGAGTGTATGATGTGATTAAGTGTACATATATGAGTTAATTGCTTCAATCAACTGGGAGCATGATTGTATCTCCTTTGTGTCTTAGAGGTGGAACTACTAGTAACTCCAATTTTGCTTATTGAACGCCTTTCCTGTATACATGATTAGTTTGGATGGTGAGAGGTGGAACTTCTAGTACTGTGGAGGACATGGAGGGGTGATTGTGAGGGTCAATATATTTGCAAAGAGGGGTGCAAGATTGTGTGATCCTAAATAATAATTAATTAATCATTTATTAAATAAATAAATTAATATTTAGGGGATTTATTACTTATCTAATATTAAATGCATTAATTAATTATGATCAATTAATTAATATTTATTGTGTTAGATTTAGGTATCTACATATGCCCATTTTTGTATCACGTTGTGTGAAATGCAATGTTATAAAAAAGAAATGACACCCATGAACAATGGATGAATGATGCGATGACTCTTGCTTAAAAGAGTTTGATGCTTGATTGCCTCAATTTGAGATCAATGTGAGATGCCCTAGTGATGGAGGCGACAAATGCATTTTAATCTTGTCATTGAACTAACTACTAACTAAACTACTGAGGCACGAGATTATTATCATTTTGTAAATGTGTTGTGTTGGTGGGATTTTTATGACCTCCATTTTTGGACTAAATTTGTGGGAATCTATGACAAGATTCTTCATCATTTATCAAATCCATACTACGTGTGTTGTGTATCAATCATAACTAAGGTTAAAAGTTGGTATCGTCTACCCCTTCAAGTGTCGAGTCGGTAGAATTCAGCATGAGTGAGGTTGATGAGGAGGAAATTGACCTCATCAAGTTAATGGATTGATGTGATTGACTAATAATAATGTTTGGTGGTTTGCTATTTTTATTTTTTATTATATTGATATTTTTTGACAAATTTCATGACCATATGTGATGGTTGCAATAACGAAGTTGTGCAGGATGATTACCACATGCTAAAAAATGGTAAATGGGGTGCACAACCCATCATTTTTGTGTACGTAGACAAGGATTTGATGGAAATTGAGGGTTGTAGTGAGGAATTTTACCTAGAGGGCTTGGTATTTGTTGAGGCAATATATGGTTATGGTGTCGGGTCACAAAGCAGGTGGAGGTGTGGAGCCGGTAAGTATAAAAATACCTTAACTTTGTCATTTTAATATAAAATAAACCTTTTTAAATGCTTTTTGATATTTTATTTTCTTGGTTTACTTTCTTTTTGTATGTTATGACTTGATGTGTTTACGAAAAGTGGGTTCCATATTTTGTTGTCATTTTTTTGGGTGCACATATTTTATGCTTTTTATAACCATCTATGGGTGGATGATTGCGCTGCTCGATCATCCCTTAGTAGATGGTCACTTTGTTTACTCATTTTTTATAGTTATTTTTTTAATGATGAATAATATTTATTTAAAATTTTTATCATTAAATTAATGACTAATTACTTCTTTCTTGGTATATGCAAAAAAAAATTGATTAGACCACATCACTGATTCTAGGATTTGTTTTACAAGGCTCAATGCAAGCTAAAAGAGGCTAATTGGAAGTGGTTGGATGCTATAGGGTTATCTTATGTAGCCAAGCTGCAAAAGATCGATGTAGAGTAGGCATACTTGACTGCTCTGATTAACAGGTAGGATCCAGACACCTGTACATCCCATATGCTAACAAGGGATATTATAGTGGCCTTAGAGGATGTTTGACGAATGTTTTGTATCCTAGGGGATGGGGATACTATTGAGACATCCACACAGGAGTGATGCACTATTGCAGTGGGTGTACGGGTGACACATGATATTAATTAATATTGACAACGATGGAGTTAATATGAACAACCAACTACAATTATAGTGGATCACACTAAGATATACCATTCTCATGGTCATGATCTCAAATGTGATACTATCATTCCCATGGAACCTGTTGGGGCTAGTATAGAACTTAGTGGAGTGACCCAAGGTGTTGGTGTGGGCACCTAGTTTACTTACATAGACATACTGGAAGCTATATGAGACACAGTGTTAGAAGAGATCAGGGTTGTGATGTAGCTTGTTACTGTATATTTGGGATTGAAAGCACTTATCCATTAGGTGCCCTAAGGGCTTACTATACTTGACCTCCCAACATCAGGGTGATGATATGCCCTACACCATGAAATGGTGTAAGGATCAGGAGTAATATAGGAACCACCCCTTTATAGGCTTGTGGATGCATTATAATGAGAAGTTCTCAAAACTTGAGTCAGATAAGGTGATGTGGAGACCATGGTTTTATGGGTTGGCATGACCCATGAATAGGGGTCACTTGGTTAGAGTGTGGTGGGGGATATGGGTGGTGGTTCAATATAGGATGGAGTATGAGTACTTTTAGTACTCCTGTGTGTTATGAAAGTTTGGGTTGCCCTAGGTTATTCCACCACCTCTTGTGTTGTATAGGTGACATTAGAGTGAGGTAGCTCCTGATCCTATATTCAAGCCAATAGGTTTTGATGTGGATTTTTTCAAGTCAGAGGTAGATGTGGTAGTCACAAGGGCCATGCTAGATTATGATGTATGGTTCTATGGATAGATGTTTTAGTAGATTCTAATGGGTGTAAGTTAGAGTGGTAGAGATGAGGCTCACCTGTTGGTAGTAGGATGATGGGTTCAGCTATGAGTGTATCAAAGGGTAAGATCATCCCAATGGGTGGACCTAGAGGTAGGATCATCCCAATAGGCTAGGAAGTCCATGGTGAGTGGGAGCTCTAGTGAGGAGGGTCACTAGAATAGCTCTAACTTAGCAGCCAAGACTTCTATACTAGTAGATCAAGTATAAATGATAGAGAGGTAAAATATTGATTTTAAGACCACTATAGCTTAGGAACAGATCCAAATGGATGGGAAGCACTAGAAATGGAATGACTAAGAGGATGAGTGTAGCACATTGCAAACCCAATTATAGAGTTTATAGGATGAGCTGGATCAATGGGTGGTAGAGTGGGATACACTATGGATAGAGCACAACCTACTAGGATTAGAGCATGATGCTACTAGGGTAGAGTGTGATGTCCTTTAGGCATAATATATGAGGAGCAGCCAAGCTATGACTATGATCATGGTGCAACTGGAGCAGAATAGGGACCACATGGAGTGGTAGTGATATTGGTCTAGGATCATGGAGAATGCACTACTAATTAGAGGTATTTCACTTTTAGATAGGCCATCCTCCTCCTACTAATCCTATCAAATTTATAGGAGTGGGGTATCAGGTGCTCCTTTAGGAGTACCTCTTGTATCGTGGTTTCCTAAGAGATCAACCTTGTAGGCTTCAGGAGTTGGAACATTGCATAGAGTGACCCACCATCAAGGGATTCATAGTGAGAAAGCATGAAGAGAGCCATCAAAGGGCAACAAAGATAGTGGTGGAGGTGGATAGTGATGGGCATCGAGTCTTGTATCATTTTTGTATATGCCTTGTATCATTTTGCATTGATGATGATGAGATTGATAGTTCAATGTATGTAGCCTGCAGGTGAGGCTACATGATGTACTTTATTGATATGATATGATATATATATATATGACTATACATCATTTATTTATGTTTCACATTTATGTGTTTGTGCGTTGATGCTTTGTAGAATGTGTGATTAGATGAATCTCTTTTTTATTATGCATCTCAATGTGTTTATGTTTTAATGCGATGTTTTATTTGTGATGTAATGAATCACTTTATTTGATGATTATATGCAATATTTGATGAATGTAATGAATGTATGCATATACCTTTTGGTTATCATTCGCAAGTGCTTTAGACATGTTTCATTATTCATGACTTTAATCAATTAATCAAGGGTGTCAACCCAATAATACCTACATATATATGGCATGGATGTCAATGAATGTAATGTAATGAATGTAATAAGGTAATGTACTATTATGGATGCTAATATGACATGACTTGTTCTTTCACTTGTCTTAAGGAAGAGTAATTTAAAAGTGCTCTTATGATGATCAAACACCCTAGTAACTCTAATCAAACTAATATACTAATCAAGTAAGCACTTGATGATATTGACCAACCAAGTTTCTCAAGTTTTGTAAAGACCAACTGTGTGTGAAGTGAATGTTCATTACCAAGTTTGGGCAAGGTTAGACTCATCATTTGTGATTTATGCACATAAGCTAGCTCATCCAAGAGCATACATAAATTTTTACAGAAGATTGCTAATGTAATAGATGTGTCACCATGCGTAAGGCTATTCCATTACCAAGCCAACATCTATAACCCATTATTGTAATGAATATCACCCTTTGGTTGTCAAAAAACTAAAATTACTAGGGATTCAATATTTTACCCATTTTTTTTTTTTTAGGGTGGGGAGGGTTTTGGGGGTACTTGCTCATTATGTGGAATAGCAAGGGTTATTGCTTTATGGGGCTTGCTTGTTTTATCGAAGATCAAGGGGATTTTAATGATTTATGAGCCTTGTTCATTTTGTAAATGAGCAAGGGGATTTTATTACTTTTGCTTTTGATTTTTGGGATACTTGCTTATTTTGTAGAGTAAGGGATTTGTATGTTTTTCCTTTGGGGGCTTGCTCATTTTGTGATGGAGCAAGGGATTTTTTTTTTGAGGGGTGGTAGCTGGTACTTTTGTCAATTTTTAATATTTTAGACCATGCACATAATTGGATGAGCATGGGAAACCATTCACTTATTGGCAATAGTGACTCATGATTTTATCTTTCCTAAACACCAAAATTAGATTTAATGTGTGATGCTTGTGCGTTGTCTAAGAAAAAACTTAAGGTCACCAGAAAAACCTATAGTACTTAAGAACTTATTGATGTTCAATGCAGGCTATAAGAGGCACTGGGTATGGCTAAACAATTGAAATATCCTAAGTATTTATCAAACCATAAACATAGGAAACAAAAACTGTCATAGGATTTCTTTTCTTTTTTCATTTTTTCCATCTTTACTTCTATGGTTTGGATGAATGGTTGATGTAACTGATATGACTATAATGAGGGAAATGTGAGATACAAACCCTTAGGAATATACCCTTGATTAATGTGATAAGATCATTTATTATAAATGATAAGATTCATGCATTGAATTATAACCAAAGTTTAATTGGCCATGATGAAACTTTATTGCTTTGTTGTTTTTGATGATTTTGTATTGTTTTTGGATTTTGAATTTTGTATTCTTTCTAGATTTTGATTTATTTTAATTTTTCTATGTTTTATTTGATTTTATTTTTTTGTGTTTTGATTGATTTTGATTGATTTTGATTTTTTTTTGTGTTTTGATTGATTTTGATTTTTTTGTGTTTTGATGGATTTTAATTTTTTTTGTATGTACAATGCAAGCATAGGACCAGGTATAGAAAGCATACAAATGAAGGATATTGATGGGTTCTGGCTCTTTAACTCCATCAAGAGTTACAATTTTGTAGGCTCCTATTCTGAATTTCTGATCAACTATGAATGGATTGAGCCAATTGGTTGTAAATTTATTACGTAGATGTGATGGCAGACTCAAGTTTTGTTGATTCTCCTTGAGAACAAAATTGCCTACTCAATATTACCTATGATGTACTCTATTGTATTATACGCATTTAACTCTATCTTGATAGACATGAAGATACTCTAAAGCATTTATTCATTGTTCATTAGGGAGCATTAATTTATCTAGGTATGCTTACCGCATGGTGTCATCATCAATGAATTCTTGCAATGGTATTCGCAATGATGATATCTTAAGCTCAAGAGGCATGACTACTTCAGCCCCATAAACTAATAAAAATTGTGTTTCTCTAATTGGTGTGTGAATGTTTATGTGATAAGCCCATAGTACCAAGGGGAGTTGTAAATACAAATATTTATATTTCCTTAACGGTTTTCTTTATGATGGTAATGATAGTTTTGTTGGTTTGCTCAGCTTGTCCATTACTCTATGGATAGTAAGGATTCAAGAAACTATGTTTAATGTTGTACTTTGTGCAGTGTATGAACATACTTATTTTTGAATGGAGGGCCATTATTGGATATGATCTTCGATGATTCTAAAACAATATATCATATGGTGGAGAATAAACTTTGCAATTTGAGGTTCAATCGTACTTGTCATAGGAACTGCTTCAACCCATTTTTGTAAATACTCTATGGTTGTTATTATGAATGTATGGTGTTCCAAAGAAGGAGGATATATATTTTCTACTAAATTGAGACCCCATTATGAAAAAGGCCATAAATATTGAATCAATAGTAACGCTTGTGATGGGATATTAGTTAAATTGGCATGGTGTTGGCATTTTGGACACTACTTGATGTATGCACACCAATCACGTTCCATGGTGGTCCAATAGTAACCCATGCATAGAATACACTTTGTGATGCCATTCCACCAAAATGACCACCACAAGTACCATCATGGGCTTGATAAATAACTCATTGCACCTCTTGAGATTCGAGGTAGCAAACGAGGATTCCATCATAGCTGCAACTATAGAGGATGTCCCCCAAATGTGTATAGAAAGCTACTTTTTTCTTAAATGTTTGCTTTGCAATTTAAGATAAATTTGTGGGGAGCATACCCAGCTTAATGAAAATATATAAAAATATTTCATCATAAGGATCGGTCTAAATTTTTTCACATTTTCTACTATTTGAGATGATTCTCATTGAATAGCAGACTATGTGAGTATCACAATTTTCACAAATGTATTTCTATCAAATGGATTCTAAGGAATGAGAGATCTGATAGAGGCCATTGTGTTAGCAAACCAATTGGATGATCAAGGTATATTATCAATTTTGTACCACTGAAAATATGTTACCAATTTATCAATAACTAACTTGTACTACTACAAAATGGGATCTCTACATTGATATATTTCCTTAACTTGCTTCATGACGAGTTCAAAATAATTTTAAATGTTGAGTCGCCTAATTCCCAATGCGATAGTTGTCTAAAGTCCTAGGATGAGGGATTCATATTGTTTGTGCAAGGGAAGTCAAGTATGAATTAGAGTGGTATAGAAGCCTTTTGAGGTGTGATGAACACCACACTAGCACCATTCCTTGTTCACATTTAGAAACTGTCACAACCAAATGTTATAGGACTTTTTTCTAATTAGTTGATTTGATTATCTTTATAAACCACCCTATGGAAGGCTAAAATATAGAGAATACCTATCACACATTATCCATATCAATATTTCTTATCATCTATGTTCATTAGAGACACACCCATCACCACATCTTGCATATATCAAGCTATACAAGAGTACTAGGTGTATGGTAATAGTTGCCAAAATACTATCTTTCTCATTATTCTTTTAATGAGCTAGTTCTCCTTCTTTCATCCTATCAAAAGAAGTGTGTTATCCTTCTCACACCACACAAGCAATTCTATATTGGTGTTAGAAGCATGAAAAATCAAACTATCCCTTTTGCCTTATTGGTGAAACTAGTCGCCAATATTGAGTCTGATACTAGATTTATTTTATAATAAAAATAGCCAAAAATCCATTTTTTTTTCTTTAAAATTAACCTCAATACATCCTACACATCAATTCATACTTTGAAACTCAACCAGATTTAA
Organism: Wollemia nobilis; assembly: GCA_028583015.1. Classification (NCBI taxonomy): domain Eukaryota; kingdom Viridiplantae; phylum Streptophyta; class Pinopsida; order Araucariales; family Araucariaceae; genus Wollemia; species Wollemia nobilis. Next base: position 1,987,930 of record JAQPPZ010016460.1, read on the forward strand.
CCAAATCCATAAGTTAAAACATGTTCCATCAATAAAAGAAATCTATCTAAGGATGATCATTCCACTTAGGTTCCTATAAGTTCATTAAATTTACCAGGCTAGGATCATTTAGTACATTTGAACTTATATCAATTCATCATATGTTAAAAATGTAGTATTCATAAAATTCCATGAGCACTTAAAAAATTTACCAACATATTTACCAGTTAGACAAGTCATTTTCAGCACATAGAGATTTACCCATTTAGCAACTACAACTCATCATATAATATATTCCATTATCATTAAGCTATCATAAAAAAGCATTCACAAGAGAACATACAACTCCATAATTTACCTTGGGAAAAAACCTGTAGGGAAAACCCAACAACAAAATAACTTCTTTCTTTAACTAAAGATAGGTAAATTTTTACATATAGATAAAGGCAATAAATTTTAACTTTATCTCTTACTAGAGTCATCCATACTCATATATCTTTACCGATTGATGCTACTTTACATTTTTGGATTCACATATCAAACTTCCACTTAAATTGTTGTGCCAGAATTTTACCCATATGATGCCTACTGAAAGATAATTCGTTTTGTTTTCCTGCACTCGTAGAGAATCGTCATCATGCGATTCTACGATGTGGATAATTCATTCTAGATCAAATGCAACTGGAATTCAACCCAAAATACACCGTTACTTAGCTTTAGCATGAACTAATATATGGAATTCATTCATAGTTACATCCTTAGAAACTCAGATATAAAATCTGCATAATGTATTTTAAAACAATGTCCATTGTTTCCTTATAAGCATGATACATAACAACAAATTTTAACTAAACATACACCGACATTAATCAAACTCAAACCAGTATGACATATACAACATCAAATACCTTAATTCATGTTGCTCTTGACTTGAGCAGGGCGTATAATAACAACTTCATATGCAATCTACTATTATACATGACTTCACTATTCATTTTAAAATCATACACAACATACTTAAGTTACAAATAATTCAATCTAAAATTGCAATAGTGAACGTCTACAAGATAAAACATAGACTCCAGTTTACCATTGAAACTCATCGTAGGAAGGATTTGAAGCACAATCCAGTAATAATTTAGAGACATAAATCAACACAAATGTCCACCTTCGTGGGCCATTATTAACTTGAGTTTCTCAATTATCAAGGGATTTTTTTGTCCACATGAAAATATACTTATAATATTTACTATGCTAACTAATTGACACTCAACATGTTCTAGGTTCTTCCAAATGGAGAGTAAGAACATACGACACCCATCATATCCCATTCTAACTCTAACACGGTGTTACAGAGAACCCAAGTTTCATATGGCTTATCTTTTAGTGAAAAGATAGAACCGACGATACACAATTCTTTTAAGAGCCTACACTACCCATTATGGTTCTTCCAGATGTTCTCGATTCATTGATTGATATATAATCCTTAGACCAAAGGATCAGCAATAAAATTCAAGTTTTATTATTATATATCTAGGATACCGATATATTTCCCTACTTAGATAGGTATAATATTCCTCCACATCTCTCAAATCAAAACTATACACCGAGTGCTAAAAATTGCAAGGTGATTTCAATCCAAGGTTGTTACACTCATAAAGTTTTAAAAAACCAAAACACAGTAGCTAGGCTCACAAAAAAACTTTAATTCCAAGAAATTAGAGAAATGAAAGCTTAAATAATAATGGTTCTAAATTCAAATACTCAGCCTAGTACAATAGACGATCAATTTCTTAAATATTTTAATTTAGTTAAGCTCCCGACTCAAAGGATTAATTCATTTTACTTTAGTACGAGTTCTATTTTAAATGGAATGAGTCCTCCTATTAGATTGCATTTCAAATCAACAACAAAACTTAAAGCAAACTGGAATAATTCTAAGCTTGAATATTCATTATATTTCTATGGAAAGTCTACCTGGTAGTCTTAAAAGTGGTTTCCAAAACAATTCTTATAGCAAACCTTTGATACTATAAACTAGTATTTTTGACGCGGATTACCACAACCACTCTTTCTTGTAGAACTTCGACACTATCCTTTGGTAATTTCAACATGGTTTACCAAAAACAAATCTTCTACAAAAAAACTTTGACCTCTCCTAGTAATTTGACTCATTCCCTCTCATTTCTCCTGTCCTTTCTCTAATATCTATTTGAGTCCTATTTTATCTACACTTCCCCCATTCATAAGAGTAGGAAATTAGCCCCCTCACATCTGCGTGATGATGTTCTTCTCCCACGTTCACCACATCATTGAATAATTTAAAACCCACCATGTTTGAGATTTGGATGCTTCCTTTAACTACAAATTGATAACAAACTGAAGACAAAGTAAAATTATAGTTCATTTAAACAATAACACATCCATGAGTCTCAAAATACTCCGTAATATTTTGCTACCCGCATGTTCTCTTCTAAGAAGTAAAAAGTGGTTGAAGTTGTATATTTGTTAAGAAAGAGAACCTGCAGTGCTTACCCTAAACTTGAACTTGAGCCTGAGCAGAAACCAGTGTGGTCCTCCATCCACCTCAAGAACAAGGTCCAGTAGAAGGAATCCTTGACCATCGAGTCAGATGACGATGATAAGGATAACCTTGATAATTGCATGCAGATGTTCATCATCAATTTTGTTTCAAGATGCATTTCTCAACTAACTAATTTACGTAATGCACTTAACCTACACTTCTTCAGGAGAACCTTCGTTGATGGTGAAGTTAGTGTTCCTACTAAATTTACCAAGACTGATGTTGTTCTTGAGGACATCCTCGACAAGGGTAAATATGTGGATATGGACACTTCCAACATTGAAATCCAAGAGGATGGAGTTGAACCTGAAGAGGAAGCTTGATGTTTCTTTCGATGTAAAGAAGCTGTTAAATGTTGTTTGTTATCCTTATCAATATGTTCTCTTTTGTATTGTGGTTACTTTTAAGGTTACCCATTTATGTTCTGGTGCTTTGGTTGGATCTTGAGGATAGCCTTAGTGGCTCGGGTTTTGCATAGATTGTTCTTTGTTTTTCTTTTCCTGGACTCATGGCCTGTTGAGGTTTTTTGTAATCAAGTTTTGGGACCATGTTAAAACTCGTTCATAATCTAATCTCTTTAACCAATAAAAAAACACATCCATGAGTCTCCTTCTATAGATTCTCAATGATAGTAATGGATTCGCAACAATTAAAATCCCATTAATTACAATTTCCTAATCTTTAATACGTTCGGTCAAAAAATTAAAGTTAAAGACAATCTCTTCTTATCTTTTCCCAGAGTACACACACAAAAGGACACATATCCAAATTTAAATGTAATAAGTTTTTGGGACCCTTTCAAAATCCATTTATCATTCTACCAAAAAAATTCATGCTAATGATAATTTTATTTTCTAAACTCAAAATCTCAACTCGTTTCTTTTCCTTTTAACCTTTCGTTTTTCTTTAAAAATGATTAATTTTTTCTCCTTCGTATGGAAAAATCCCCCCGTTATTTTTCCTACAAAATAGCAATTCTACAACAATATTATATACATTCATGCATTATCAGGTTAGTAGAAAATAAACACGAGTTAATTAACTTTCTAGTTAACAAAATGTATCATATTTTCCATAAAAAATATGTTAAGCATACATATTTGTGAACCACCAAATATTTCATAAATAGGACAACTTAGCAAAATAAAAATCCATCTAAGTAAAAAGTTTTCCAAGGGAGGTTCATGGCATCCTACCCCCCTTAGGCTTAACATATTCCTCTGTGTTTCTATGTAGTCTAACATGAAATAACAATTACATATTGTTTTCTAACATAAATGGAAAGTGCTTTGCATATCTAGTACTTTTTCCAAGTAGTATTTCTCTTGGAGTAACTGTCCCACTAGAATTTGCATTGCTCTAGATTCCTTTTCTTCATCGATTTGGAATGGAACTCAAGAATTCTTACTGGTCAAACCTCTATAGCCTTTAGATCCACCATCTAAAAGTTAGAAAATATCCACACATGTTCAATATTAGCTATTAACTTTCTAAGTAATAAAATGTGAAAAGTGTCATGCATATTTTATAGAGTAGGTGGCAAGGCAAGTCAATATGTCATAGGACTGATTTTCTTTATAATTTTTAAGGATCCAAAAAAGCATGAATCAAGTTTTATGGACTTAATAGCACTCTTCTTTGGTCTCACTCTCAAAAACACTTTGTCACCCACTACAAATTCTCTTGGAAACCTCTTGAGATAAAAATAACTTTTCTATTGATCAACAACTTATTTAAGCCTCTCTCTGATGGTCCTTAATTATTGTTCTATTTGCTTGACTATATCTGGTATAAGCACAATATGATCCTTTGGATTATCCCAAGACAATGGTGTACTACACCTCCTACCATATATGGCTTCAAATGGTCCCATACCTAGGGTCAAATGGTGAATGTTATTGTAGGAAAATTCTACCAAGTGTTGATAATATTCCCATAGGGTTTTATGATCCACACAGTACATGCAAAGCATGTCCTCTAATACCCTGTTTACCCTCTTAGTTTGTCCATCAGTTATCGAGTGATATGCAAAACTGATGTTTAACCTGGTGTCAATGGCTCGATGTAATGCTTTCCAAAACATGGATGTGAATCTCGAGTCCCTATTTGAAATGGTTACTTTTAGAAAACCATGAATCCTGAATATTTATTTGGAAAATCTAATAGCCACAACCATGACATCATCCTTGGAATTTTCGGATATAAAGTACACAACCTTAGTTAGTCAATCAACTGCAACAAGGATTATTTCATGCTAGAATCAGGTTTTTGGCAAACCTACAGTAAAATCCATCGAAATCACCTACCATTTTTGTGTTGGTACATCATGATGGTACAATAGTCCTGCAAGATGTCTATTTTTTGCCTTTACTTTCTAACATCCAAGACATTGGGTGACAAATTCAGTTATGTCCCTCTTCATTCTTGGTCTAAAGAAAATTTTCTTCATATTATCTCTTATTTTTCCCCTTTTGGATGTGCATAATATGGTGATATATGAGCTTCCTTATTGATTATTTTCTTCAATTCACCAGCCTCTAGAAATACTACCCTATCCTTAAAGCATAAGAAACCATATTTGATGCTGAAATATTTACTATCATCAGATTTCCTTTCCATTATTTTTTATATTTGATTGTAAAACACATCATGACGTTGCATTTTCTTAACATGTTCCATCAAGTACACATGGATGTGAGACAATACAACTATGTGTCTCCTCCTACTGAGTGCATCAACAACATTATTTCCTTTCCCTTTGATGTATTCAATACCAAAATATTATTCAATGATAATTTCCATCCATCTTCTCTGCCTAGCATTTAGCAAGGGTTGAGTAAATATGTACTTCAAACTTTGATGGTCTATTCTCAACTCAAAAGGTTTCCCTATCAAATAGTGTCACCAATTTTTGAGAGCAAAAACCACTAATGACAAATCCAAATCATGGGTTGCGTAATTGACCTCCTGTCATTTCACCTTCCTAGATCCATAAGCTATTATCACTTCATATTAAGAGAGAACTCATACCAAACCTTACAATGATGCATATGTATACACAAAAAAGCTTCCTAAGGGTCTAATATCTTTAATATGGGAGATTTAGTGAGTCATTGTTTGAGAAAAATAAAATCATCATCACATTTATCCATCCACTTGCATTCTTTTCCCTTCCTCTGAAGTTTAGTTATTGGAGCAGTTATCTTGACGTAGTCCTTCACATAATGCCTATAGTATATAGTCAAACAAATTAAACTTCGATATTCTATCATATTTATTTGTGGTGGTCAATTTAGTATAGATTTTATTTTCTTAGGATCCACCATGATCCCTTTTGCTAATACAACATGCCTTAAATATTGCACTTCTGACACATGGAATTCATATTTTAACAAATTCCCATACAACTAATTCTTCCTTAGAAACTCCAATACAATATCAATGTGTCTATCATGCTTAATATTATTCCAAGAATATACCAAAATATTATCCAAGAATACAAGAAAAAATTGGTCCATAAGTTTATAGAAAATATTGTGCATCAAATTCATAAATATTGCTGGACCATTTGATAGATCAAAAGGCAATACAATAAACTCATAATATCCATACCAATTTTTGAAGGTTTTCTTATGAGTATCCTCTTCTCGAATTCTCAATTGGTGGTAGCCCAACTTTAGATCAATATTTTAAAATATAGTGGCATATTTTAGCTAATCGAAGAGGTCTTCGATTTTGGGAAGAGGATATTTGTTTTTAATGGTTGCCTTGTTTAACATCTTGTAGTCTATACATAGTTGCAAGGAACCATACCTTTTTTTTATAAACAACACTGGTACACCCCATGGTGGTACACTTGGTATAATCAGTCCCTTTTATAGCAATCCTTGCAGTTGTACTTTTAGTTCTTCAATCTCAATCAGATTCATTCTGTAAGGAGATCTATGAATAGTTTTTGTTCCAGGATGAAGTTCGATTGTGAAATCAAATTCACATTTAGGGGGTAATCCAGGTAAATGATCTAGAAATACATATTTGATCTTCTAAAGGATTGGTTGTTTTTCAAACACTTCTTCCTTATTTTCATCTCCTATCTCATTTAGCTTCACTACTTAAAATGTTACTCCTCTCTTCATTGCCTTCTTAAGTTGCATTGCAGAGATGATTTGGAGTTAAAAATTCCCCTACAAGCTATACTCCCTCTATAATTTCCCACCATATTCCAAGGACTCAATTCATATATCCTGGAAATTGATTATAGCCTTATGATATTGCAACCAATACATTCCTAACACTACATCAAAAGCATGTAGTGGTGCTACATAAAGGTAATCTACAATTGTACCACTAGGTAAGATGATTTCTGCCATAGGGTAACAATAATCTATAGAGTAGGTCTATCTTAAGCCATACTCAACCTTCCACCCATATGCCAAGATTATTGGCCTTTCTAGTATATATTTAATTAAGCTAGTGGAAATAAAACTATCTATCGCATCGCTATCAAACAAAATTCTAACATTTCTACCAAATATCTTACCTTTTACCAATAGTGAAATGGCTTGTCCCTCCAAATTCTAACTCCTTGTTGTTGCATAAATATCATGTGCAAGTTCTTTATAAGCGGGTTTTTTTCCCTTCAAACTTGTTCCTACTTTTAATGGATATTTATTGGCATAATGCAGATCACCACATTCATAAAATCCTACTTTGGGTCCTAGATGTGTTTGTTGCTTCTATCCATTTTCATTGCCTATGAGGGATTGTCCTGATCCTGTGTTTGTGGTTGTTTATCACCACTGCTATGAATATTAGAATTTTGGTTCTTCCCTTTGAACCTTTTCTTAAATTTTCCTTGTTTCCTATCATTCCTTCTATCCTATCTAGGGGGACTCTTGTTTGACTTTTCCCCTTTCCATTTTCATGAACCTCTCACTATTTTTTTTTCTCAGTGCCTCTTTATCTTTCTCAGATGCCCCTTCATAATCGAAGTAAATCTTGAGAAGTTTCAGCTTTCTTGGCCACATCATAGGCCTTTTGAATATTACTAGGTTCCTAAATGTTCACTTTATGCCCTATTCTAGGATTTGCTCCTAGTTTAAATTTATGTATCTTCATTTTCTCATTATATGCAAGAACATACTTTAGTAGCTTGAAAAATTTTTTGATAGTACACCTCCATAGTCCTAGTCCCTTGTCTAAGTTTGGTGAACTCTTAAAATTTCTTGGTGTAGAAGTGTTCAGTGAGGAATCTTTCTTTGAATGTTATCACAAAGTTATCCCATTTTAAATCAATTGTAGCCTCAATCCCTAGTTCTCCACTATATGTTTCCCACCAATCCAAACCAGCCCCTGGAAAATGCAAAGTAGCATAGGAAATTTAGGTACCAGTGGAATAGTTCTTCATATTACAATAGGTTTCTATCTCTTTCAGCCAAGCTTCAACTTTATCACCATATTCCTCTCCATTGAACTTGGAATATTTTAGATGTTTCATATATTTTCCCAACTTGACCTATATTTAGACACTATCTTGTTGTGCATATTTAAGGGTCTCATTCTCTCATCCCATCCTAGAATTTTGAGCTTGTGAATCATGATTCACTATAGCCTCTAATAGTTGTTTCTATGTTTCATTTTTTTCTCTCAGTAAAGCTACTACTATCATGAGGTCCTCATTCTCATTAGGAGCATCCATGCCTAAATCTGGGATTTTGACCTCTATATTATTTTATCGAGTTTTCCTCATTGATGGGACAACACTCCCTCTCTTTATTTTGGGTGGTATTATCCCTGGCCACACACATGAGATACAGTAGGGATTAGTTTACAATTACATCCTTGAATTGTTTTCTCCTACTAACAACTATTTTCTAGTTGTCCTAACTCAGTATTCAAGGTCTATTTATAGTAGACCATATTTAGTTGAAGGTATAGTCTTTACATGATGTACTATCCGACTACACTCATCTATACTTACGCAAGGAAACTTGTATCCCTACGAACTCCACTATGATACCAAATATCACAACCCAGTTTTATAGAACTTATTTTTCTGATCTAATTATATTTATAGACCACCCTATGGAAGGCTAAAATCTAGGGAATACCTATCACACATTACCCATATCAATATTTCTTACCATCTACGTTCATTAGAGACACACCCATCACCACATCTTGCATATATCAAGCTATACAAGAGTACTAGGTGTATGGTAATAGTTTACCAAAATGTTGTATTTCTCATTACTCTTTTAATGAGCTAGTTATCCTTATTTAATTATGTTGAAAGAAGTGTTTTGTCCTTATAACACCACATAATCCATTCTATGTTGGTATCAGAATCATGACAAATCAGACTATCCCTTTCACCTTATCCGTGAAACTAGTCACCAATATTGAATCCGAACCTAGATTTATTTTGTGGTAACAATAGCCAAAAACCTTGTTTTTCTTTAAAATTAACCACAATACATCCTACACCTTAATTCATACTATGAAATTCAACTAGATTTAACTAGATCCATAAGTTAAAAAGATGCTCCATCAATAAAAGGAATTTGTTTAAGGATGATCGTTCCACTTAGGTTCCTATAAGTTCATTAATTTTACAAGGCTAGGATCATTTAGCACGTTTGAAATTATATAAATTCCTCATATGTTAACAACATATAATTCATCAAATTCCATGAGCACTTAAATAATTTACCAACATATTTATTATTTATCCAAGTCATTTTCATAATAGAGAGATTTACCCATTTAGCAATTACAACTTATCACATAATAGAGTCCATTATTATTAAGCTATCATAAATAAGCATTCACAAGAGAATACACAACTCCATAATTTACCCTATGAAAAACCCCGTAGGGAAAACCTAAAAACAAAATAACTTCTTTTATTAACTAAAGATAGGTAAATATTTACATAGAGATAAATGCAATCAATTTTACCTTTGTCTCTTACTAGAGTCATCCATAACTCATAGATCTTTTCCAATTGATGCTACTTTACATTTTTGGATTTACATTTAAAACTTCCACTTAAATTGTCATGCCAAAATTTTACCTATATGACACAGACTTAAAAAAAAATCATTTTATCTTTCCTGCTCTCATAGAGAACTATCATCATGCGATTTTTCAATGTGAATCATTCCTTTTCTATCAAATGCAACTAGACTTCAACCCAACATACATAATTACTTAACTTTAACATGAACTAATCTTTGGAATACATTCACAGTTACATCATTGGAAACTTGTATATAGAATCCGTACAATCTATTTTACAATAATGAACATTATTTCCTTATAAGCATGAGATAACAACTTTTAACTAAACATACATTGCTATTCGTTAGAATCAACCTAGTATGACATATACAACATCAAATACCTTAATTCACGTTGCTCTTGAATGGAGTAGGGTGTATAACAACAACAAATCCAGATGCAATTTACTGCTATACATAACTTCACTATTCATTTTAAAATTATGCAACATACTTAAGTTACAAATAATTCAATATAAAATTTTAATAGTGAACATCTACAAGCTAAAACTTAAACTCTAATTTAACATTGAAACTCATCGTAGGAAGGATTTCAAGTATAATAATGTGGTAATTTAGAGATATAGATCAACACAAATTTCCACCTTTGTTGGCCATTATTAACTCAAGTTTCTCGATTCTCAAGGGCTTCCTTTGTTCCACATGAAAATCTACACATAATGTCTACTATGCGAACTAGTTGACACTCAACATGTTCTAGGTTCTTCTAAATAGATAATAAGAACATATGATGCCCATCATATCCCATTCTAACTCTAACATGATGTTATAGAGAATCCAGGTTTTCTATGGCTTATCTTTTAGCAAAAAGGTAAGAGCCTACACTACCCATTATGGTTCTCCTATAAGCACTCGATTCATTGGTTGGTAGACAATCCTTAGACCAAAGGGCCAACAATAAAATTTGAGTTTTATAATTAACTATCTAGTCTACCGCTAGCTTTCCCTAATTAGATATCTACACTATTCCTTCACATCTCTCAAATAAAAACTTTACATTGTGTGCTAAAACTTGTAGGAAAATTTCAAGTCAAGGTTGTTTTTTTATTTTTATTTTTTATTATTATTTTTTTTGTAATTTACATGGTGTAATTGGTATCCGCCATGAATCCAATAATTTTATCTATATTTTATGTCTACCACAATATTCTACACTATCTACCTCGAAATCTGCAACATAATTCTTTGTGCATTCCACCACTATAACCACCATGCCATAATACTTTTAAACCTTTTACACCACTAAAAGCACTAGGAAAGGTACATGTGTTCACTTCTATGAGGCTTGATATTTGAACCTTGGACCTCTTCTCCCCTTACAAGGTTAGGTCAAACTAATTGGTCTACACCTCGAACCTTCAAGTCAAGGTTGTTACACTCATAAAGTTTTAGAAAACCAAAACACAAGAGCTAGCCTCATAGAAAAAAGCTTTAATTACAAGAAACTAGAGAAATTAAAGTTTAAATAATAATGGTTCTAAATTCAGATACTCAACCTAGTTCAATACATGACCGATTACTTGAACATTGTAATGTACTCAAGATCCTGACTCAAAAGAGTAATTCATTTTACCTTCATACGAGTTATAGCTGAAAGGAAATGAGTCCTCCTATTAGATTACATTTCAAATCAACAACAAAAATTGAATCCAATTGGAAGAATTATAAACATGAATATTCATTGTCTTTCTACCAAGAGTCTACCTGGTAGTCTTCAAAGTGATTTCTAAAACACTTCTTCTAGCAAACCTTCAACACTATTAGTTGGTATTTTTTATTTGGATTACCATAACCACTCCTTCTCATAGAAATTTAGCACTGTACCCTAGTTATTTCGATGCATTTTACCAAAAACAACTATTTTTTCTGAAAAAATTTCATCTCTTCTGTTAATTTGACCCATTCCCTCTCGTTTCTCCTCTCCTTTCTCCAATGTTTATTTGAGTCCTCTTTTCTCCCCACTTCCCTCATCCATCAAAGTAGCAAATTAACCCCCTCACTTCTACATGGTGGTGTTCTTCACCCGCATTCACCACATTGTTGAAGAATTTAAAACCCACCACATTTTAGCTTTGGATGCTTGCTTTAACTACAAACTAATCATAAACTGAACATAATGTAAAATTGTAGTTCATTTAAACAAAAAACATGTCCATGAATCCCCTTCTATAGATTCTCTATGATAGCAATGGATTCACAACAATTAAAATTCCATTAATTACAATTTCCTAATCTTTGATATGTTCAGTTGGAAAATTAAAGTTAAAGACAACCTCTTATTATCTTTGCCCAGAGTACACAGATTAAAGGATACATCCAATTTTAAAACAAAAGTACATTTAAATGAAATTTCAAGTTGATGATAGTTTTATTTTCAAAACTTCATATCTCAACTCATTTCTTTTTCTTTTAACCTTTCGCTTTTATTTAAAAATGACTATTTTTTTCTCCTTCTTATGGAAAAAGTCCCCCCTCTTTTTCCTTTAAAATAGCAATTCTATAACAAAATTATATACATTCATGCATTATCTAGTTAGTAGAAAGTAAAATCGAGTTTAACTTTCTAGTTAAAAAAATGTATCACATTTTCCATAAAATGTATGTTAAGCATACATAATCATGAACCACCAAACATTTCATCAATAAGACAACTTCGAAAAATAAAAAATCCTTCTAAGCAAAATGTCTACCAAGGGACGGTCATGATATAACCATCAAAGAAAAGTACCACATTAGCATCCTCTTCTAGTTCAATTAATTCTTCCTACTCATGTTATGTTGAATATGAGATCAACATGCAATTCGATTACGAGTGGTGCATCGATTGCTAGCAGAGCTTCAGTGATATGATACACGATTACCTATCCTTTGATGGATTTTTAACTTATGAGTTCTAGATCAAATTCTATTGAAATCATTATCCATTTTGTCATCCTACTATTTGTGTAGGTGTGACTCATCATGTAGTGCAAAGGGTTCTCTTTGGCAATGACATGTTTACTTTGACCAATCACATAGTGATGTAGCTTCTTAGTTGCAAATACTACTACTAAGCATAGCTTTTTGACATGTGCATACTTCACTTCATAACTCACAAACGTACGACTAAGGTAGTATATAGCCTACTCTTTATTTTCTTTACTTTTTTGCATTAGCATAGTTCCTAACGCAAAATCTATTATGGATATATAGATGAAATGATACACTTGGTCAAGGTAGCATCAACACACGTGGTGATACCAGATATTCTTTGATGTTATCAAATGCTTCTTAATAGTCTTGAGTCCATATAAAATTCACCCCTTTTTTCAATAGGTGATTTAAAGGCTTGCATTTATCTGATAATTACATTATAAAGTGGTATATTGATTGTATTTTGCCTTGTAAGCTTTGAAGCTCTTTGAGGTTTGTAGGGGGGTGGTATCTTGATGATTGCCTTAACCTTTTTTGGGTCAATTTCAATGCCTAGTTTAGAGACTATGAACCCTAATTGTTTTCCTGATTTGACACCAAAGATGCATTTCTTTAGGTTAAGTCTCACATTATGCTTGATTAATCATATGAAAATATGTTGTAGAACACTTAAATTTTTACCATGAATTTTTGCTTTGGCCAATAGATCATCCACATAGTCTTTAACTATTTTTTGTATTTGGTCATGAAATATGTAAATCATGGCACATTGATATGTTGTGCCTGCCTTCTTAAGTTCGAACGACATGAATTTATAGAAAAATATCCCCTAGGGTATTGTAAATTTATTTTGTGCTAGTCATTAGGATTATTATAAATCTTATTGTATCATGAAAACCCATCAATGAGGAAGAGCATTTCATGGCCTGTAGTAGAGTCAACGAGCATATCGGTGTTTGGCAAAGGGAATTCATCCTTGGGACACACATTATTTAAATTATAAAAATTAATATAAATATGTATTCTCCTATTAGGTTAGCTAATGGGTACCACTTTTAAAACCCACTTTGGATAGTTTATGGGTTGAATTAAGCCCACATCTAGTAAATTTTACAGCTCTTCTTTGACCATCAGAGCTATCGTAGGATGAATCTTCCAAAGATTTTGCTTTACAGGTTTTGCATTGGGTCTCAATATGAGGTTATGAACCACTAAATTTGAGTCCAATCCCAACATGTCCTTGTACGACCATGCAAAAGCATACTTATTATTAGTGAGAAAAGTGACCAGTTCTTCATGTTTTACAGGATTGAGGCTCTTCGTAAGATTGATTACTTACGGGTTACCAATATCTATGCTAATATAAACATTATTGGTCTCCTCAATGAGCGTGTGCAAGCCCTCCTCTAACATATGAGGAGTAGAAACTGTTTAAAATAGAGTATATTACATCATTTGGGTCATATAAATGTATCTTCCAAGGTACATACTTAGGACATTAATTTACTTTTGTAGGAAGTTATCTAGTTACTTCATGCAATGTAATAAATGCACAAGTGTCAATGTGCAAGTTATATATGTACAAGTTATCCCTTGCACAACTAGGTAGAGTGTTGGCCAAGGAACCTATTTTACCTATATAAGAAAGGCCTCATTGTAATACAAATATAGACTCGAGGGACATTGTTAGATAGTTTAGCTTAGAGAAAAGTATAGTTATGTGTATATCACCATCCATTGGTGATGGGTGCAATGTAGTTTAGTAGGTTTATTAATGGAGTTTTCATTTCCTCCATAGCTACATTGTATTTTTTATGTCATTTCTATTTATAGCATATTTCAATCATCTAGAAGATTTAATTTATTTCATATTATTTTGCATCTTGTGATTTCTATCTCCAATGCTCATCACATCAAAATCTAACAATGGTATCAAAGCCATGGTATATATAGCCATAGTAGGTCAATAGAAAAACCACCATTATTATTGAGCCTAAGTTTTTTATCAACCTAATGTGTTGTTGGACTAGCCACTATGAAAAACTCTTGTAAGAGTCTAGGTGGTAAAATTACGAAGATTCCAAGTAAGGACTGAAATAAATCTCAACTCTAGAAATACTAAAATTACATTTGACTAGAGTCTTTTCCATATATTTGTAGGAAAAACTCATGAAAACTAGCACTCATCATTCAAAATCCACTAGATTGACAAATCATCTAGTGAAGATCATCCAGGATATCTACAATTCGCTAACTATTTCCTAAAGATTCTTTTGTTGTAGAAAATTAATTCTCGAAGGATTGAGACTCCTCCTACAATAGAAATCTAGGAGATTCCAACTTCATTGATTGAATGTCAGTGTACCTTCATAGTGTAGAGATTATCTCCTTGTGCGAGAGAAGAATACTGTAAAAGAAGACTTTTGGTGAAAAGTCATGAAGTCAGGAGACTAAAGATCTCCATTGCTGGATTGAATAACTTCACAATTGAAGAATAGACTATAGAAGCCTTGATGCAAAAAATACCATATAAGACTTGAATAAAAGGCCATAGAAGCCTTGAATAAGAAGCCACAAAATTCTTGATACTGAAAATACCACATAAGTCTTGATACTGGAAATGCCATAGAAGCCTTGATACTAAAAATGCCATAGAAGCCTTGATACTAAAAAGGCCATAGAAGCCTTGATACTAAAAAGGACACATAAGCCTTGATACTAAAAATTCCATAGAAGCCTTGATACTGAAAAGGCCATGGAAACCTAGATACTGAAAAAGGCTCCAGAAGCCTTGATCTTGAAGAGTAATTCAAATATAATATCTTATTCAAAAGGAGATTAATATTTTAGTACTAATATTTTTTGTAGGGAAAGAATATCTAGTGAGTTGGGAAACTTCCTATAATAAAGTTAGAAAGAGTATCTTCTTTAGAATCAACTCAGCACCTGAAGCAAAATTGAAGGGATGAGAAGAAAATCTCATTGAAGAACTTCCAGTATTAGAATAAGAAAAAGAAGGACTAGGAGAGTCCTTCTTGCATTCAAAAGTAGTAAAATCTAAGTTCTAGAAGAAGATATCACCACCAACACTTCCAGGAGTAGAAGGTTGAAGAGAAGGTCTCAAGGAAGACCAAAAGAAGTTGTAAAGACCCTGGGAAGGTATCAAAAAGCATCCAGTAAAAATCTAGGAGAGCCTTACTAAATAAATTATCAAAGGAGAACTCACTAGATAAATCCACTACCAAGGAGAAGCCCCTAATAGTGAAGGACTTGGAAAAATTATCTCCATCCAACAACAAGCCCAAGAGAAGAAGAATTTGGCAAGGAGTGCCAAATCCAAGAAGAATAATTTAGAGAGGAGTGCCAAATCCTAGAGAAATAATCTAGTGAAGACCTCAAGACATTCAAAATCTTGAGAAGAAGATCATGCTTGAAGTCAAAATTTGACAAGAAGACTTGAAGACAAAATAAGCTCACCAAATCTAGGAGATTTGAATATTACCTCTCACAAAAAGAAGGCACTGCTTCAGAGACAAAAATTTCTCCAAATCTACAGTAGAAGGATGGGACCATAAGAGGAGAACAAGCCACCAAATCTTAAGCTCATGAAAGAAATTTTGAGACCATTTTTTTATGGAGTTGTTCAGGATAACTTACAAAAAGCTACAAGATCCTACCCGAAGTAGCAACTTGGTGATCTTAGACACTATTGAAACCAATTCTTACATCCATAGGATTCAATTGTCATGTTGCAAATTTTTTTTTGAAACCAATGAGCTATCACATGCTCTGGTCAACCTACCTTTTCGTTCTGTTAAACACATATATTGCTAAATAAAAACTACAGAATGGGTTAGGAAACCCCAGCGATAATTCTATGATAAAACTTTGATTACACGCTTCATATTAATATAACACTATAAGTATTAAAATGACTAAGTAAGAAAATAACCATTCGTTATGCCTTATGTAGACCGGTGCCTAGATTCATTGGGTTGTTATAGCAATTTAACAACAATTCTTATATGAATAGAGAGAATGGGGAAAAGGAAATTGGCGTTCATATATTTATTCAAATATCGTAATAAAACTAAGAGTTAAACAATGAAAGAAACATATATAATGCATTCAAATAATGTAATCCATTATACAGTGACACACAAAGTTGAGACAAAGATATGACAGGAATAAACTCAAAATTGTATTGATTTCATAAAATATTACATGCAGACTGGGCAGGATGCCTTTTAACTCTTTTTTTCTCAAAGAAATACATCAATACAATGAAGAGGACTCTATTCAAATAATGTAACAGGTCTCTCCTACTCTCCTTGTTCCAATCTAGTAACAGTAGAGTCTCTGAATCCTAGGCTCAATAGGACAGGAAATAATCTTAGCTTCTTGAGCACTTTCCTATCAAAAATCATGCTCAAAAAAGGGAAGAAAAATAAATGAGAAAGGAAAAATAGACATGGAAGGGGATTCAACAACACAACTAACAAGGAATTCAAGTATACCTCTTAGAAAAAATGTTATTCCCTAATTTCTTGATGCAGAATCTGTCCACAACTGCTTCCTTTTATAACTGTTGGTTCTTGATTCTATTATTTCTGTTTTATTTTTGACCTTACATTTGTTAGCATCTGATTGAACCTATTATGTATGTTTTCCACCTGATGTGGCTCTAAAATTACTATCATGAATATTTTCTTTACTGAAGGGAGCTCTTTGCTGATTAATTTGGTTTTTTGGCTCTCTTTGTTGGCCCTAGAAACTAAGGATTCATCATTATATTTTTTCTTTTTGTTCTGCTCATCCTGGTCACCATAATATGCTATCAAGGATTGACAAGGCCGCTTTTAGGAATTTCATATGAGGGATGGAGGGGGACCTGATGTGATGGCAAATACAAGGGGTGACGTTCCAGTGGTAAACGGATGGAATTACACTGATCACGCGATAGAGTGAAAGGAGAAAAGAGGAAAGAGGATGGCTTCACACAATGGAAGGTGATGAGATGACGCAATGTTACGATAAATGTCGGAATGGTTAAGGAATAAGGCATAGGAGGAGGGAGGCAATGGTAAATAAGAATAAAGTGGGAATGGAAAACAAAATCTGGAAGCATCTATAAGTTACTTCCATAACTATACTCCGTCGGAGTGTTCCCGTCATAACTATATTTCGTCGAAGCACAGATTAAAGACTTTTCTGCAAGTCAAAACCATGTTTTATCCTTCACGTGATTTCTTCGTATTAAGTATTTGTAGAATAGAAATTGGATACTTTTATATTATTTATACTCCATCGTTTCTTTTACTGATACCTTTAGCTCTCCCTTATTGTCTCTATTTATAAGTTGTGATTATGCTTTGTAGTCTTATTTTTGTGGTACACTATTATTCCCAAGAGATATACATGATTTGGTTACATACTTGAGCGTCAGGATTTGTCTTTCGTTTGGTCTGATTTATCCTTACCAAGGTATTTTCCATAGGATTTGCTCTGATTTACTCGAATCTTTCCTTCCCTGGGTATTTTTCTGGATTTACAACATTTATGCGTACTATTTTGACCTCCTCTCGGCTATTGATATTCATAGTGTATTTCAACGTACCTTTTTGTGAACGAGTCACCTATTTGATTTTCTACCTTGATGTATATTTAGGGCATTTTTATGGAGTGATCGTCCTTCTCTATGGTCTTAGACTATCAAATCTTTCTTGCGGATGAGTCTGTAGATTTTGCTAGTTTGTGATATTCACAGGTTCTATGATGGCTTCTTCTGATATTCTTAAGCCTACAAGAGCGTTATTTTCCAAATTTTTGAAGACATGGGTCAATGGTGATATTATATTTATTTTTTTATTATTTTTGTAATGATATTTTCATAACTATTGGGCCAAAATTTTGACAAAGTACAGTCATTCGATCAACCTTTGTCCTATCACTTTCTTGGATATTTTATAACCTGTAGGTTAGATAGTCGAGAGATACATGCTTTGAAAATTTTTTATTTAATGTTGATTAATCAACATTAAAGTGGCAATTAATAATGTGCTAAAGCTCTTTTTTTTTAAATAAAGGGGTAAAAATTTATTGATAAAAATTCTGGATTATAGAGTACAACTGAGCTTCCAACCAGGACTCAAATAAACATCCAAACATGCTAAAACCACTAGACTAGAATGACACCTAGAAAAGACAACAAGAAAAAACCACATTAAGTCTGTACATCCTTGTGGATCAACTCCCACAGGTATTGAGATTCCCCATATGGGAGACTCTCCCAATTATCGATACTCCAAGGATCCAGCATCTTAGAAGCCCTTTTGGCCAAGTAATCAGTAACCACATTCCATTCCATTGGAATGTGCATAAAGGATATAAATTTGAACTCTTCACTCATTATAAGAATCTGAACGACTACAAAGGCCAACATCCAATTAACTTCCTCCACCCTTTTACTGTTTAAAATATTAACCACAATTTGAGAGTCAGACTTGCAAATAATCCTATGTCAGCCAAGAGAAAACCCCCTCTGCAAGGCCTCAATAATTGCAAGAGCTTCCATAAAATTTTTGGAGTGAACACCTTTATAAATGGAAAAGAAAAAAATGACACCACTAGTAGAATCTCTCCCAACGCTGCCAATGCAAGCATGTCCAAGATTACCCTTGGATGATCCATCAGTATTAATTTTTAAAACTCCTCTAGTGGGTAGCCTCCACCTACCATCTCTCCTAATCTTCTTGTTGAGCTGAGGAACCCTACTAGGGCTAGAAGAGTTCACACCATCCCCAAATAAACCAAGGGCTTGTTGTACCTTATCCTCCCTAGAATCCAAAAGAGGGTCCACATCACAATTGCTATGGATGGTTTCCTGAACCATATACAGTATCCTTTGCCAGATCTATTGAAAATCCAAATAACTGCCCTAAAATATGCATTGGTTCCATTCGAGCCAAATTTTCCAGATGATGCAATAAGGGCCCAAATTCCAAGCCACCCGAAGGAAGAGGGCCTTGGTCGGAGGTCTGCCTAGACTACACCAAAACTCCACCAGGGATAGCACATGAAAACATGGATGGTTCTAGGCGCTCCACCAATGGTGCCAAATATCTCTGGCAAAGGAGCATTGGAAAAATAAATGAGAAGAGTCATCCTCATTCTTATTGTAAAGGACACAAAAAGAGGGACCTTAAAATCCCCTCTTTCTCACATTATCCCAAGTGAGGTATATATTATGAGCTACCAACAAGAGAAAGAAGTTACATTTTGGCCAGGAAAATTTGTTCCACACCTTTTTCCACCAAGTGAAAGGAAGACTCCCATACTTTTGCTTATCAAGAACCTAATAACCATAGGCTACCAAGTAGGTTCCCTTAGGATCAGGGTTCCAAGCTAGAATATCTTTACCCCTTAATGAAGAACAAGGCCTCCTCGTAATAATAAGAGCAAGCACATCTATGTCCTTGGCCAGTCCCCCCTGGGGCCATTCTTGCGGATCTTTCCACCTATACATATCCATATTTCCAAAAGACTGGATTTTTTTAAAGTCCTCCACACGAGACCAACCTGCTTCCAAGAAAAAAATGCTTAGGGAATGTAACCTAGGATATTTATTCAAGATAGGAGGGTGTCCATCCCAAGAATCCTCCCAAAAAAGAGCATTTTATTCTTGATTGCAAATCTAGAACAAACCCTGCTTGATTAAATTAGCTCCTCTTTTCAGAGTGTCCCAAATAATTGAACCTTTCCCAACCAAGCTGACTCTAGGGATCTCAGCCTCAGAAATACCTCTCAAGTATTTACAAGATAATATTTTAGCCCAAATATGATCTTGAGAGGTACACCATCTCCAATAAATTTTTGTAGCCAAAGCCTACCAAAAAAGAGTTGTCTATCACAACCCAAGGCCTCCCTCTTGCATCGACATACATATAGAATCCCACCTAACCAAACTCCATTTAGATTGATCAAGTTTTCTAGACCATAAAAACTATCTTGACAAAGCATCCATGTCCTTGATGAAGTGAGAGGGAGCTATTTGTATAAAACATCTATAAATGGGTAAAACTTGAACAACATATTTTAAAAGCAACACTCTACTTGCAGTGGATAGCCATATGAAATTCCAGTGATTCACCTTCCTTATAAACTTATCAAGCATAGACTGCCAAGAAGATCTAGGTAGAGGATGAGATGAAATTGGAATACTAAGATAAATGAAGGGGGGAGTCCCAACCTGGAATCTTAGAATGCGAGCAATCCTAGCTTGAATAAGAGGAGGGGTATTGAAGAATAAAATGGAAGACTTGTCCTCATTAATCAACTTTCCAGAAGCACCAAGATATATGTCAAGAGACTATCTAATATTTCTAGCTTCCATGATAGTTGCAACTCCCAAAAAAGCAGTATCATCAACAAATTGAAGGTGGGAAAGAGGTGGTAAACTACTATCCCACTTCCACCCCTGAATGAGACCCTGCATGACTTGAGACTTGAGCAATATTCCCAACCTTCCGCCATAATGATAAATAAATAATGAGATAAAGGATCTCCTTGCCTCAATTCCCTTAAGGCCTCAAACATCTCTGATAGCTCATTATTAACAAGAATAGAGAATGAGGAAGAAGAAACATAGCTCATCACCCATCTAATCCATTCCTCCTCAAATCCAAAAGTAGCAAGAACTTTCTGAAGAAAGGACCATCTGACCCGATCATAGGCTTTGGCCATGTCCAACTTAATGAACATAGTTTTCTCCTTAGAAGTTTCCATCGAGTGAATAGATTTTGTAGTAATAACAACCCCATCCAAGATTTGTCAGCTAGAAACAAACCCTCCTTGCTCCTCAGAGATGATTTTGCTCAACCATATCTTTAGCCTCTTAGCAATAATTTTTGTGATGATCTTATACACAACATTGCATAGAGCAATAGGCTTGAACATATCCAAGGAATTTTCTCCCTCTTTATTGGGTATAAGCACCACAAAGGTAGCATTTAGGGCCCTTAGCATCTATTTGTTCTTTTGGGACTCATGGACCACCTCCAAAAGATCAAATTTGATTAAATCCCAAAACTCCTGATAAAACTCAATCGGGAATCCATCTAGACTTGGGGCTTTTCCTTTTTTCATCTTGAATACAATATTTTCCAACTCCTCAAGGGAAATTGGACCCATCAAGTGCTCATTCATCTCTCTAGAAAAAATTGTTAGAATATTGTTTAGAATAAGCTTTTCATTCTCATCATCTGATAGGGAGTCCTCCTTGAAGAGAGAGGAAAAATACCTCTTAGTCTCTTCTGAAATATCCCTGAAAGAAGAAAGCAGGGTACCCTAAGAATTTAAAAGAGAGGTAATCAGGTTACCATTACGGCGCTGAGTTATAAAAGAAGGTTGTGTTCCTATCCCCTTCATGAAGCCAATCTACTCGAGCTTTTTGTTTTCAAAAAATTTCTTCCCTTAGTTCCCATTCAGCAAGGTCTTTCACAACCTCAAATTCCTCAACAAGAAGATCCTTCGTAAATCCCTGATATCTAATCTTCCTTGAAGCTTCTTCCATCCTCCTAAGAGTTTCCAGCTTAGCCAAGGAAAGGTTCCCAAAATTTAGTGTATTCCATCTCTTCAATTTATGTTTTACAAATTATAGTCAATTCATAAAGGAATACATAGCGGTGACATGAGGAGGTTTGCTAGTGGTCCACCAGCCTCGTATGAATTCATGAAGCTTAGGATCACGAAGCCACATAAGTTGAAACTTAAAGGAGGGATTATTTTTTAGCCCTAACTCCAAAGCAGAGAGTTTGATAGGTCAATGATCAGATCCCCTACCCTCCAGAATCATAGAACTAGCACTTCTATTATTACCCATCCAATAACTGGATATCAAAAACCTATCAAGTCTCTCTGAGATGGAAGCTTCCCCACACCTTATATTATGCCAAGTAAATATCCCATTATCTGGCTTGATGTCAATCAAGTTTAGTGCCTGGATATGATCACTGAAGACAGAAGAAAAAGGCTTGAGACGGTCCACCCCACCACGTTTCTCCTCCAAACAAGTGATAGAGTTGAAGTCTCCAGCCAAAATCCATGGGTATAGGGGAACCAAAATTATCACAAAGAAAATGTGCTCCCACAAATTCACTTTACCATTGTAATCAACATGAGCATACACATTTGTAAGTAGGATGGTTTCACCAGATTCATTATCATGCCCGATCATCAAAATAGACCATCTGCTGGAAATCCAAGTAAGAGGGGATATCTTAACCGAATCCCATAAAAAAGTGATACCACCAGCATATCCACATGCACCAATACACTGGCATTACCCCCTTCTCCACAACCTGGGAGCAATATTGAACATACTATCAATAGCCAATTTAGTCTCCTGAATAAACACCACATCCGGAGAATGCACATGAACCAAATCATGAACAAATTTTTGTCTGGGGATGTTGTTCAACCCCTTTACATTCCATCAGAGGATAGTCATTTTTGGGGGTTATAAAAATGGGAGTCCAATGTTCTCACCAAGCCTGACTCCACAAAATTCTCCCCCATTAACTTAATTTTATCCTGGTCCTTCTTCTGACCCACCTTCATATTCTTATTTGAAAAACTTTTTTTAATTATTTTCTGCTACAATCCCAACACCGTAGGAGTTTTGCAGTCCAAGGATGATTGCATCAGTGCTTGAGTAGGAGAGGGCATAACTAAATGTGTACCACTTTTCAAAATAGTTTCCCTTATAGGGCTAGATACATCCATGTCCCCTATAGTCAAATCCAAAGCCCTTTGTTCTTCATTTAAACTCCCTATATCTGATTCCTTAAGTTCCCCCTCAAGAAGAGACATCTGATTTGGCCTTGTTATATTTTCATCAGGTAACGAAGTTTCAGGTGTCTCCATGCATTGATCAAGATCATCTAATATTTCATAATGATTGAGTAGAGCATCTAGCTGACTATCCTTAAGGACTTTGTTTGCTCTTTGTCCTCTATTTCAGGCTTTTACTAGAACAAAACCTTCCTTATCTCGTTCCCCTTCCTTTATCGGGGCTTGTCCTTTATCCAAAATTTGTACAAACCGAGAGGGCCCAATATTTGAAGCCACGGGTGGGACAAACTTAGGGCATTTTCTTTGCAGGTGGCCATATTCATGGCAAATCCAGCAATGAAATGGAAGAGCTTCATAGTCAAGTTGTTGAACCCATGTAGTTGATCAAAATTGTATTTCATTAGAATCTGGAATAGGATTATTTAAGTCAATTTCAACATAAATACGAGCAACAGAGATTGCCTTTTTATCCATTGTCTATTGTGACGGTCCAACCGGCTTCCCAAGCAGAAGGGCAATCTTATGCAAGATATCAGTTCTCCATAATTCCAATGGGAGCCATGGAAGTCGCACCCATACTGGAACCTGCGATGGTTGCTCCTCTGATGGGTTGAAATCCACATGCCAGGGTTTAAGAAATAGTCCCACTTGGTTATAGAAATAATGACCCCCTTCAAATACTTTGTTATGATCTACAATACAAGAGAAAACCACCATAAAATAGTTGTTCACACTCAGCATCACCTTCACATCACCTTTAGGATTCCAAGTCTTCCTGACCCAAGCCTCCACAAAGGAGAGAGAAATTTGGATGCCAAAAAATTTTCCAATAAGGGCATGTTTGGGTAGATACTCCACATCTTCTGCCACCAATTCTGGTTGAACCACTAGAACTGGCCTGGCTTCACATCATTCCAAACATCCATTGTTCTTTAACAAGTGGTTCCCGACATGCACTGGAAAATCCTATTCCTTCCAATAATTTTTAGATGAAAAAACATCACGAGCATGCACTCTCTATGCCGAACCCGATGCCATCACGACATTCCTCCAATTTTTCAGACCTCCTCCAGAAGCTGCTGCCATCCCCGTAGAGCATTTTTTCTTCATCAAACCCTAACAGAGTAGTTTTTCCTTCGCTATATAAGTCTACAAGAACAACTGAACTTTCAAAAAAAGAAGAAGATATATTTATTCCTGCTAAAGCCCTTGTTAAGTGTGATTAAAATTTAATTAATATGATGTTGATTTAGGCTTACCTTTTAGCTTACCTTTGAAATGGGTGCCACCGTTGGATTACTTTGAGATGGAGCGCATCCATTGGATCCGTCAGAAGATGCTTGTCATTTTCCTTCACTCGTATTTGACTTTGACTCGCTTGCTGCCATTAGATTCCTTTAATCTCAATGAAGCGCTATCATCAGATTATCATTAGTTGATTCATCACTTAAATCTTTGGTTCATGCACTGTCGTCGGATCTCCTGAGTAGGGTTAGCGCAACCGTCGATGTCTTAGGACCTGCATGATTGTTAGTCTACCTGTACCTGATTAATTGGGTTAATCATGTTTACAAAGTCAAAAATATTTGGTTGGTAATAACTCATTTCGACAAGACTTAAGGTTAAATATTATATCATTGTTTATTTGACCTTATAATAATGCGGTGTTTTATTCCTCCTCTAATCAATATTTACCAAGGTTAACCTAGTGTTTTCATCCTTAATATCATTGTATTAAGCATAGGCCTCATATAACACGTTTACCTTTCTACGTGATCGTCGTTGGATCGTACCATGATGGGGGCGCTACCATCAGATTATTTCGTATATACACAAATTTTAGCAAAGGAAAGGGGGAAAATCACCCGTGCATCAAATTAATTAACCATTTGATGAAAGAAACTTGTTTAGACTAACCTTTGATCACTTTAAACCATGCGCACCATTGGATCTGAGTGGAGATGAGCACTGCCATCAGATCTTCATGTCATTTAATCTCTTTGTTTACCTTTGATTCCTTCACCGTCGTCGATCTTCGAGCGAAGTCTAGCACTATCGTTAGATCTTCTGCAAGCTGCATATTTGTTAGTCAAAAGGGGCACATTATCATATTTGATTAATCTTGGTTTAAGCTGAAAGGGGGTAATTAGCAATGTATTATACCCTCACTAATGTGTAATTAACTTTACCTTTGTCTTTACCCGATATCTTACCATTTCTTTATTTTGGTGCGGCCATTGGATCTTGATAGATATTTGCACGGCCGTAGATCTTGATCAACCTACAAGGTTAGTTATCGAGGGGCACATAATTTCAAACCTTGATTAATCCGAAAGGGGGAATGGTTAGCAACGTGCTTAGACCCTTGTTAATCTTGTTTTAATGGATTTAATTAACCTCTTGGGGGCTTTTACCTTTTTAATGCATCTTCTATGGGTGCACCACCGTTGGATTGGATCTAGATCGAGCGTTGTCATCCGATCTTCCCCATTAGATCGATGGTTAAAGGGGGCGCATACCCTTAATAATTTTTTACCATAGCATTTTAATGTGTGGTCTAATTAAATCAAGCTCAACCGTGGATCTTTGGGTTCGTTCGAGCGCTATCATCCGATCTATCGGATTTGCTCGTTATTTAATTTGAAGCTTTGACCTATGTTGACTTGTTTAATTATTTGACTTTTTGGTGAGCGTGCATCCATCGGATTAGGCTTGGCTCAAGTGCATCCATCCAGATCGACAGAGTTGCATGGACTTTATTAATTTTAATCATTTTTGACCTTAGGTTATAATATTTTTAAAATTTTGACTTGTTTGACTTAACCTTCAGTCGACTTATCGGAGCGTCATCATCCGATTAAACCGGATTCGAGCGCGGCCCTTGGATTAGATCTAAGGTGCTCGAATTTTAATTAGATGGGGTGCATGCCCTCAAGATTTTAATTAAAATACCTTAATGCTAACTTAATATTTTCAGACTTTAGACCAAGGTATTTAATTTGTATTTCTCCTTACTCTAGAATACCTTAGGGTTTTGAATTTTTATCATTTGACTTAGACCCAAGGGAAACTTATTTTAGGAGGGTCGGAGTTTGGCTTTAAGAATATGATTAATAAAATTTTGCCATATCCACTTTTGAGATATTTGAGTAATAAAAAGAGGCACACATTATTAACAACCAAGGTTAGACTTCATCAAACCAACCAATGAAAAATCAAGCTACTCACACCAACTGAAGAAGTGACCAACATTATGAATATTTTGATTGAAACCAAAAATTTAAATTTGGGGGTTTCAAATTTGAGTCAAATTTGGCTCCAACATAGGCTCTGACTGGGACAAAGTGTTGAAAACATGAGGCACTTGAGAACCACAGAATCTCCTGGTTTTATTTGCAGAAAATGAACAAAAATAAAAAACTTTTGACTGTTAAGTAAAGCTTAAAAAACATCAAAGAAAAACATTTTTTATATATATACTGAAAAATTGTATGAACAACATGATATCAAAGCTATAGAGTATTTGAAAATTGTAATTCCTTTAATTCAATTTTGAAACTAGGGTCAAATTTTTAGAAACAGATGAGTTTTATTTTATATTGTAATGCTTGTTTTAGCTAAGTCATAAGATATGATTACACAAATATTTGTCAAAGTCATTTACTTCATCATGTTCATGCCCATGTGTGTGTTTGTGCATTTATTTTGATTTCTAAGTCTTTCAGAACTTTGCCATATCTGAGCAAAATAGTTAAGCCTAATATGTGATTTCACTCTTTAAAAATTTTCACCATTCTACAGGGCTCCACTGCCAGTCAAGCGTCTATAGCCCCGGTGGAGTTGCTTCTAATCCCATCTGGTTTTACCCTACTACCAGTCAAGCGTCTATAGCCTCGATAGAGGTTTTCCAAGATATCTCAGGTAGTGACTCAATTTAACTTTATTTTTTATTTTTCTTTCTCGTGAGAGAAGTACTTGGATATATAAGCAAATTGTGCAATGAGTATGCCTGAGTTGAGGATTAGTTTCCGGCTATAAAATATGAGTGTAATAATTTTTGGCTCAACCACCCTCTCAAAGATAACTCGGTTCTTTGGACCTTTGAAGTCACTTTAAGTATCATTTGTAATGTGAGGCTTTGACATGATGTTTCAATCAACTTTGTTTTCCTTCTATTTTATCTCATATCAAACAACTATTGCATAAACACTCATATTTTGAAAATTGTAAACCTCATCAGAGTCTAAAATAAATCTCCTTTTTTCTTATTGTTTTTGGTGGAATCAACAAGTATATATATACTCATCAAGATAAGAATATCATGTGTACAACAAACTCAGAATTAAACTAAACAAGAAAAGAAAAGCTAAAAGTAAAACACTATATTTTTGGGGTTTTTTGTTCTTTCCACTTTTTTTTTTTTTTATTTTATTTACCTTCAATAGGGATTGTACATTTTGAGGTGTTGGCCATTAATAGGGATAGCCATCATTTCACCCTACAAGGTCTACAACTTGTATGTATTATGGCTGATAACATGGGCTATTTGGTATGGACCAATCCATTTAGGTTCAAATTTACCTTTTTCACCATGCTTATCATTTTTAGGATCCCAATAGATGACTATATCTCCTTGAGAAAAAGGAGTACCCTTGGCTTTCTTATTAAACAATTTCATGGTTTTCTGAGTTTGTTCCATCATTCTATTAAGGGTCTCTCTTCTTTGCTCTTCTAATAGGACAATTTGGTCAAGCCTTCTCTATATGGGATTGGGGTCTTCATGGTCTTGCAATAAGAGGGAAAGTGCCAATTTCTCTATATTTGAAGGTAATAAGGCTTTCTCTCCATAAACCATCTCATAGGGGGTTCTCCCTGTGTTTCTTTTAATAGACAACCTATCAGCCCATAAAGCAAATTTAAGTTCACTGTCCCACCCTCTCTTGTTCTTACCTAATGATATTTTTATTCTGGTTATTACATTCTTATTTGATGACTCAACTAGACCATTTCCTTGGGGGTAATAATTAGCAGAATGGGATAATTCAATTCCATATTCAACACAAAATTCTACCATTTCATATGAAACAAAATATTATGCATTATCTGTAACTAGTTTTTGAGGAACCCCAAACCTGGTCAGAATGTTTTCTTCCAAGAATTTGATGATAGTGGTAGTATTGGATGTTCTCAAGGGTGCAACTTCTACCCACTTGGTGAAGTAATCTGTTGCAGTTATGATCCACTTGTGTTGGCCAGATGAATTAGGCTTGATCTCTCCAATTAGGTCAATACCCCATTGTGTGAATGGTGCCTCAATGATTATTGGCTTGAGGGGCATGGCTGCCAAATGCTTCTTTCCTACAAAAACCTAGCAGTTATGACAGTTCCTAACATATTTATATACATCTTTAAAAATGGAAGGCCAATAATATCCTGCTCTCATTATTTTATTAGTTGTAGCTCTTGGAGCAAAATGTCCTCCACAGAAACCATCATGAAATTCATTGATTATTTTTGGGACTTCGCTTTCATATAAACAGACTAATAATATTCCATCAGGGTGTTTCCAGTATAGCACACCATCCTGTATGTAATATTTATGAGCTTGAAGCTTGACTGACCTCATTCTATTTGTTGACATATCTTTAGGGAATGACAAATTTTGTAAGTATGACAATATTTCTTCATACCATTTGCATTCAGTATTATTGATTCTTCTGACATCATATGCCTCATCTATTGTGAGAACATTTTCAAATCCTTCTTCTTTTTTGGCCAATAATTTAGCTAAACCCTACCCTTTGATAGTTTTAACTATTTTGAATTCAACATCATATTGCAGAAGCTTTACCATCCACCTTGTTGGTCTTCCTAATGGCTCTGATTGGGAAAAAATATCTTTTATTGCTATAAAAGGAATACAACAGTAAACCTTATTTGAGCCAAATATACCTTTGAAGTGTTCTAAATATTGGATGATTGCATAAGCATGTTTTTCTAGCAAGGTGTATTTAATATGTGCTCCTTTTAGCCCTGAGCTCATGAAGGCTATTGGCCTTTCATTATTTTCATCATCCTTCTATGAAAGAACTGCAGCAATAGAATGTTCAGATGCATAAGAGTAGATGTTAAAATCCTTTGCATAATCAGGGCAGCTTAGGGTTGGTGTGGTTGATATGGCTTCTTTGATCTTGTTAAATGCTTCCATATTTTCCATTATCCATTTTATTTCTCTAGTTTTCTTAACCATGTCATTTATGGGTTTGGTCATCTCTACAAAATTTGGGACAAATCTTCTGATGAAATTTATCTTGCCAAAGAATGACCTGACTCCTTTTAAATTTCTAGGAGGGGGAATTTTGGAAATAGCTTCAATTCTATCTGGATCAATGCTTATTCCTTTTTCTGAAACTATATGTCCTAACAACTTTCCTTGTGTAGTCCCAAATATGCATTTCTTGGGATTCAAAGAAATTCCAAATTCCTTGCACCGAGCAAAAACTGTAGTTAAGTGTTCTAGATGATCCTCTAGATTTTTAGAAAATACAGTGATATCATCCAAGTATACAACTACAATTTTGAACATTAATCCTTTAAAGGTAAAGTCCATTGCTCTTTGAAAAGTAGCACCTGCATTCATTAGTCCAAAAGGTATCCTTAAATATTCAAATGTGCCCCAGGGTGTAGTGAATGTTGCCTTATGTCTATCTTCTAGATTTATCTGAATTTGATTGTACCCTAAAAATCCATCTAACAGAGACAATCTTGTTGAGCCAACTACTGCTTGCAATAATTGTTCCATGTTGGGTAATGGGTAATTATCTTTTAATGAACTCTTGTTTAAATTTCTAAAATCTACACAGAGTCTAATATCCCCATTCTTTTTTTGACTGGTACTAAGTTGGATATCCAGGAAGAAAATCTTACCTTTCTGATTATTTTGGAATCCAGTAACTTTTGTACCTCCTTTTGCATTATTGGGTGCAGAGTTGGATTGTACTTCCTCTGCTTCTATCTGAATGGTTTGGAATCTTCTTTTAGGGGTATTATGTGTGTCATTACATCTATTTTGAATGTTTTCAGATCTTCATAAGTCCAAGAAAAATGTTCTTTGTTCTTTTTCAAGAAACTGATATATCCAACTTTTTCTTTAGCAGGTAAGGCCATGTCTACTTTCACTATTCTGGGTTCTTTCATTGAGCCAATATTAATATCTTCAGATATCACTTCTCTACGTAAAGGCTTATAGGCTTTGTCAAAATCATCAAATAGACTCTCTAGAGAAACCAATCCTTTGGGTATTCTATTAGTTTTCAACTGGATTACTTCTACTGGCTCTCCTATTTGGTCTTTTAGCTTTTCTTCATATTTTTCATCACAGATTACATCTGCATACTGATTTTGTAGAGTCATAAAATCTTTAATATCTATGTCATCTTGAAAGACCTGTAGATATACTATGTTATCTAGCACAGAAGGTTTATAAACTGAAATAGTTGGAAATCTATCCATATATTCTGTAGTTATCTCTGGGTGATCTAGACCTGAGGCATTTACAACTAAAAGATCTGCAACATGATTTTGTTCTCTAGGAATATATGAGATATTGAAAGCTAAGAATTTATCAATTTCTTCCAACACTGCATTTCTATATTGCTTAAGCCTAGGATGTTTAGTCTGATATTTACCTTTGATCTGTAGTATAATAAGCTTTGCATCCCTTATTACAATCAAGTAGTTAATGCCTAATTCTTTTGCTTTCCTTAACCCTAGTAGTAAAGCTTCATACTCAGCTACATTGTTTGTGCAAGGAAATTATAGTTTGTAAGGAATACCAAGGTAATTTCCTTTAATATCAATCAAATTTACACCTGCACCTGCACCAGACTGTGATTTAGCTCCATCAAAAGACATGGTCCACATTTCTTGAGTCAAAACTCTATCTGATTCAACATCTACTATTTTTATATCTTCTAGATCCATGTTCTTTGCTTCTGGTACCTCCACCAGGAATGGGTTGTGCCATATTGAGTAAACTCCCATCCCTTTTTCTTCCATAGAGTTAACTAAGTTAATCATGGTTTCATCTATTTGAATTAACTCTACGGAGTGTTTGTTGAATGGTTCCCTTCTCAAAATTATATTCTCCTTATCTGATATTGGGATTGTAGCATAGGACCAGTCCAATTGAATTGAACCTCCTAGTTGTTCTACCCAATGTCTACTGAGTAATAATGAGAAAAATGGGTCAACATCAACTACTGCAACATCCATGACAATGCCCTTTTTGGGGTGTTGATCTAGGAAAACTAACAATCCAGTTATCACCCCTACACAAGGAATTTGCCTACTATCCATTACAAAAATAGGGGCAGAATCTCTAGTACAGATTAATCCCATTTGGTCAGCTATTAGCTTAGGCATGATATTATGTGAAGCTCCACTATCTAGCATGCAATTATGAATCACATATCTTTCCCCTTCATCTGAATTATATCTTAATGACACATAGAAGGGTTTGACAGAGGATGGTGATCTTGTATCATGTTGATTTTGTCTAGCAGCATGGCAAGTTGGGTCTTCTTTTTGTTCTACTAATCCAAATGCTCTGCAGACTTGTTCTCTGTATTGTTGAACTTTCATAAGTTCTCCAAATGTGATATTAACCTTTTGCTTACTGAGTTCTGACCCAACATCAAATTCTATCTTCTTTATATCCAGTGGTTTATTACTTTCTTCTTTGGGAATCTCTTCCTCTAATTCTATTACTTCAGGAGTAATCTTTTTAAGGTTCCTATCAGTTTTCTCTTTATTGATATTTTTATTGGTGAAAGTTTGTTTTCTTGTTTCACTTGTAGAGGCTTTCTCTATCCTTTCAGGGACTATTCTATTCCTTAAATTCAGAACATGGGTTGCCTCTAATTCTTCAACCTCTTGAGCAGTGGGGATTAATTTCCCTTGCTTCATCTTATCATATCTTGACTCATGTGATTTCTGCAAGATTTTAGTTCCTTCAGTTACTAAAATTTGAGGATGATGATTTGAAGCATACTTGTCCATATCTTCTTCAAACAACCTTTCTCTGGATTCATCTTCAATAGACCAACAAGCATTGATTCTTATATCCTCTTCTGATTTTGCATGCATATCTACATTACGTTGATCACTTAGGTGAATTCCACATGCATCAGGGTTATGGGGTGCATCACAAGTAGAGAAAAAATAGGGAAATCCCTCTGCTACATTAGCAGATGGTATAGGGTTAGGAACATTATTATGATCTCTATCAGAGTCTCAGTTTTTCCAGTTATTGTTCCCATTATTCCTACTCCTATTTCCTTCTTCAAAACCATTGTTGTTTCCCCAATTCCTATTGAAATTTTTCTTGAAGGGAGGATGGTTGTCAACATGAGGTCACTCTGTCTATGAAGATTCATCATTATTTCCATTTCTTTCAATTCTTGCTAACCTGTTGTTCATGTTATTGAACATCTCAGTCATTTGACTGGTCAATTTCTCCATTGGATCAATTTCGGTTCTTCTTTGTATATCAAATGCCACCCTTTTGGGTTTTCTCTCAGGTAGGTTGACTTCTAGAGAATAGGGCTTCATATTACCACTGTCAAGCATATTTCTTTCTATATCCATTGCTTTTTCCATACAACCATCAATGGTAGTGGCTTGTTCTTGCCTTAACTCATAGTTAAACTCTCCTTGAAAGGCATTCTTATAAAAATAAATAGACTGAATATCACTAGGTCTAAGGTTGGTAGGGATTTTGTTCCTAGTCTTTGAAAATCTTATGTTGAAATCACTAACAACCTCATTTTCTTTTTTCTTCATAGTGGCTAGCTCAGTTAACAGTGATTGTTCATTTTTCCTTTCACCATATTTCTTTAGAAACACAACTTCCATTTTGGTGAAGTTTGGGATATCATTGTTAGGAAGGGAATTAAACCACTCTCTAGCATATTTTTCTAAAGTCTATAAAAATAGTCTCAATACTACATCTTCATGTTCAACTTCCAGACTATCCATTGCATACAAGAAACTTTTGATATGATCTTCTCCAGTCACTGCACTATTTCCTAAAAATTTAGGGAGGTATTTGTGAGCTTTACTGGGTAAGGTATTTAAATTGATGGGTAATACAAAAGGCCTATATCTATTAGTCCTCCATAAATGAACATTAACCTAGGCCATTGCTACTATAGGATTCAGATTCACAATAGTAACACTTACAGGAATGTGAGGTTGAGTAATCTGGATATGATCTAATGGATTATTTACCTCAGTATTACTATTATAAGAATAATCACATATATCTTCTATAACATAATTTAAATGTTCATCTACAGTAATAATATTCTGATTTTTCTTTATGTACTTTTTACTGCTAGAATTTGATCTACTATTATAAATAGTACTCTTGAAAAGTGGAGTTTTTTGGGTATGTATAAATACCTCTGGATTCTCGAGTTCTGGAAATAGCTCCTTACCGCTTCTCCTGGTGTTCGCCAACACATTCTGTTCTCTCCTTTTTTATTTTTTCCTTTTGGGTTCGTCCAGCAGAGTCGCCAACACCGGGGTGCAGAAAGAACAACGTATGCTTTTATCAAGAATGCTTGATATTACCACTCATCCTCACAGGAGTCGGTTCTTGGGATAATTCAAGAAAATCAAGAAACAAAAATTTCAAGAAGATCAAGAAACATAAAGAAAATCAAAGATTGAAAAACATGGGTAAAATAAAGAACGTAGAAAATGTAAAAATTAAAACAAACGTTCTTTATTCTAATTGGCCACCCATTGATTTAAAAATAATGTCATTCAGAGAAAAACTTTTAAGAAGATAATTAAATATTTCTATCAAGTCCTCCTCAACGCACCAAAAAATTATTGGAACCGATTCTTGCATCCATAGGATTCGATTGTCATGTTACAAAAATCTATTTGAAACCAATGAGCTATTACAGGCTCTGGTCAACCTACCTCTTCATTCTGTTAAACATGAATATTGCTAAAGGAAAACTACAGAATGGGTAAGGAAACCCCAACGGTAATTCTATGATAAAACTTTGATTACACGCTCCAGATTAATATAACACTATAAGTATTAAAATGACCAAGCAAGAAAATAACCATTCGTTATGCCTTATGTAGACCGGTGCCTAGATTCATTGGGTTGTTATAGCAATTTAACAACAATTCTTATATGAACAGAGAGAATGGGGAAAAGAAAATTGGTGTTCATAGATTTATTCGAATATCGTAATAAAACTAAGAGTTAACCAATGAAAGAAACGTATATAATGCATTCAAATAATGTAATCCATTATACAGTGACACACAGAGCTGAGACAAAGATATGATAGGAATAAAACTCAGAATTGTATTGATTTCATAAAATATTACATGCAGAGTGGGCATGATGCCTTTTAACTCTATTTTTCTCAAAGAAATACATCAATACAATGAAGAGGACTCTGTTCAAATAATGTAACAGGTCTCTCCTACTCTCCTTGTTCCAATATGGTAACAATAGAGTCTCTGAATCCTAGGCTCAATAGGACAGGAAATAATCTCAGCTTCTTGAGCACTTTCCTATCAAAAATCCTACATAGCAAAGGGAAGAATAAGAAATGAGAAAGGAAAAATAGACACAGAAGGGGATACAACAACACAACTAACAGGGCACTCAAGTATACCTCTTAGCAAAAATGCTATTCTCTAATTGCTTGATGCAGAATTTATCCGCAACTGCTTCCTTTTATAGCTGTTGGTTCTTGATTCTATTATTTCTGTTTCATTTCTGACCTTACACTTGTCAGCATCTGATTGAACCTATTCTGTATGTTGTCCAGTTGGTGTGGCTCTGAACTGACTATCATGGTTCTTTTCTGGACTGAAGGGAGCTCTTCGCTGATTAATTTGGCCATTTTGCTCTCTTTGTTGGCCCTAGAAACTAAGGATTCATCATTATATTTTTTCTTTTTGTTCTGCTTGTCCTGGTCACCATGATCTGCTGTCAAGGATTGACCAGGCCACTATTATGAATTTTAGACGAGGGATGGAGGGGGACCCAACGTGATGGTGAAGACAAGGGGTGACGTGCCAGTGGCAAATGGATGGAATTGCACTGATCACGCGATAGAGTGAAAGGAGAAAAGAGGAAAGGGGGTGGCTTCACACAATGGAAGGTGGTGAGATGGCACAATGTTAGGAAAAATGTCAGGATGGTTAAGGAAGAAGGCCTAGAAGGAGGGAGGTAGTGGTAAGTAGGAAGAAGGTGGGAATGGAAAACAAGATCTGGAAGCATCTATAAGTTACTTCCATAACTATACTCCATCGGAGTGTTCCCCTCATAACTATATTCCATCGAAGCATGGATTGAATGACTTTTTGCAAGTCAAAACCATGTTTTATTCTTCATGCGCTTTCTTCATCTTAAGTATTTGTAGAATAGAAATTGAATACTTTTATATTCTTTGTACTCCATTATTTCTCTTCACTGATGCCTTTTAGCTCTCCCTTACTATCTCTTATTTATAAGTTGTGACTATGCTTTGCAGTCTTATTTTTGTGGTACATTATTATTCCCAAGAGATATACATGATCTGGTTGCATACTTGAGCATCAGGATTTACCTTTTGTTTGGTCTGCTTTATCCTTACCAAGGTACTATCCATGGGATTTACTCTGATTTTCTCGAATATTTCCTTCCCTGGGTATCCTTCTGGATTCACAACATTTATGCGTACTATTTTGACCTCGTCTCGGCTATTGATCTTCATAGCATATTTCGGTGTACCTTGCTATGAACGAGTCACCTCTTTGCTTTTCTACCTCGATGTATGTTTAGGGAATTTTTGTGAAGTGATCGTCCTTCTCTATGGGCTTAGACTATCGAATATTTCTTACGGATGAGTCTGCCGATTTTTTTGGTTTGTGATCTTCACAGGTTCTATCATGGTTGCTTCTAATATTCTTAAGCCTACAAGAGCATTATTTTCTAGATTTCTGAAGACATTGGTCAATGGTGATGTTGGCAATTTGAGTTATTTTATGTTGTCATTGATTTCACATGGATCATTGATGTCACATGGATTACATTGAGTTTTGGTGGCCAAATGATATTTTGGAAAGCATGGATAAATGCAGGGTTTTTGTGAAAACCAAGGCAGGCAAAATAAAAAGTTATATTTAAAACCATGGATGGTAGATTTGAACTGGTTTTTTCTTAAAACCCAATTTGGCCTTTCGTTTTGGTGAAAAAGGTGCCCCGATGATGGAGATATTTAATTTTTAATATTTAGTTTAAATTTTAATTATTTAAAATTTAAATTTAAATTTAAAATTAAATATGCAAGATTTACATCGACGTCATCGTAAATAATAAGGAGGCTATATAAAGGAGATACCTAACTTTCATAAACTGATCTAAGCTCGTGGTTAATAATCATTGGCTAAGCATCCGAATTGAGCTCGTGCAAAAATATTTTAGAAAGTAGAAGCAACAAATAAACAAAGGTTGGTCGAAGTCCAAAGTCATCGTGGGCAGAGTGGCGCATGGGTAATTAGCTTTTGGCTAAGGCGTGTGGCAGCACAAACGTTAAGGTTTCGAATCTCCTTGACTACATTCGGAAGGTGTTGTAAGAAAAGCGCTCGAAGCGCTTTTGATTTACGAAAATGGAGGAAATGTTTTAAGGCATGTTGTACCTTTCCCTTTCGAACGAGTAGCTAGCTCGTGTGGCAACCTTAGCCACGGCTAACATGCTCATGGTGTGGGCAAGTCGGGGGTTTGAATCACCTTGAGGAGGTAAATACATTTTTGCTCTAATTAATTTTGTTAAGCCCTAAGTTGGAGTTATAAGGTGGTTAGGAGTAATTAAAGTTTTTAATTAAAACTTTGTTTTTATAAGGGCTATGATTATTATTTCAAAGGTGAATGAGTTTTTTATTTAATTTGATGTTCATGAAATTTGGAATTAAAATTTAGGAGAAATAATGAGTTGTTATAAAATAATTTTTGAGAGGTTTATTGATTATTATTTTGATAAAGGTTTTTATTAAAAAAGGACTTTGATGGATGTGTTTATTGGTTGAGTTGGTTGAATACGAAATACTTATGAAGGAGATTCAGCTAATGGTTGAATTATTTTTTTATTGATATTTTCATAACTATTGGGTCAAAAGTTTGACCAAGTACATTCGTTCGATCAGGCTTTGTCTTGTCGCTTTCTTGGATATTTTATAACCTGTAGGTTAGATAGTCGAGAGATACATGCTTTGAAAATTCCTTGTTTAATGTTGATTAATCAACATTAAGGTGGCAATTTATAATGTGCTAAAGCCCTTGTTAAGTGTGATTAAAATTTAATTAATCTGATGTTGATTTAGGCTTACCTTTTAGCTTACCTTTGAAACGGGCACCACCATTGGATTACTTCAATATGGAGTGCATCCGTTGGATCCGCCAGAAGATCTTGTCATTTTCCTTTGCTCGTATTTGACTTTGACTCACTTGATATCGTTATATTACTTTAATCTCAACGAAATGCTATTGTCAGATTATCGTTAGTTTATTCATCACTTAAATATTTGGTTCGTGCACTGCTGTCGGATCTCCTGAGTAGGGTTAGCACAGTCGTCGATGTCTTAGGACCTACATGACTATTATTCTACCTATACCTGATTAATTGGGTTAATCATGTTTTACAAAGTCAAAAATATTTTGTTGATAATAACTCATTTTGACAAGACTTAAGGTTAAAGATTATATCATTGTTTATTTAACCTTATAATAATGCGGTGTTTTATTCTTCCTTTAATCAATATTTACCAAGTTTAACCTAGTATTTTCATCCTTAATATCATTATTTTAAGGATAGGCTTCATATAGCACGTTTACCTTTCTACGTGATCGCCATTGGATCATACCATGAAGGGGGCACTACCGTCAGATTATTTCATATAGAAACAAAGTTTAGCAAAGAAAAGGGGGAAAATCACCTGTGCATCAAATTAATTAACCAAAACTTGTTTAGACTAACCTTCGATTACTTTTAAAACATGCACACCATTGGATCTGAGTGGAGATGAGTGTTATCGTCAAATCTTCATGTCATTTAATCTCTTTGTTTTTCTTCGATTCCTTCATCATCATCGATCTTCGAGCGAAGTCTAGCGCTGTCGTTAGATCTTCTACAAGCTGCATATTTGTTAGTAAAAAAGGGCGCATTATCATATTTGATTAATCTTGGTTTAATTCGAAGGGGGATAATTAGCAATGTATTATACCCTCACTAATGTGTAATTAACTTTACCTTTGTCTTTACCCGATATCTTACCATTTCTTTATTTTGGTGTGGCCGTCGGATCTTGATTGATGTTTGCGCGGTCATTGATTTCAATCAACCTACAAGGTTAGTTATCGAGGGGCACATAATTTCAAACCATGATTAATCCGAAATGGAGAATGGTTAGCAACATCCTTAGACCCTTATTAATCTTGTTTTAACGTATTTAATTAACCTCTTGGGGGATTTTACCTTTTTAATGCATCTTCTATGGGCACACCACCATTGGATTGGATCTAGATCGAGTGTTGTTGTTCGATATTACCCATTAAATCGGTGGTTAAAGGGGGCGCATACCCTTAATACATGCATACCCTTAATACATGTTTACCATAGAATTTTAATGTGTGTTCTAATTAAATCAAGCTCAACCATGGATATTTGGGTTCATTCGAGCACTATCATCAGATATGTTAGATTTACTCATTATTTAATTTGATGTTTTGAAATATGTTTGACTCATTTAATTATTTGACTTTTTGGTGAGTGCGCGTCCATCGTATTAGGCTTGGCTCAAGTGCATCCATATAGATTGACGAATTTGCATGGACTTTATTAATTTTAATTATTTTTGACCTTAGGTTATAATCTTTTTAAATTTTTGACTTGTTTGACTTAACCTTCAATCGACTTATCGGAGCGTCGTCGTTCGATTAAACCGGATTTGGGTGCAGCCTTTGGATTTGATCTAAGGTGCTCAACTTTTAATTAGATGGGGTTCATGCCCTCAATATTTTAATTAAAATACCTTAATGCTAGCTAAATTTTTTGGACTTTAGACCAAGGTATTTGATTAGTATTTCCCCTTACTCTAGAATACCTTAGGGTTTTGAATTTTTATCATTTGACTTAGACCCAAGGGAAACTTATTTTAGGAGGGTCAGATTTTGGCTTTAAGAATCTAATTAATATAATCTTGCCATATCCACTTTTGAGATATTTGAGTAATAAAAAGAGGCACACTTTATTAACAACCAAGGTTAGACTTCATCAAACCAACCAACTGAAGAAGTGACCAACATTATGAACATTTTGATTGAAACCAAAAATTTAAATTTGGGGGTTTCAAAGTTGAGTCAATTTTGGCTCCAACAAACACCAAGATCCTCTATGAAAGCAAAAAAAGAGCTATGAAATATTTAAAAATGTAAGATACTTTTTCATGCAAATATACTTGTTAATTATATTACTTATCAAATTTGTTAAAACACCTTAATTTAGATTAAAGTTGCAAGAAGAGGAAAAATTAGATTATAGTCTTCAAAAAGTGCAAAAAGAGAAAAGTTCTTTTTAAGGTTCATTTTCACATTAATTAGGAGTTGAGTAGATTTCAGTATTACATATATCAACTACCTATCATCTACTTTGGAAAAATAAAAAGAAGACTAAGTCCTACAATATTAATTGTAATGAAATTGCAGAATAACTCTTGAAGATTCATTTCAGATTATTCTTGATTAGTTGTAGTAAATTTATTAAGTGCATTAATTTGAGAGTTGATTGGAGTGATAAGGTAAAATTGTTAGTGCATTAAAATAAAGTTTATTAGATTCATTTGCACTATTTTGTTACTCTCAAAAGAATTATTGTTTGTGTTCTTGAGAAGGGCACAAAATCAAAAATTGTCAAAGTTTCTAAAGACACTATTAGCGCACAAAAATTTGTAATACTTAGTGGCTAAGGGAAGCCACAAAAAAAGTTTAGAATCCTCTAAAACTTGGAGAAGAAGACAACTAACAAAAATCATAAATAGAAGCTTCAAATATTGAGAATTTGTGAGTCTCAAATCTAAAGCATTATAGGATTAGTTGCAAGGATAAAAGTGCAGAAAATTGCATCATATAAGGAGCTTCTATCTACTTCTATCTAATATTAGATTTGTCATCATAATATCCAAGAAAAATGGGAAGGTGTCTAAGCAAATATACAACCTCAAAAACCCTACATTGCATTCAAAAACTCTGTTATATAAATCAGAATATTAAACCTACAAAAGGGAGTGCAAGAAAGGGTGCCAAAGGTATCTTATTTACAAATATTTTTAGATTGGGTTGCATTTCTCTAACTAATTCTATGCAATACAAATGGCATATTTGAAAGTACCTCAAAGACACAATATTAGTGGGTTGAACCAGCCAAAGATGGTTGAAAGCTAGCATTCTCTCAAGCATAGCAAAGAGCCACTCATATAGGCTCATCTTCTACATATCTTGGATGACCAAACCTACAAAAGATAAGGTACAAAGCCAGGGATAAATCAAGTAGTGTAGAAGAAAATGAAATCAAAGCAAGCAAAGTGGAACTACACATCCAAATCAAGGAGCATTCAATACCTAAGTGGAGCATCACGGAGTCTTCATCTAAGTGTTGCCATTCAAACTCCATTCAAGGGCCACAAAAGCTCCTCCATATCTCCACCAAAGCTCCACCATAAGGATTACTTGGCTGGAAACATTTTAGCATCTACGTAGAATAAAAAAGAACAAGGTGGAAAATACATTGGAAGACCTTCAAGAAGGCATTGATAAGACAAGGGCATGCAGAAGAAATAAGATGCCACTTGTCATTCTCTAAAAGAACTATAAATAATTCTCACAAAGAAGATGTTACAACACTATCTTGGCACTCATACTCCATGTCAAATAGGATTTACTTATAATTAGAAGCTTGATATACGTTTGTTACAGCAAATAAGTCTCATATACGTTGAAGAAGAAACGTCTCTTGGACAACACTCGAAGGGGAATAAAAACGTCTCAACTAAAGGTGACACTTGTCACAAGCAATGGATTAAGTTTGGTGTCTCCACCAAATAGTTGAAGCATCCATGGAGTGTTGAAAATCCTACCATAACACTTGTCACTCGATTGACCACCTATTAAATATGCCTTGGACCTTGGAAAACACAACAATTCGACAAAAATTCAATGGTAGTTTGATAGAATTTTGATAGCAGTTTGACAATAATCTAGTAGCGATCCAGAGCATGTTGAGAGTATTTGGAAGCAATCTCGGTCAAACAAGTCAAGGGATCATTAAAGGATACCATTTAATCCAAGGTTCACATTGAAGAATTCATGCTCAATAAGGACATACTACTACCATATTCATCTGATTTCATAAAGGTACAAAGCCTTATTAAGGTAAAATGTCCTCATCTAAGTTACTTTTATTAAAAATGGAGTTATAAGGTTATATTTTAAGGTTGAAATATTAAATGAAATCAATCTTTATTTGAAAGCAAAACTTAAGGAAATTAATATAATATTTTCAAAACACAACTTAGGATAAATAAGGGATACTACTTGGAAATAATCCATTTAATGTTTGAAAATATTAATGTGTTCTAATTTTACAAATTTGGAAATGATAAGGGTTACAACATCAAAATAGGCTATTGAAAATTAGAAACACTTGAATAAAATCCTAAGGGATAAAAAAAGGGGTTATTACTATTTTTAATTAAGGTTGGAAATTTATAATATTCTTGTCTCAAAATTTTCTCAATAGGGATAAAATCCAACATTAAAACCTCTTTAAAATTGAAAAGTGCTTAGTTCAATAGGATTAATAAGGTGTTAGAAATTTTTATTTTTGATCCTTACAAAAACTATACAAAATCAACCAAAATTGAACTATATTTTACAAAAGCACTATATCATACTCCAAAAATATTTGGGATTCATAAGATATTTTAAAAAACTTGATACTAATAATATCCATCAAATATTATCAAGTTGGGAAGATATAAGCTTTCTTCAAAACCTAAAATTAGGTATTCATACCTAGGGAGACATAAGGAAGTCTACAAACCTAAGGATTAATAAATGTTTTATCAAATCAAGCTTATATACTTCAATCAGGAATCATATATCCTAAAACTCAAGAGCTATAAGTATGTCTACTTCCCAAAATACCTATAAGAATAATTACTTTAGAAAAGAAAAATCCAGTGCCATAAAACTTGGGATCATGAATCTACTCAAGAAATTGGAAGGAAGATTAGATCTAACTTCAAAAGTAATTCATAGAATATAATTTTTGATATTATGGAATGTTATCTTCAAATTTGTCTCAATAAAGCAATTTCCAATGGAAAAAGTGATATTTCACTTTCCTTAGACTTTGTGAGCATATTATACATGTCATTGCTCACATATAAACACTAAAAGGAAGAAAATTAAGAACAAAAATAATTGATAGAATTACTAAAAAAGAAGGCAAAACTTAATGAATCATATCTAGAAAGTTTTTTCAATCCTCATGCAACATCAACACTTTCTGTTCTACTAAATTAAAATCTTATCATGATGCCTTAAGTGGTTGTTTAGAAACTTTTGTATAGATTAAATATAGGAAAGGAGAATCTTCCTCACAAGAACCAAGTAGTAGCTCAACCTCCTACGAGAACGCATAAACTAGAATTAAAGGCAAAGGTAGAGATAAAGAAGAAGACATATTACAAACCACATGCAACTCGAGGGATTGGAATGGTGCTATGTAGACATTTGCTTGATGAAGTAATTATCTCATGGTATAAAATCTTCGGGTGATGGCACAAAAACAATGCTCTAGAAATCTATGAGATACAAATTGATGTGAATGGAATTCGATGGATTTCTTGGATTATGGAGAGACACAAAAAGGTCAATGGCAATCATAGGATGGAGTGGTTTGGTTGTTCGTATGGTAGACGTTTGTCCAGTATCGATGGACGTTGGTTTAGTTGAACTACCGATGGTGGAGGTGGTGGAAGCATTAGAGGCAACATATGGGTTGGCTGATTTGGGTGCTCCAATAGAAGGAGCATTGGAAAAATGGGAAGTGACATAGGTAACAGAAGATGATAAATATCCTCATCATCTATGAACTCCATGATGGATATGATGGAGGAAGAGTATTCTTCTGAGCTATTGTAAGTAGTTGGCAGTGCTTCGAATAGCTCATCTATCTTATCATTTTAGGTGTCGGGCTCTATATATTGGATCATCGTGACCTAGAAAGGATTTTCACTAAAATCATCATAATCATTATCACTATCCTCCTCGATACCAAGGTTGAAATATTGGAAGTTTTTTTCAAGGAGACCCATTGGTTGATTATGGTGATACCCTAAACCAATTTTTTTATTAGGGAGTTGATAATGTGGTTTAATGAGGTCCTGAGTTTCCTTATTATGATGAACTAGGCCAAATCCTCTCTAATGATAGTTTCCAAAGTACTTTATCGCAAAGGAGGGATTAAACAAAAATTTGAGATCACCAATAAATGGTGACCTGGATTAATCTTCAATAGGTATATCAGATGAATTTTCAATCCTAGCATACATAAAATTCATTGAGTTAGATGCAAAACCCACGGAAATAATGGTGCCAATGCATGGGTGACATTGAATCAATAAGGAGAGGTGTAAATGTTACATTCTACACTAGATACTCACCTATACCTAGACTCATTATATTAACTACAACTTGCACAATTTGGAAAGCAAATATGGAAATGGTTTCGGCATACTCTTCTAATTGATGAACAATCATGGGTGAAACCTAGGTGATTTCTAACATGGATGGAGGCTTAATGGATGGATTTGGTGGAGGTGGTGGTTCAAGCTATGTGAAGGGTGAACCAGATGGAGGTGTTGTGATGGATGAGGAGTTGGTGAATTACCTAACACTTGATGCGGTTACTGGCTCTAGGATAGACAACATATCTAGAGGTATCATTATGGGGGAAGGTCTGGTAGGTGTGGTCAATGGAAGTATAATAGTGACTTGGGCCACCATATATGGGGGTGGTGTGATGGTAGGTGTGATTGGATGAAGTGATGGGTTAGTGGTAGGTATGGTTGATTTTTGTGGGTAAAAGAGTAGACCTTGTGCAAATAAGGACTGGCTAGGAAGTGAAGGATTTGTCCAAGCATGACTAGGTTGAATGGCCAATGGAAATGGGTATTAGAGATTGTATGAAATATTTGAGGCAATGTAGTCTGTTGGATGGAGTATAATGGGTGATTAATTTTGATATGCAAGTGGGTTTGAGGTTGGTTATGGATTCATCATAGTGGTTTTAGATGCCACTAGC
Organism: Wollemia nobilis; assembly: GCA_028583015.1. Lineage (NCBI taxonomy): Eukaryota > Viridiplantae > Streptophyta > Pinopsida > Araucariales > Araucariaceae > Wollemia > Wollemia nobilis. The sequence continues at coordinate 2,032,779 of JAQPPZ010016460.1, forward strand.
ATAGGGGTTGATGAAGGTGAGGTTGGGGTAAGGTATAAGTGGGTGGATGGCAAGGGAATCTCATGTAGGTTAGATACCATGTTGCAATATTTAAATAGTACCTCATTAATGGGAATGAAATGCACATGTTCCTCATGAATATATTTGATATTATGATATACTATTGAGGGGATGCATCGCATATCCTAAAACCATGGTCATACTTGCAGGGCGTTGTATTGCATCTCTCCTTCAAGGATGTAGCATAATGTAGGGATCATCTTTACGTCTACTTGAATAGGCAAAAAAAACTTTCCTATAATTAAGCACAATTAATCATTAAAGGCCTATAGGGTGAATGGGGAAGAAACTATGTGTGATGGTAGGAGGTTCAAATGTTGAAGGGCCACATATGTAATGATGTTAATTAATGATCCAATGTCGACCAAAACCCATTTAAAAGGCTTGAAATATATATGATATATTATATGAAAATGTAGATCTGGTTCTTCTACAGGTAAGGTTTTGATTTCATGATCATAGAAAATAATGGATGGCTCACTGCATATTTTAATGTTGCCCAAAAAATTTGTAAAGGTGTTAGGATCTTGCATTTGTAATTCAATAGATTTTAGGATTTCTATTAATACCTCATGATGTAGAGGTGACTATTGTATAAGCTCATATATTGAAAGCTTAGTCGATGCTCTTCTGAGGCTTTGTGTGAGGTGATTGGTGAGGGATATGATGGGTCTCAAGGAATGTAATATGGCTTGCACTAGTGGTGGAGGTAATGTAGAGGATGAGGAAATATTTTTGGAGTTACTTGGTGATGTTGGTCACTCGGGATAGCATTGGTTTTGAGTAACTATGTGTACTAATTCTACAAAATTTTGATATTGTGGCCTAGTATTGAGGTGGTTTAATTGGTTAAGCATCATGGTAGTGAGTGATGCGATGTATTGTTGGTTGTGTTCCAGCAATGAATCCTGGTAGATGCAAAGGTTTTGGTTTTGTGGAGCCAAAGGATTGTCAATGTCTATGGCTTCCTTATCTACAAGATCTTGCACTATGCTCTTGAATTCAATGTAATCATTAATATTGTGGCTCTTTTGCCTATGATAAACACAGTAATGGTATTCTTTGTAGGACCTTGGTTTGGGATTGTTTGGATCTTGTGGTTTCACTTTAGGAAATATAATTAATTGTTATTCATATAGTTGTTGAAAAATAATCGAATAAGTCTCTAGAAGTGGAGTGTAATTTTGAGGGGGTCCAATAGGATACTTGTTGTGATTGTCTTATTTTTGTTGATTTTGCAATTTTTTGGGAGGTGGCACAACCTGATATGCGATATATTGTGATTGGGGTTGAACTTGAGGGTTTTGTTGAGGCGGTTGTTGATGTTGTTGATTTGAACCACTCAGGGCACTCAACACCACCTGATTAACTTGGTTGGGCTTTGATTGATTGTTGGAAGTGCCCTTAGAGTTCTTGTTGTTCCCCTTTTTTTGGCTTTATTTATCCCTCCTAGATCTTTATATCCTCTATTATTTTATCTTGCACTAGAGCTTCTTCTAGTGTGTGGTACTATTGGAGTTGTAATAATAGTGATATTGGTTTCAAACAACTCCTAGTAAACATTCTTGTAAGCTCAGTGGTTGGGAGTGAGAATGGCAATTCTATTATCACGAATCACCATCTAGCACCATAATCTAATATCGACTCATAATCTAGCACCATAAACTACTTTACATACAAGGGCTTACTAAAAAATTAATTCAAATGTTGTAAAATTTAGTATCAATGTGTCTTTCACCCCTTAAACACATTGAGGAACTAAGTTAAAACTACTAAGGATAAGGTAGATCCTAGATTATAGAAAAGAGTTTATCTAATTTCACATTCATGTGAAATATCTTATATTGGTAAAACATGATGATTGACCAACACTAGAATCAAGGAACATGAATCTAGTATTCAACATGATAGGATTTTAAAGTCACCCCTAACTAAATACTCACATAAAACTAGTCATCATATTATTTTGGAGAATATGAACATCCTTACTAGAAAAATATCATCTTAAGCATAATATATGGGAGGGCGTAGAAATAAAATAATTCCATGATAATATGAATAGAGTAAAAGGGATAAAACTTAGTGATCTTTGAAACATATTATTTTAAAAGTGGAGATGAAACAATAATGAGTTTCTATCATTGTACTTTTATCGATGTTTAGATTTTTTACTTTATACTATTAAGATAATATTAATATAATAATAATAATTTTTCTCAAGATCTTGAATGAGGCTTTGGTTAAATGGTCGAGACATGAGTGTGTTACAATCCATACTAAGTTTCAATTCCCAATGATACCAAAAGTGCTATATAGCTCTATGTGACTAGTTTATACGACTATTGTACTAAGGGAAAGGGAAACCCTTTCAAAACCTAAGTTTATAAATAAATAAATAAGTTTTTCGAAATCTCGTGTAAGATCCTACATATTTATTACATCAATCAATTAAATATGTTATATTTAATATATGTTAGAAACCTTTAATCCTCGAAGAATCTTCACCTTGATACCTCTACAAATTAATTGAAAATGTCAATTTTAACCAATGAAAACTTGACACCAAATAAAAGTGATTCTAAAACTTATCTTCAAGTTGTTACTAATTAAATAGGAGAATTAAGTTCATTTTACTATTTATGCTTTGAAATTTGAAGTATAATGATATAGATTCTAGTATGAATTTTCATTGACATGGTTATAGGCACCATGTTAAGTTATTTTTTCCAATATTAGTCTCCATATCTTAAGAGAACAATTGGTGAGTTCGTTTTTTTTTATCTAATAAATATATTTAATTATTGATCATCTAACCATCTCTCATTTCAGTTCTCACAAACACCATATAAGTTGTATAATAATTTTCATTGAAATTCATAAGCTTAATACCATAAAGGGAGAAGGTGCATTAGGTTTATGAAAATATAGTACTTTTACATTTAACCATTTATTAGTATTTTTTTATTATTTATATTTGAAATCAGAATACACATTTATATCTAAAAATAAAATATTTTTATTTTCAATTAAATATTTAAATTTAAATATTATTTAAAACTTAATTAACGTGTATATTTATATTTATAGTATTCTTTCTTATTAGAAGTATTAATTTTAATACAATCAAATTTTAGAGGGGATCAAAGATTAATGCATTTTAATAGCTTTTAACGCATTCTGACATTCGTACTTGGTGTAACTTGTATCTTTGTACTTGCTTACTCAAAAGATCCTGATCCTGATCAAATATTCAGGAAATACAGTCTACGTACCTGGCACCCATACAACGATATTGAATCTTACAAGGTTTGGTGTCGGCCATAAATTCACTAAAATATTTAGTAAACATGAAGAAGATACACACATTGACCTTTCGCAGCTTTATTTAGTATTTTGAAAGGCAAATAATTAACATATCCTTATCTATGAGGCGCTCGACAGTCAACACACCACCTATAAACAAGATTTTCTACATAGCAGTCGAATATCACCAACTACACCATTTAGCGCTTCTACCTGATCTGATATGACACACCTTTTATAAACAAGATTTTCTGTCTGATCTGAATATGACATAGTAGTCGAATATCACCAACTACACCATTTACCGCTTCTACCTGATCTGATATGACAGGGCAGTTGAATATACCTACTGTCTCACCTAATTTGGAAATTTGACAGCAGCAGAACGGGTAGCGTTGCAGCATTTGAAAAATTTAGCGAAAAGAAAACAGTCATCAAGTGAGATGTGACGTTGACATAGCTTTATTGGACCGTCATAACGCAACATAAAACTTCGAGCGTACATTTGAACGAAAAGGCTCTCAACTTATCTGGTTCTAAACAGAGGAACCGGTTGGGAATTTTGGGCGCTCAACCCTCGTTAAAGAGGGCGAAAATTGGATCGAGTTGAATGCATTTCCATCGTGGGAATGTGCGTAGCTTGAATCGAATAAACGTTCGTTAATAGCACATGCTTTACCACGTTCCAACAAGCAGCAGAATAAACATGTGGAGTGTACCCAATTACGACGTTGGGGTGGTTGTTCTATAGTGACCGTTTCCACACACAAATGACAGAAGCTGGCTTGCCAGGATATGGGGTGGTTGTATCAAACGTGAACGGACGAGAAAACGATTTTTGGGCCGATCAGCACATTGTATTTTTTTTATGTTTGTACAGGTGAAAAAATATTAATGAGATTCAAGCATTAGCGCTTTTTTTTTGGTTTGGGTGGCTTTGTAAAAGTTAAATTTGAGAACGAATATGAAATTTGAAGATGCTAATGGATGGATTATGAACGTTTTACATAAAACATATTGTGTGTAGCATAGATTTTTTTATATTATTTTTAAATTTGTGAATTTAGATTTTGATTTATAGTGGGTTTATTATATTAAAAATAAAAGCATCCGAAGGTAGGTATGTATTTTTTTTTACTGTGTACTATATGTGAGTCTAGGCATGATTTTTTATTGAAAAACATGATAACTGTATATATTTTGAATTTTGTGATATTTTGATAAATTTTATTGATAAATTGTCATTTTAATTTTATTTTATTTTGGATTTTATAATATTTTAATAAATTTTATTAATAAATGATTTCAATTTTATTTTATTTTATTTATTTAAAAAAATGTTGGTTGACCTTTCATTAAGTTCATTATTACATCAAGCGGTGGATAAAGACACCACCAGTAGGGTCCCTAGTAAACTATTACATAGCATATCCGCAAATATGTGAGATGGAGAGATTTGAACTTGGGCCTCTCCAACACGAGAATTTCAACTACCCACTCATTTTTTTTTTTTTTTTAATAAAGGTAGGGTTCTGAAAAAGTTCTCTTTTTCCTTTTTACATGACTTGATTATATTGAGTTATTTGGTGCCACCTAGATTTGAACCTTGGTGTGGGTTATATAAACTATTTGTGTCAATGGTTGAACCAAAGACCCATTGGCATCATTCCAATTTTATTAAGTTTTATTTAAACCTTTAATTATATAGAAAAAAGTAATTAGATTTTTTTAATTCATTAAAGGAATTTTTTTAATTTATACTTTATGATAGATTGTTTATACAAATATCACAATAGAACTCTAGACCTATTATTATTAAATGAGAAGAAGACCATATTTGGGTTTTGTTGAGAGTACTTTATGTATATTATTTTTTGTATTTAAATAAAATCCATCTAAGAGCCATGTTGGCAACAAATCATCACTTGGTAGGTTCATCAATAACTATTTAGAAAAGTTTCTATTGTGGATCCAAAGGTTCCCTATAGAAATAAAGTCATCAAGTCAAAGAAGATTCAACAAAGTTAAAAACTTAAACCTCATATATGTAGGCACCCCATGCTAACTAAGTTAATAGAGATTATTAAATTTATTTCTATGTAATAAGATCATTGTTGAGAATAAAGAACTTCTAACATCCTCTCTAAATGTTTACTAAAATATAATATTTAATCAATTGAAATTAAAATAACTATTAACCTTTACTTGAAGCAATGATTAACCTTGGATTGTTATCCTTCTTTATGGCCCTATGAACTCATGAGCACCTTATAATATGACTTAATTGTATTATTTTATGATTATCCACTGGTTAATATTTAATCTTGATTTTGGGTAACTTGTATTAGGGTGAAATTTATGTGTCATCTTGTCCAACCAATTCTTTATTGATTGGAGATTGATTGTTTATCCATTCTATTATTGGTGTCTAAGGAAACCCTTCATATCAATGTTCTTATTTACATATTTTATTTTTTCTTTACCACATAATGTGTCAATTTTATTTATTCCTAAAAATATGATAAATTCCAACATGGGCAAGTATGAATCTCCATTAGTCAATTTAGAATTCTATTCATTTTTTCTTCTACAACAAGTTCCAAAATAAGCATGCCTCTTTGAAGGAAGATAATATGATCATCATTTTTATTTTTAGGTTTCTCTAAAATCTTTGATTGAACCTTTGATTTTGGTAATCTCACTAGACTGCATTGAAGAACTTTTAATGTCATTAGCTCAAGGGAAATATTCATCATCAAGTTTTATCATGTCTCTCTTTTGATATTTTGTTCATTAATTATTTTATTTTTATTGTGATGGGTTGATCTCATAAGATACTATTGGTGAAGGAGCAACTATGAAAAAAATAATAGACTAATTTTTTTTAAGGTTTTTAACAAACTTTAGAATTTTTTTAAAATTTATTTTCTTATGTTTTCCATATTCTCTTAGCATATAAGCATGATAGATAAGGCATAATTTTATTTACATATAGTAAAAGGAATATGTTAAATAAAATGAGATCATCCCTATTTATTAAAAAATATTGAGGAATTTTTAGTGCACTACAAAAATATTTTATTGCTAAGACCATATATTAATGGTTATTTAGCTCTAGTGGCCTACAAGGTGCTTTGATAGAGGAGAATCATTTGATATATAAGTTATATCATAAAATGATTGTATAGGATAATATCATATTTCATAGTAGTTTCCATAAAAGAATAAAATCAAACATTTCCCAATATTGCTTGTCAAAGAAAATTTAGTATATGATAGGGTGCTCATAGACACAAAAATATATTCACTAGGAGAGAATCAAAATTACACTCAAAATTTATGATAATATGATCAATGAGGAGTGGTATTTATACCCAAGTACATGTTTCATTTAGGTTAAAGTTATGAGACTGGTCCTCATGTATAAAATATTAAATTAATACAAAATACCTTTTCAAGGTTCACATGGGCCTAAAGACCAAACATCAAAAAATAGGTCTTTCCTTCAAGAGAAGCTTAACCACCATATATTTCAACATCCCCTATTAAAATGAATGGGGGACATAGAGAGATACCTTACATTAGATCACTCCTTAAATGCCACTCTCCTACTTTAATGAGCTCTTGCATGTGCACAAAGGTGACCTCGAACATAATCTTGGCCAAAATATATATTTTATATTCTAATGAAGAAAAAACATTGGATCTAACATCACATGAGCATGAAACCATCACACAATGTGCATCCATATCTCAATATGCTTTGTTTACTGATGAAATACAATATTATGTACAAGTTGAGTAGTACTTTTATTATCATAGCAAAGAGGATCCAAAGAACTCTAAGGGATGACAATCACCTCCAAAATTATTAATATCTAACTAAGATGCTTAGTCATGGGAGCACGATATTCAAGCTTTGTAGAAGACTAAGAAATTATGGGTTACTATCAAGAACAACATAAAATCAATCTAAATCTCAATAGAACACAAATCCTATGTGAAGAACACAAGCTTATACTAAGAGGGGGATGAACAGTATAAGACCACTTTTTACTTTTCTTTTCCAAATAATATTATGCAATATATCAATGGCAATATCAACAATAGTAATCAAAGTAATGCATAAATCACCACACACAATAGAAACACCAATTTAACGTGGTTCACCCAATGTGGGCTACTTCATGGAGAAAATATTTCACTAAAATTTTCTCAAAAAATCTCTTGGGAATACTTTCCCTATTACAATGTTTATGGACCTCCATACAAAGGAGACACCAATCCCCTAATAAAGTTCATGGATATCTATCCACAGGAGACACCAATCCTCTTAGTTGATTTATGGATCTCTATGCATAGTAAAAATCCTTCTCCTTTGCTTTTGCTGGTGATACTCTAGAATACTACTGCCTCCACTACATTGGCTTGTGGATATCTCTCTACTGAAGACTCATATCCTCACTCAGAAGACCTTTGTACTCACTACCTTGGCTAATGGATATCTATCCACTATATACTACTATCATTTTCTTTGTCACCTCCAAATATTACTCTTAGTTCTATCTCAAATATGCACTAAACACAGTCCTTCAGTATAGCATAAATCTACTCAATATCTATCTCTGATCTGCACTAAATATAGTCCTTTAGTTTAGCATAATTTTTCTCAATCTTTGTCTCTAATCTACACTAAACATTGTCTTTTGGTCTAGCATAATTCTGCTGAATATTTTTATCTAGTTTGGAATAAACTTGTCCATAAATCTACACTAAACTTTGTATTCAAATCTATCCTCAAGCCTTAACACAAAGCTTGATCCAATAACAAATTAACTCTGCTAGATCTACCCCAAACCTTAACTCAAGTTTTGAACAAATCAATCAATCAACTCTACTCACAAGTCTTCTCAAAGACTTACCTCAAATCTACCCACAAGTCCTCTCTAGAACTTGCTCAATATTATCAACAAATATTCATTAAGACTTACCTCAAATATTCTCAACAAGTCCTCACTAGAACTTGTCCAATCCACTCAACAAGTCTTCTCCAAGACTTACCTCAAATATGCTCAACAAATCCTCACTAGAACATGCTCAATCTACTCAAAAAGTCTTTGCCAAGACCTACCTCAACTCTATTTTGTAAGCTTCCACAAAAGCTCACACAAATATATCCTTAAGCTTTCATAAAAGCTTTCTCAACTCAACTCAATATATCACAGAAAACCTATTTAATCATACAAACAAGTTTCACACAAAATATTTTTTTAATCTCACAGAAACATATAGAGAATGGTTAGAGACTCAATATGCTTCTCACTCATAACAATGTTTAATCACTTTTAAACTCTCTTTTTCAACCACATAAACATATGAAGAATGGTTAGAGACTCAATATGTTTCATGCTCAATCACCTTCAATCTCTTTCTCAAATTAGTAAGGAAGAATTTGTTTTATAGAACTTGAACTATCACATCAACACTTCCAATCAACTAAGCTCAATCAACTAAGCTCAATCAACTCCACTCAACCAATCGCTTAATGAAAGCTTAGTCAACAATGTTTATCAAACAAACCTCACATAACAATTATACTCATGATCTTTCACAAGCCCTAGTTCAAGGTAGTTCTCAACTTCACATAATAATGGTACTCATGATATTTCACAAACCCTTATCAAGCATATAAAAGCTTACTCAATATTTCTAATAATTTTTATCAAACAAGGTTTCTAGTATCAACTTTCATTCTAGAAAACCCACATAAATCAACATTTAATATCTCAAAATAAAACTCAACAATACTTATCAAACAATCCTTTTCACTCCAACTTAGCATTCACAACATCCAATCATATTTCACTCACAAGGAAGATATACCCATACCTTTTGTTTATTGAAGTTTTACCCTCAAAACTTGTCTCAATCACAATTACTCTCTTTGCCAATCTCAAGGGTTAGGTAGCAAAAACCTTCTCAAAACTTCATTCAATTATTCCCTCAAAAATATCTCACCATTACATAGCATTAAATTTCAATCACACCTTATAATCTCCACATCTCAAAATATAAGACAATAATTTGTTTAAATAAAAGAGTTACAATAATCTTCTTTAAAACACTATATTTTCTCAAAATATTTAATACATCATAGCTTATCCCAATAATTAAAATATAATTTTTATTTCAATCTTATAACTTGTATCTCACTTTAATTTATCAAAAATTATAATAAAATATTAACCTTTCAAAAACCTTATAACTCCCTCCTAGAAAAAATTAAGCATGTTACCTTAAACCTTAGAGAAATTTAATTTGCAAAAATTAAATACCTTTACCCTCGGTGGGATTCGAACTCCCACTTGTACCTCCACAGTTCCCTAGCCATGGCCCACGTACCACATGAGCTAGGCGCTCACCTTATAAGCAAGAAGAACCTCGTGCGCTTTATTGCTTGCCTTGGCACCAAAACCAAAATGTGAGTCTTACACTAAAATTGTTGCCACCGGGGTTTGATTGCGGGACCTCCACATGTTAGCATCCTAAGCACACAATCACTTACTGCTAGACCAACCACCATGGTTGGCTATGAGGCTTCAATCCTCCTTTCTCTTATACCTTTGATGACAACCACATAAGCAAAAACCTTATCCTTTTTTTCCATGTAGTTCACAAATTTTTCGCATGCACACACAAAGTTTCGATCGAATGTGACTTTGGGTTTTCCAAAGCACATGGTATTTATACCAACGTGTTGTCCTTCTTGGCACGTCAGCAAATGAGAATATTAGTCAACATCGACACCATTTAACTTAGTCGCTTACCCTTATAAACCTAACCTTTAGGGTTAATTAATTCAATTAAATCATTAACTAATTTATACTTTATTATAATTAATTTAAATCTTTAGGTCTTAATTTTAGAACTTTAATATTATAATATAAAATTATAATATTATTTTTCTTGGGCCTTCCTATTGCTCTCTAGACCTCATCTGACCACCTTGAATGTTATAATAGGAATATTACAATATTATTTTTCATTAGGCCTAGAAGCAATCTTTCTCTTGCACTACTTGTAGAAATTGATTCTTGACATCTTTCCTTTTGTCCTGCTCACTAAAACTGACTCTTGACATCAATGACAACAAATATTTTTTGTATTTCCAACAATATCCCCCTTTGTCATTGATGGCAACCAATTTTCCTTTTATCATTTCCTTTACCTTTTTTATGTTCTTCTCCCCCTACGAAACTGCTCCCCCTGACTGAATGCTCTTCCCCTAACTCAAATCTCTCCCCCTTTGTCATCAATGGCAAAGGGTCACCTTTAGGGCTCGGGGCTAAGAATGAAACTCTTATATTAGCACCACCCCTACCTCCTCTTGAGGTGATTAATTCTAGGGTGGGAGTATTTCTACTCCTAGCATACACTGATCTTTTCCTTTATCCACTTTTTTTCTCAACTGATCCTTTTGATTCCTATGACTATTCTTGTCCATCCTTGTATCTAGAATTTTTGCTCTACACCTCTTTGCTATATGCCCATCATTATTGCACTTATAACACTTAATGTTGTTATTCCTTAAAGGTGTAAATGTTTTTTTTAATAAAGGTTGATTATAGAAACCTTTTTTGATAAGCATTATTGGAAACATTGGTTGAACCTTTATATGCATGATTAGGGTTTGTGAAATAACATGAGTATCATTGTTATGTGAGATTGGTTAGTAAGCATTGTGATGAGTATGAAGCATATTGAGTCTCTAACAATTCTCTATATGTTTCTTTGAGATTGGACAAGTTCTTGAGAGGACTTATTGAGCAGATTTGAGACAAGTCTTGGTGAAGACTTGAGAGCATATTGGACAAGTTCTTGAGAGGACTTGTTGAGTATATTTTATATAAGTCTTGGTGAAGACTTATTGAGCAGACTGGACAAGTTCTAGTGAGAACTTGTGGAGCAGAGTTGAGGCAAGTCTTGGTGAAGACTTGTGGAAAAATTAATGTGAGCTTTTGTGGAAGCTTATAATATAGATTTGAGGATAGATTTGAGGACAAATTTTGGTGTATATTTAACGACAGGTTTGTGCTAGACCAAAAATAGATATTGAGCATATTTGTGCTAAACCGAAGGACTATGTTTAGTGCAAATTAGAGACAGATATTGAGTATATTTTATTATAGATCGAAGGACTGTGTTTAGCGTAGATCATAGATAGAGATTGAACAAATTTTTACTAGATCGAAGGACTTTGTGTAGTACAAATTTGAGATTGAGATTAAAGGATTTATTTCTCCTTTGGATAGAGGTCCGTAAGCATTGTAATAGGGAAAATATTCCCAAAAGAATTTATTTGAGAAATATTATAACGAATATTTTCTTCGTGGCGTAGCCCACATTGGGTGAACCACATTAAATCATGTCTCTCATGTGTGTGATGCTTTGTGTGATGATTATTGTTTTGTTACTGTTGATGTTATCATATGGATTAAAGTTTTATCTTATATTGTTCATCCCCCTCTCAGTATAAGAACATGTTTTAAAACTTGTAATCTATAAGAGAAATATAAGTCTATTTAATAGACCATGGAAACATTAAATAAAGATAAATTAATGTTAGAGGAGAACATCCTTATTTGAGACAAAGTCTATAAATGTTATCAACTTAATATTTTAATATCTAAATGCTTAGGAATAAGGATTAACAAAATCTTAATTCTTGTATTGATATTGCTCTAGTGTAATTATGTAAGCACTATGTAGATCTCAAAATAAAATCCAATTATCATCCTACTAAAAATAATAAGAAAAATATGTGAAAGAACATCCCAAAAAAATTCAATAAGATTATTGACATAATTTATTATTTTAATAGGTTAATGTTAGGTTGACATGATTCATAATAACTTATTTTTAACCAAAGTTACATTGATATAAAAAATATTCCTAATAAAAAAATTAGATCCAAGTAATACTATTATTTTTCTAGAAAAATACAAATTTGGATCAAAATAACAATTATTAAAACCATTTGAAGAAAAATAATTGGAAACCTTTTCACACCAAGCTCTTGGAGCTTACTTAAGTCCACATAAGGATTTCTTTAATCTACAAACATGATTTAGTTTTTCTAGGTTTTCAAAGCCTTGAGGTTGCTCCATATTAATCTCAACATCTAAGTTACCATTAAGAAGTGCACTCTTTGCATCTAATTGATAATTTTTCTAGTTAAAATTAGTAGCTAATGTTATTATAAATCTAATTGTAGGCATATTAACAACTAGAGCAAAATTTTTCTCATAATCTACTCCATACTTTTATGAGAAACCTTTTTCTACTAATCTAGCCTTATGTTTGTCAAATTCTCCTAAAAAATTTAACGTATGTCTAAATACCCATTTATAAACTATTACATTCCTCTTAGAAGGCCTTGGTACTAAATCGCAAGTATCATTTTTTATAAGAGAATTAATTTTTTGTTGTATAGCTTTGATCCAATTTGGATTTTTTAACTTGATTATAGGTTTGAGGTTCATTCAAATTTTAAATTTTATCCATTAAGGTTATACTTGATGTTTGGCTTCTAGTTTTATGTTTATACATTTCACTAAGTAGAGAGTCGTTGGTTGTTTCATCCAATCATTTTGGTCTTTTAGTTTGATTTTCAAGGGATAATTTTCATCAATGCTAAAAGAACAAGATTTATATAAAGTAGATTCATCAAATATGACATCCCTATTCATAAATATAGTCTTATTATTAGGTTTATATAATCTATATCCTTTGGATTGATTATCATAACCTACTAACACATATTTCAAAGATCTATCATCTAATTTTCTAATTTCATTTGAATTATTATGATGTGCATAAGCAATCCATCCAATTACTCTCAAATACTTAATTGATGGCTTCCTTTGAAACCAAACCTCAAATGGAGTTACTCCATTTAGTGCCTTAGTGGCACACCTATTAAGCAAATATACATAATTAAAACAACATTCAACCCGTAAGAAATTAGGTAGATTTTGGAGAAAATTCCTTATCATATTTGCAATGGACCTAATTTTCCTCTTTGCAACCCCATTTTTTTGGGGTGAATACGGGTATGTGAATTGTATTGAAATGCCCATTTCAAGACAATAAGAGTGAAACTCATTACGTACATATTCTCCTCCATTATCAGTCCTTAAGAATTTTATAGAAGAAAATATTTCATTTTCAACAATTGCCTTAAAAACTTTGAAATATTCAAATACTTAAGACTTATTTTATAAAAAGTAAATCTAAGTGTACCTTGAATAATCATTAATAAAAGTTAAAGAATATAAACATCCACTTTATTATTTAACTTGAAATGGACCCATAAGGTCAAAATGGACTATTTACAATCTATAAGAATATTTAAAAGAAGTTTCAACAAACTTTGTCCTAAGTTGCTTGGATAAAATGCAAGCCTCACAAAGTCATCCTTCAACTTCAATTTTAAGAAGACCAATTACCATATTTTTGTTATACATATCAATCATAGTTCTATAGTTTAGATGTCCTAATCTATTATGCCAAATTTTAGAATTATTGTCAACATACATAGCAAGGCAATGTTTTCCTAAAATTTGATGTGGAGAGAATAAATATAAATTATTGGAAAGCACACTTTCTCCAACAATCTCTCCCATATTATTTTTTATGATGTTTTTTGTCATCAAATTGAATTATTCTTCCTTAAGAAGTTAATTTTCTTGCATAAATTAAGTTATTATCAAGATTAAGAATGAACAAAACATCATTAAATATTTCTTTACCTATCTTAACATTGTCAATTCCTTCTATAACAATTTGGGAATTATCTCCAATAGTAACTACATCATTGTAATCTAAGTTTAATGAAGTAAAAGATGACTTAGAATTAGACATATGATTAGTGCATCCTGAATTAATAATTCAAAAATTATGATCTATTTTTCATGAATAGAAGTCAATGCATGAACTAAAGCAACATTATTAGTTTTTTTACCTCCCTTTGTACTCATTATATTTTTAGAGGTTGCTTTCTTTGTGTAATAATCATTTTATTTGTGACTAAAAATTCCATAAAAGTTACAATTACCATTAAATTTAGAATTATTGCTCTTCGATTTCAAACTTAGATTTTGAAAAATGAGTTTGATTCTTACCTATAAAGTTCTTGCCTTTGTTCCACATCCTAGGTTTATAACCTTTATAAACATTAAGGCAATAGAATTAGAGTTAGGGTTTTTACCATCACTTACCTTTGTACCTTCTTGTAGCTTGATGGTTTTTTCATGTTGAGCAAGTAGGTTGGAAAGCGTTGTTATTGTAGGTAGATTGTCTTGTTGATCAAATCTTGTATTAAGGTTATTTACGAAGTCCTTAAACTTTTTAGTGAGATTTCTAAGTACAATGAAACGTGAGAGCTTTTCATTCACTCATTCACAACTACATGCAAGTAGTTGTGTCCTAATTTCCCTCATTTTAGCTGGGTATATTACAATAGATTCTTCACATAACATTTTTGTAGTAAATAATTTTGAAAAAATAAGGATTAATACATTTTTGTATACAATAGATTATTGTATTAATATTCTAATATCTAAATGCTTAAGAATAAGTATTAAGGTTATTTCCTGTATTGATAATGCCTACTTTGTAAGCAGTGTATATAGATCTCAAAAGAAAATTCAATTATCATCCTACTAAAAATAATAAGATAAATGAAAAAACAATGTGAAAAAATATCCAAACAAATTCAATAAGCTTACTGGCATAATTTATTATGTTAATAGATGAATGTTAAGTTGACATGATTCATGATAACTTATTTTTAACCAAAATCAAGTTAATGACTGATGACGGTGATTTGTTTCCTGCTTGTCCAGCGGTCCCCTTCATGCAACGTGTTGAATCAAGCTGACGAAGATGGTGTGAACCCTGTGCGCCCGACCCCATCTCATGCCAGGTTACCATTAACGAGACGGTAGATATGTTGGAAGCCTTCGTTAATAATTTGAACCCTCACTAAAAATTATGATTATAACCAATTCATCTATCTAACCCAAAAAAATATAAAAAATATTTTTAAAAAAATTAAATCCAAGTTATATTTCTCTTTATTCTAAGAAATTCATAATCCTTAAGATTTTCATCTAAGAGTGTATTTCTGAATTTCTAGTCTACTTGACATATTTTTCAAAATTTATATATCACTTAAAGATTAGTCAACTTGACCCGGCAATCTTATAAACTTATTGTATTGTTGGAATGGTTGTCGTTGCCGTGTATTTAAGGGAAGGCCGTGTTGTCGTTGCCGTGTATTTGAGGGAAGACCATGTTGTCGTTGCCGTTTATTTAAGGGAAGACCGTGTAGATTGGAATAGTTGTCGTTGCCGTGTACTTAAGGGAAGGCCAGGCCATGTAGATTAGTCAGCTTGACTGGGCAATCCTTTATAATTATTGGGATGGTTGTCCAGGCAATCACTTAAAATTTTCTCATTAAAAATATATTATTAAATTTTATTATAAAAATATAAAATTTATTTAAAAAACTTTTTAATAAATATACATTATTAAATTTTATTATAAAAATACAAAATTCAATGCAAATTACATGCCTGCCACATCTTCCGTTCGAGAGATATGTTATTATTCGTGACACACTTTTCAAAATTTACATCTAAAGATTAAGTCCACATCTTGTCACTTTTCAAACTTTACATCTAAAGATTAGGTCCACTTATATGTTAGTCAGGTTGACAAAGCAGTCTTTTAGTCAGCTTGACTAAGCAGTCTTTTTAAAGTTATTACTGAAGAGTTTTCGTTGTGTACTTGAGGAAAGTTGAATCAAATAAATTATAGTCTCTAAGGTTCTTGAAGCAATGACTTAATATCTCGTGTGTTCGGTGAGTTTAAGAGAATTGGTACTTTGGATATTTTTTAATCTAAATTATTTTTAATAATATATTTTTATAATAAAATTTTATTTTATATTAATATTTTTTATAATATTTATATTCATAAATTTTTATTAGTTTTTTTAATTTGAATTATTTATGTTTTTCATTATTCTTCTTACTTTTTAATTTATGTAATACTCTGACATTAAAATATTAAAAGCAATCGTCATTAAACTTCTATAAATTAAAAAATGATTAAAAAATAAATAAAACAAAGTATTGGGTTGAAATTCTATTGGTTAAGTTCTATATACCTGTGCGAGAACACTATATGTAAATCAAGAATTATTAAAAAATTAAATGAAAGCTATTTTTATATAAATTAAAAACCATTAAAGAAAAACTAATATGGAAAACTGGATTAGAATCCAATGAACTAGATTCCATTTACATTTGGGAAAACACATTTAAATGAAATAGAAACTATTTAAAAAAGAACAAATAAGAAAATATTTATAAAATGCGTGCGAAAATAAGAGCTAGCTATATATTAATTATTCTGATCGTGTTCCTCCAGTGTCACGGTGCTTTCTTTATGGAAAGCCCAACAAACACCACACCTTTTTTTTTTAAGTTTAACGTGGTCCTGAAAACAACCGAGCAACAGCTTTCGCCTTGGTGTCCGTCATGATTTAGATATGTTGTAGGTATCCACTACAACCACACATTAATATTTGATAGTAATGTTAATGTTCTGGTGGAACCGTTACACCTAACCTATTTTTAGGTTTTGTAATTAATCTCCTCCTCTTTCCTCCATGTACGGATAGCAGATAAAAAAAAAGTTTAGAATGGAACATAATTTCTAAAAGAAGCAAATTTGTAAAATAAAATTCCGTATTTATTAATTCTTGTAGCTAAACCAAACATTTCATGTCTCACAGTGGCAATTAATTTTTTAAAACCCATCTTTGATTAACTTAAATTTTCACTACTGTGCACGTTAACACATGATCAAATCGTTCCATGGCTGGAACCTGACATTGCCTCCAGTTTACAGAGCCCGATTCTCTCGACTGTCTTCGAGGCACACAAAAATAAACGCAAATATATTCTCCCATACTGAACCGAATTACCCAAAGTTCACTTCCAACTCCTAATAGTTTATAGTTAACAGAATAACACTCCAATTTAGAGTCTCCGCCAACAAAACCAAAATGCGTCCACTGCTTCTTCACGGGATCGAACTCCATTACCTCATTGGAGTGAGATTGCATCGCATAAAGCTTCTTCTCGACTACGGCGAGAGCAGGTTCAGTAACATTTGAATCCTCTGCATACCTGAGACCGTTTGCACACAAATTAGGCACCAGTGTCCACTCCCCACTATGGGGATCGAAAATCTCTCCCGAGGCATGGGTCTCTATAAACCCTCCAGAGGAATAGTATCCTCCTATGGCGAAGAACTTGCCATTCAGAACCACACATGCGCAATTAATTCGTGGCATTATCATGTCCGGAAGCGTTTCCCACTGATTTGCTCCGATATCGTACCTGCAAGAGCTTCTGGAAGCTTCTCCGGTCCCATCCAGCAGACCGCCACATATAAATATGGATTCCCTCACTTCCGCACAGGAGAATCCTCTGCACTGCCCTCCTCTCACAGGGGGAGGAAATGGAATGGGACTCCAACCCTCTTCTTCGTGTATGTCGTGACAGCAGAAACCAATCTTCTTATGATTGAGAAAAATAGGAATTTCCGGAAGGAAGATCTTACCTCTTGCGGCGGCGCTTGGGAGATGTCTGTCGACTGAAATCCCGTGGAGGGGATTGGGCAAGGAATAGGAACGAAGGCTGAGAGTATCGAGCAGAAGCCATTGCGTGTTCTCCTCCATGGTCTGCACATAACCCGGATCGCACTCGGTGTCGAAGAGTCCAATGAAAATCGAAGGTTCGGGAGGGAGGTTCAGAGAAGAGCGAAGAGAAGCTATACGGGAATTATTTTTCAAAGCATTTCGCCAGGCGCGGGAGACGCAGCAGGCGATGGCCCTGCTGTGACGAGGAAGCCTTGCAAGGCACATCATGACAATATGGTGTGGTAGGGGGGGGATCAACATGGATGATTCCTCCATATTTCTTCTGTGTCTATGTATGCTCTCCACCTAATGAGTCGATAGAAGAATAGAATGCAGATATATAATGGAGTGGGCGAGGCCAACATGATGTTAAAAGAACAGATGTGGCTTGAAGATGTAGGAAATTTTTTGCCCTGTTTAGGCGGCGTTAATGAAGGCCAACCTTGGGTTAAAACCGGGTTTGATGATATTATCTAAACCTCTAAATAATCTTTAAAAAAAAAAATTCTGGATTTATGTATTCAGCGATTATTCCGGGTAGAGATGTGTTTCAGCAGCCAGTCAAACCGACTTGAAAATAAGAGATAGATAGATAGGCAGGTATTAAAGACTTGCATCATCACATGCTTAAACTAGATGTTAATTGCTTAAACCAGATGTTAATAGAGGTGAGGAATTCCACAAAGTGGGACCAAGGACTTGCACCTTTAATCCGGCTACTCTATTGGGAAAGAGTATGGCAAGTGTTGGGGTTTATAAACCATTTCAGTCCCACAACAGAGTTAATGGTGAGGAATCCCACAAATTGGGACCAAGGACTTGCATCTTTAATCCTGCTACCCCATTGGCAAAGAGTATGGTAAGTGTTGGGGTTTATAAACCACTGAAGTCTCACAACACAATTAATGGTGAGGAATCCCACAAATTGGGACCAAGGACTTGCACCTTTAATCCTGCTACCCCATTGGCAAAGAGTATGGCAAGTGTTGGGGTTTATAAACCATTCAATTCCCACAGTTAATGTGGGATTATTCACAAACACACACAAACTACACTAACAAGATAGATAGGTATTAACATGAACGAAATTCCAATCATGGAATATGCCACTAGACTTGCATCATCACATTAACCGGTTAGAAAGCAAGAGGGCCAGCCCCCCACACACATGCCCAAATTCCAATCATGGAATATGCCATTGGACTTGCATCATCACATTAACCGGTTAGAAAGCAAGAGGGCCAGCCCCCACACACATGCCCAAACTCGATGTTAATAGGGGTGAAGAATCCCACAAAGTGGGACCAAGGACTTGCACCTTTAAGCCTGCCACCCCATTGGCAAAGAGTATGGCAAGTGTTGGGGTTTATAAACCATTTAAGTCCCACAACACAGTTAATGTGGTATTATTCACAAACACACACAAACTACACTAACAAGATAGATAGGTATTAACGTGAACGAAATTTCAATCATGGAATATGTCACTAGACTTGCATCATCACATTAATCGGTTAGAAAGCAAAAGGGTCAGGGCCAACCCCCCACACATATGCCCAAACTCGATGTTAATAGGGGTGAGGAATCCCACAAAATGGAACCAAGGACTTGCACCTTTAAGCCTACTATCCCATTGGAAAAGAGTATGGCAAGTTTTAGGGTTTATAAACCACTCAAGTCCCACAACACAATTAATATGGGATAATTCACAAACACACAATTAATATGGGATAATTCACAAACACACACAAACTACACTAACAGGATAGATAGGTATTAACATGAATGAGATTCCAATCATGGAATATGCCATTAGATTTGCATCATCATATTCTCCAGTTAGAAACCCCAAAGTAGGACCAAGGACTTGCACCTTTAAGCCTCCTACCCCATTGGCAAAGAGTATGGCAAGTATTGGGGTTTATAAACCACTCAAGTCCCACAACACACTTAATGTGGGATTATTCACACACACAAACTACACTAACAAGATAGATAGGTATTAACACGAACTGAATTCCAATCATGGAATATGCCACTAGAGAGGATTATTAAAGTGCAAATAAATTCTATTATAAAAATATTATATTTGAAATAATAATTTATATAAATTAAATTTATTAAAGTGGGTTAAATAAAATTAGGTATTGAATCTAATATTTATTTTATTTTTAAAGGATTTTTCATTTTATCTACTTTAAAAGTTAAAGATAAGATAATGGGTGATAGCATGTGGTTAGGAGGATAGACGATCTATATTTAAGATCATAGCATGAGAATTTTTCTATAGGGACAAACAATTATAAGGCCTCTAATATAGATTATGCTTTCTAGACTTTTATATTAGCTTTTTACTAAAAACACTCAAGTTGTTCTCTTGTACTAATCTAAATGCTGCTATTTATAGATTTCTATACTAGCTTAACTATTGATTACAAGGAAGGTGTCTCATAGGGTTAACAATATAGAAACAAGTTGGCCCTATCTAGATCTCATGCTTCATTAGTATGTTGGGAAGGAGTGAACATCACTTTTTTCTCTATTTCTACTAGTTGCTTGGATCATCATCATCCACCATCTGTAGCACCCACATATCTTTAGTAGATTTGTATCACTTAAAAATGTTTAGACTCACTTAGACATGTGTTATGGATATTTGAAAACCTTAGTTAAATTTCATTAAGATTTAAATTGAATCAAGAGGATGGGATCAACAAGTAGATTATAAAATCATTGCATTAATGATGTGGTAAATTTTAATTTTTGATAATGAATAAATAATCAAGAAAGAGATGGAATTTTTTTGTTATAAAAACAAACTTCAAGATGAAGCAAGGAAATCATATTATAATAGAAGTTGCACTAGTTCAAGGATTTTCCACTCCTAAGAAAATGGCACAAAAAGCCCCTCTATATATGTAGACACCAAAACAGCACCAATCCGATTATGTGACTGCAAACACTGATCGCTTTGACAAACACAGCCCCCAGGGCAACCCTCAGAGGTTAAACAGTGGTCTTAACCACTTTCATAGCAATTTTGTGAGGTCAAGAAGCAATTTGGCACACTTGGACACTTTGCCCGGTATTCGTCTCACCCGGGGACGAATTCAAAATAGAATTCGTCCCACCCCGGGACGAATTCTCGAATCCGTCCCTGGGTGGGACGAATTCTAAGCTTAACGGGCAAAAAGGCAAATGGTGCCAAGTGGTAGCCCAGAACAGTCATTTAAGGGCTCCTACCTTGCACGCATGTGAAAGTGGACGAGAGGGGCCATTAGAGGACTGTTACAAGAAGCATTTATCAAAGTTCAAGTCAATTGAGGACTCCCCTCCCTCATGGGAGGACAAGACTGCCACATGGCGCCTATGGCCAACACTTGGCTTTTGTGCTTCCCTCCCAAAAGAGACCCCTTGGGTCTATAAAAGGTGGGACTTTTCTCACCCAAAACAGACAGGTTGAAGGAGTGTTCAAGCAACGAAGTGCTGCCGAATTGAAGACTCACTTGCATCCCCCTTGGTTCACCTTCCATCATCCACCAATCTCTTTTGCAAGGGAGGTTGTTGGGTGGCCTTTGGAAGCTCGAACCTTACCCAAATCCGATGCATGGACACCTGAACCAACAAATTCGCCGACCCCCAATCCTAAAAGGTTTTGGGCCCATCCTTGGTGGATTGGCTCCAAAATCGAGGGCCAACGGTGGGAGGCCCACTTGGGCACCCCCGCACCCCCAAGTCCTAATTTTAGTTTTTGAGCACTTTAGATTATTTTTTAGATTGCATTCTGTGTTACTAGGTCTTATTAGTCTATAATTGCTATTTTGTAACTTTTGGTCAGATTTTAGGGTGTTTTGTATTGCTTTGTCGTTTCGCTAACTTGCAGGTGTCAAGGTCAAATTCCCGAGGGTGGAGGCCAAATTGGGAAAATCCGACCATCTGGGTCATCCCAAAATGGCCCCAATTACCTAACCCCCCTGTTTGTAGGCATTTTGCAGGTCCCGAGATCCGACATTGGAGCAGCGACAGGTCGGTTTCTCCAACTCGGAAGAATTCGTCCCACCCAGGGACGAATTACGATCAGAAGTCGTCCTGCCTAGGGACGAATTCTAGTTTAAGGTGGATTGGCCAGCTGCCTTAGTGGCAGTGGCCTTCCGGTAACTTTTCTTACCTTCTGTCAGGTTTTGAAGCAATTTGGATTCACTGTTTTCATCTGCTTTGGGCAAATATTCATATGCATATTTTATTGGTTTTAGAGAGCAAACGCTTTTCATTTGCAGCAGGTGCTACTGACGTCTTGGTCATTTCTTTGTTCGTAGGAAAAGCAGCAGAGGCGAAGAACTCATCGACATCAGCGGCGGCATCATCCTGGCCCGCCCATTGCAATCGTGGGCATGCGGAAAGAGGAATCATTCAGCGATTGTAATCAAACCCTATTTGCGCTCCTAGCCCCTGAAAAGGGAGGAGGCATTATTGTAACAGAGATCAAAGGAAATTAATGAAAGGGTTGTGTTTCTCTATTTGATTGTGTCTCTTCCAATATGTCTCTTTTTCGTTTCATGCAATTTACATTTCTAGGACTTAAGCGTGCTTAATTTTGAATGCAATTGCACTTGGTGTTTCCTTGGACCGGAATCTCGTGCTTTCAGTTTTATTGGATCAATGTTTGCATGTGGATGAGCTAGCTTATGACATCCTGGATTACACCGTAGATTAATCTTAGTACATACAACAAAGGAATTCGTGGAGCTAATTAGGTGATCCTCAGTACAGGTTCGGTTGAAAGCCCACCAGAAACTGGCGGTATCCTAACAAATACCACTAAATGAACTCAATTGCACACACAGGGATGTGAAATAACTTGGTCAAAAATAGGTCCGATTCATACCTTGGTCAAAAGTCTTGTAAGATAAAGTACAGTCATGGCTAGTGAGCTAAAACCGTCTGAGTCTCAGAAAACCTTAGCTACATTTCTAAACCAACTGCGCTACTTTTCATCTTTGCAAATACCATCAAGAAAAAACAAAAACAGAAAAACCATGTATACATATAGAGGCATACATCACAGCAATCACCTAAAAACAAAATAACAGAGCTCTAAACAGTCTATGGTGCCATAGCCAAACATCACAAACCCCATTCATCCATTTCATATCTGCATATCACATATAAATCAAAACCATTTGCATTCATCATAGCATATGCATCCATCAAAATAAATCAACATGCATACATCCATATTCATCAACCATCATGCACAAGATCAAAGAAAATCAAAACAACAAAAAAAAACAAATAAATGCAACACAAACACATAGCAATAAACATTGCCAGACACAAGTGCTCTTGCACTTAAACTCTTGGCATGGCAAATCGACATCAGGGTCACAAATTATCACTATCCTACTCCCTAAGAAGGCTACCATAGCCGGACCGCTCCACGAGAGACAGATTTTTGAAAATTTAATCCCCAAATGGTGTCACAAAAAAAAACAACAAAACATGCAACATAAAAACAAAGCAATAAACATTGCCAGACACAAGTGCTCTTGCACTTAACCTCTTGGCATAGCAAAATTGACATCGGGGTCACAAATTATCACTATCCTACTCCCTAAGAAGGCTACCATAGCCGGACCGCTCCACGGGAAGACAGATTTTGACAATTTAATCCCAAAAATGGTGTCACACAAAAACAACAAAAAATGCAACACAAAACAAGCAATAAACATTGCCAGACACAAATGCTCTTGCACTTAACCTCTTGGCATAGAAAAATTGATGTCGGGGTTTGCATTGTCACTATCCTACTCCCGAAGAAGGCTACCATAGCCGGACCGCTCCACGGGAGGACGGATTGCCGACAAGTCAATCACCAAATGGTTTCACAAAAACAACAAAAACAGTACAAAATTCAACAAAAACACAACAAAAACACTGTCGAGCATAAGTGCTCATGCACTTAACCTCTAGGCAAAGAAAATCGATGTCGAGGTCCAAATTATCGCTCTCCTAGTTCCCCAAGAAGGCTATCATAGCCGGACCGCTCCACGGGAAATAGGTTTTCGATGATTTCACCTCATTATGACATCACCAAAAGGGTTAACACCCACCAAAAATAGGTCCATATGTTGGAAAAATTGCACACGCTTAACGGTAAACCCTCTAAAGGCAAACCTTGCACAAGTCATCTTGGGTCAAGCGACTCGTCGCTTCTCTCACGAAGGTCATTCCCTCATCGATTCGTCGCTTGAGGGGGTAGTCACACTTAGTCACCAATCAACAATCACACACCCAATTAAGGAAAACAACATGCATTCAAAGAATCATTGACAAAGACAATCACGCTCCTGCTTGGGGCGATAAACAAGCAACAATCAAATCAATCAAACACTTGGCATTTCGTGAATCATGAACACAAGGTTCCCCCCGAGGATAAAAACGCCCTTCACTTGTTCATGACTGATCAATGTCCAAGTTCAAGTCACACCTCACCAAAACAGGTTAATACTTGAAATCAAATTCCTTAGCTCGTCGAAGCAAGGATTCAAGAATGCATGCCCTTTCCATACTTGGGGCATCAAAAGTTGGTTAGGTTACCAAGAAACCCTAATCATTAGTGCTTTGGTTATCTATTTTTGCTCAAGCCTCTGCGTCACCCACGGCGCTTCCCAAAAAGGGGCATCCGTAGACACCAAAACAAGCACCAATCCGATTATGTGACTGCAAACACTGATCGCTTTGACAAACACAGCCCCCAGGGCAGCCCTCAGAGGTTAAACAGTGGTCTTAACCACTTTCATAGCAATTTTGTAAGGTCAAGGAGCAATTTGGCACACTTGGACACTTTGCCCAGTATTCGTCTCACCCAGGGACGAATTCAAAATAGAATCCGTCCCACCCCAGGACGAATTCTGAATCCGTCCCTGGGTGGGACGAATTCTAAGCTTAACGGGCAAAAGGGCAAATGGTGCCAAGTGGCAGCCCGAACGAGTCAGTTAAGGGCTCCTACCTTGCACGCATGTGTAAGTGGACAGAGGGGCCGTTAGAGGACTGTTACAAGAAGCATTTATCAAAGTTCAAGTCAATGAAGGACTCCCCTCCCTCATGGGAAGACAAGACTGCCACATGGCGCCCATGGCCAACACTTGGCTTTTGTGCTTCCCTCCCAAAAGAGACCCCTTGGGTCTATAAAAGGTGGGACTTTTCTCACCCAAAACATACAGGTGGAAGGAGTGTTCAAGCAAAGAAGTGTCTGCCGAATCGAAGACTCACTTGCATCCCCCTTTGTTCACCTTCCTACATCCATCAATCTCTTTTGCAAGGGAGGTTGTTGGGTGGCCTTTGGAAGCTCGAACCTTACTCAAATCCGACGCATGGACATCTGAACCTACCAATTCGCCGACCCCCAATCCTAAAAGGTTTTGGGCCCATCCTTGGTGGATTGGCTCCAAAATCGAGGGCCAACGGTGGGAGGCCCACTTGGGCACCCCCGCACCCCCAAGTTCTAATTTCAGTTTTTGAGCACTTTAGATTAATTTTTAGATTGCATTCCGTGTTACTAGGTCCGATTAGTCTATAATTGCAATTTTGTAGCTTTTGGTCAGAGTTTAGGGTGTTTTGTATTGCTTTATCGTTTCGCTAACTTGCAGGTGTCAAGGTCAAATTCCCGAGGGAGGAGGCCAAATTGGGAAAATCCGACCATCTGGGTCGTCCCAAAATGGCCCCAATTACCTAACCCCCTATTTGCAGGAGTTTTGCAGGTCCCGAGATCCGACATTGGAGCAACGACAGGTCGATTTCTCCTACTCAGAAGAATTCGTCCCACCCAGGGACGAATTACAGTCAGAATTCGTCCTGCCCAGGGACGAATTCCAGTTTAAGGTGGATTGGCCAGTTGCCTCAGTGGCAGTGGCCTTCAGTAACTTTTCTTACCTTCATCAGGTTTTGAAGCAATTTGGATTCACTGTTTTCATGGTTTCAGCAAATATTCGTATGCATATTTTGTTAGTTTTAGAGAGAGAATGCTTTTCATTTGCAACAGGTGCTACTAACGTCTTGATCATTTCTTTGTTCGTAGGAGAAGCAGCAGAGGCGAAGAACCCATCAACATCAGCGGCGGCATCATCTTAGCCCGCCCAGTGCAATCGTGGGCACGCGGAAGGAGGAACCATTCAACGATTGTAATCAAACCCTATTTGCGCTCCTAGCCCCTGAAAAGGGAGGAGGCATTATTGTAACAGAGATCGAAAGAAATTAATGAAAGGGCTGATTTTCTTTATCTGATTGCGTCTCTTCCAACATGTCTCTTTTCGTTTCATACAATGTACATTCCTAGGACTTAAGCGTGATTAATTTTGAATGCAATCGCACTTGGTGTTTCTTTTGACCGGAATCTCGTGCTTTCAGTGGCGATCACGGTGGGACCCTGTTCCCTGGTTTTGAAATCACAGAAACTGATCAAAGTTTTGTGTTTGTGCTTGACAGGTACACTTTTTTTGTTGCAGACTGCTATTCGTCTCTGACAGGGACGAATCCTTTTCTGCAATTCGTCTGACCCTGAGACGAATTCAAATTCGTCTCTGGGTGGGACGAATTATGTTCTGCAATTCGTCTCCCAGAGGGACGAATTCCTGTCTGCGGATTTTCAGAGCAGAAATTCAGAGACAGCAGGAGCAGGTAGAGAAGAGGTAGGGATTTTTATTATCTCTGTTAAATTTTTCTATTTGCATTTCTGTTTCTTTAATTGTTTTCATTTAATCTTGCATTGCATTAGGAAAAGTCATGTATGCTAGTTTCATTTTGTTGAATAAAACGAATCCCACACACATCACGAAACAACTTTAAACCAAGGAGCTGGTCGTAAGACCCCAGCCCTTGATCAAGACCATTGGTGGATTTAATCACCACCTTGGCTTGATTTGCATCCATTTCCCGATTGTCAACTGTTGTTAGGCGTAAATCCTGACGAAGACAGACCGAGCGTAGCTGGGGTGATTCCCATGCGCGCGAGGATAAGTTTTCTATGGTAGGTGCCATTAACGGGACAATCCCCCTTCCGTACCGCCTATGTACCACGTACCTTCTGCTCTCACGTACCTATAGTCTCCCTCTCGTAAGGGCGGGTATATAGAGAGGTTGGTATATCGGCCTGGTTGGTATATTGAAGGGGCGACCTTTTTGGAGTTATAAGAGCCTACATGATGCATTTAAACGTTCTACAAAACCTACAAAAACAAAAACAAAACATCAAAATGCACTAAACCAGTCTAGGGCACACCAAGAATCCTTAAAAGAGATAATCACGGTTTTGTGAATGTGTGTGTTTAATTCTATTTAGTGTAGACAAAAAAAAATCATTAAAAACAAAGATAAAAAAATCTACGCATTTTGTCATTTTCTCCAAAAAGCTCCAAGGATTCCCGTAATCGCTTGGTCACTCCAAAATGCCCCAAAGGTGTCCATGAACCCTTTGGTCAACCCAAAATCACCCCAAATGTGCCCATAAGTGATGCTGGACCATCCAACAAAATATGGGAAATCTTACATTTTTCCCTAAATTTTAGTGCATCTTGTCGGGGCCATAACTTCTCAACCGTAGCTCCGATTGACTTGAAATTTTACAGGGAGTTAGGTGGGATATTTTTAATCCCAAAATTAGAAATCCAGTTTTCGGGGCCAAATTCCATCATCTAGTGCCCCGAAATTAGGTTTTAAAATTGGGCACGCAATTCTATGCACTTTTTGAGCTGTTCGGATGTCAATATCTCCTAATGTATTTAGAGCTAGGACTTGAAACTTCATTTTTGTCTTATCTACTATAAGAGGGATGCGCACACCAATTTTGGGCCCCATCTGACTCATTTTCAATTTTAGGGCTTTTTAGAGAGACATCGTCATGGTGCTCACCCGTAGCCAAGCCCAATCACGGGCGGAGGCTATGGGGAATATCCAAGGAGGCACGAGTCACCTCCGTTACAATCCCAAGGATTTGGTCATACCACCTTGGCGACCTAACACACAATGCAGTCCCCTCCACACCTTAAAGGAAAGAGACTACAGGGACACCTCTTCGAGGAGCACTCCTGTTCAACATAGCACTCATCACACACCCTTCCATGAGGGGTACAGTCATAGGAGAGCTCCCTTAGATGATCGCTATGAGCGGTCACCGCGCGATGAAGCGCTAGGTCAACATAGGGTTCGACGGGAGGAACCACATCATTACACTACCCGTCCTTCACCCCCTCTAGTTGTCAGGACTACAAAGACAAATCCGGAGCACAAGGCTCCTCAGGCGGGGCGGGCCAACTCCACCCGTTCCTTTTTCATTTATGAAAGAGAGCACGAGGAAGACCTCTACCTTCCTCGAGAGCAATATACGGTGCGAGAGCAATATGCCTCCGCACTTGCTATCTATCAGGAACACTCACCGAGGCCAAAGCCTCGAGGGAATGTTGTTACCCCCAATAGAGGGAGGTCGCCTATAGAGATCTTGGATCACTACGACCGAGATAGATATCTAGAAGAGGCATCTAGGCCTTCTAGACATGAAGCAATGAGAGCTCCCTTAGATGCTCGCTATGAGCGGTCATCGCGCGATGAAGTGCTAAGTCAACATAGGGTTCGATGGGAGGAACCACATGATTACATTATCCCTCCTTCACCCCCTCTAGTTGCCAGAACTACAAAGACAAATCCAGAGCACAAGGCTCTTTGGGCAGGGCGAGATAGCTCCGTCCATCCCCTTTTCACTTATGAAAGAGAGCACGAGGAAGACCTCTACCTTCCTCGAGAGCAATATACAGTGCGAGAGCAATATGCCTTCGCACCTGCTATCTATCAGGACCACTCACTGAGGCCAAAGCCCCGAGAGAATGTTGCTACCCCTAACAGAGGGATGTGTCCTATAGAGATCTTGGATCACTACGACCAAGATTTTTATCTAAGAGAGGCGTCTAGGCCTTCTAGACATGAGGCGGTGGGACCAACTATCGTAGAATCTGCCGAATATATCACACATCTCAAGCAACTCACGCAACTTGAGCTCGAACGACTACCATTAGAGGAACCGTACCATATTAACGAAGAGCACCTTCAGCGCCAGAAGGATGAGCTGTTCCAACACACTATGCAAGAGAAGACTCCAACCCCTCACATGCATAAGACAAAATATTTTGAGTGGCACAACCCATGGGGGGAAGATAGGTCATCGCGACCTCATCAAAAGCTACCCCCAACACCTCCTAGACCGGAGCGGGAAGCTACTCTCCCGATTCCTGAAGCACCACCCCCGACGCCTCCTAGACATGAATGGGAGGCCGCTCCTATAACCAATGACGGGTGCCTTCCTCAGACATCCACCCAGGCTTATGAGCCACCCTTAGAAATTCATCAAGAAGCCTCTA
This sequence comes from Wollemia nobilis, assembly GCA_028583015.1. NCBI lineage: Eukaryota > Viridiplantae > Streptophyta > Pinopsida > Araucariales > Araucariaceae > Wollemia > Wollemia nobilis. Next base: position 2,062,323 of record JAQPPZ010016460.1, read on the forward strand.
AGGAATCAGAGCGCGAAGAAGAGCGGGATGAACTGCCCTACCAAGGCATGGGGGGTGCCATCTGGCCACCCCTCCATAAGCCCCAAGTTCCTCAACAAGAACCAACCAAAGAGGAGGAGTTCAAATCTCCCGATACATGCAAAGCACTAGAGCACTTAGAGTTGGTAGAGACCAAGATTTTGGAGCTCCCAAGGCCCAACTTACATAAGGCTCCTTTCGAAGAGGATCAACCTTTAACCGTAGGGCTACCTGATGATGCAGTCCTCCATGTCTCGGAATCTCCAGATTCCGATGAGCTATACACATTGTCCGAAGGTGAGGATGAAACAGACATAGCCCACAAGCAATCACATGCGACAAGCATCGGCATCCCATAAAATTTGAGGAAGCATGTCAACAGATAAACATAATACTAGGGCATGAGTGGCGTGTTAACCCACCGCAGTGGGACCAAGCATTACATCCACAACTTTGGGCACACAAAGAGCAACTTCCACCAAGAGACATCATAGCAACATCAGTGCCGCGGGCGGACCCTGTCCTCATCTCCGTGCATAGGGCCGATCCATTCATGCCCATACCTCTAGAGCCAGATCCGGAGTGCAAAGACCATCAAGCTGGGGGTACCTCTATCCCCTGAAGAACCATAATCCAAACCAAAAGCTCCAAGGATTATCGCAATCCCTTGGTCACCCAAAAAGCTCCAAGGATTATCGCAATCACTTGGTCAAACCCAAAAGCTCCAAGGATTATCGCAATCTCTTGGTCAATCCAAAAGCTCCAAGGATTATCGCAATCTCTTGGTCACCCAAAAGCTCCAAGGATTATCGCAATCTCTTGGTCACTCCAAAAAGCTCCAAGGATTATCGCAATCTCTTGGTCAACACCAAAAAGCTCCAAGGATTATCGCAATCTCTTGGTCACCCCAAAAAAGCTCCAAGGATTATCGCAATCTCTTGGTCACCCAAAAAGCTCCAAGGATTATCGCAATCTCTTGGTCACCCAAAAAGCTCCAAGGATTATCGCAATCTCTTGGTCACCCAAAAAGCTCCAAGGATTATCGCAATCTCTTGGTCAATCCAAAAAGCTCCAAGGATTATCGCAATCTCTTGGTCAACCCAAAAAGCTCCAAGGATTATCGCAATCTCTTGGTCACCCAAAAAGCTCCAAGGATTATCGCAATCTCTTGGTCAACCCAAAAAGCTCCAAGGATTATCGCAATCTCTTGGTCAACTCCAAAAAGCTCCAAGGATTATCGCAATCTCTTGGTCAACCCAAAAAGCTCCAAGGATTATCGCAATCTCTTGGTCACCCAAAAAGCTCCAAGGATTATCGCAATCTCTTGGTCAACCCAAAAAGCTCCAAGGATTATCGCAATCTCTTGGTCACCAAAAAGCTCCAAGGATTATCCAACAATCTCTTGGTCAACCAAAAAGCTCCAAGGATTATCGCAATCTCTTGGTCAAAACAAAAGCTCCAAGGATTATCGCAATCTCTTGGTCAATCCAAAAAGCTCCAAGGATTATCGCAATCTCTTGGTCAACCAAAAAGCTCCAAGGATTATCGCAATCTCTTGGTCAATACAAAAAGCTCCAAGGATTATCGCAATCTCTTGGTCAACCCCAAAAAGCTCCAACGATTATCGCAATCTCTTGGTAAAAAAAATCAATAAATTCAACAAAAACAAAACAACAAAAATCATCAAAAACAACAAAGATTTGCATCTCAATTCTAGGCATACTCAAATTCATCAAAATCAACAAAAACACCATGCATAAATTTTACCACACTACAGTCAGTGGTCTGGGAATGTACCAAGAGTTTCGATGATTCAGTCATCATTTTCCTCTGTAGCCATGTAGTGTACCAAGTCGAACAGATTTTACGAAGGTAGAGTCATACTTGAAATACACCTTGTTCCGTAACATCCCAACACAAATCAAAACACTAAAATTCCCAAAATTGTGTGAACGAAAGACGAAACCTGCAAAATAATCTAGGTCACCACAAGCGAAACGGTTATCTTGCTCATCCCCTTGTGCGAATGACCCCTAGAATGCTGAGAGTTGGCAAAAGGACAAGCTTCCTCCCTACCCAATTCCCTAAGAATCCCTAAAGTTCTCAACTGTTGCAAAACACAAAAATTTGCAAAATGTCAAAACTCCAAATTTGACAAACTATAGTGCACACATCAAAAGGCACAAACAACAGTGATTTTCATCACTCCATATCCCCAATCCCTTGCTCAAAAGAAAAACAAATCAAAATAAACAGTGATCTTATCACTACAAAGAGCAAGTATCCCAATACAATTGAAAAAAAGAAGGGAGTTGACCTTGAATCCCTGGAACTCTCAACATTCTGTAGGTCATAAGGCAAGCTTCAGTACCAATTCGGTTAATAGCCAAGTAAACCTCCCGCATGACGATATATCTGTCACATTAACTTGCGTACAGATCAATGTTTGCATGTGGATGAGCTAGCTTATGGCATCCTGGATTACACCGCAGATTAATCTTAGTACATACAACAAAGGAATTCGTGGAGCTAATTAGGTGATCCTCGATACGAGGTTCGGTTGAAAGCCCACTCCGGCACTCGGCGGTATCCTAACAAATACCACTAAATGAACTCAATTGCACACACAGGGGTGTGAAATAACTTGGTCAAAAACAAGTCCGATTCATACCTTGTTCAAAAGTCTTGTAAGATAAAGTACAGTCATGGCTAGTGAGTTAAAACCGTCTCGAGTCTCGGAAAACCTTAGCTACATTTCTAAACCAAGCTGCGCTACTTTTCATCCTTACAAATACCATCAAAAAAATACAAAAAAAGAAAAACCACATGTATACATACAGAGTCATGCATCACAGCAATCGCCTAAAAACAAAATAACAGAGCTCTAAACAGTCTATGGTGCCATAGCCAAACATCACAAACCCCATTCATCCATTTCATATCTGCATATCACATATAAATCAAAACCATTTGCATTCATCATAGCATATGCATCCATCAAAATAAATCAACATGCATACATCCATATTCATCAACCATCATGCACAAGATCAAAGAAAATCAAAACAACAAAAACAACAAATAAATGCAACACAAAAACAAAAAGCAATAAACATTGCCAGACACAAGTGCTCTTGCACTTAACCTCTTGGCATAGCAAAATTGATGTCGGGGTCTACAATTGTCACTATCCTACTCCCTAAGAAGGCTACCATAGCCGGACCGCTCCACGGGAAGACGGATTTTCGACAATTTAATCCCCAAACGACGTCACAAAAGGCAAACCCACTCAAAAACAACAAGAAAATCAAAACAAAACAAACAAAAATAAACATTGCCAGACACAAGTGCTCTTGCACTTAACCTCTTGGCATAGCAAAATCGATGTCGGGGTCACAAATTGTCACTATCCTACTCCCTAAGAAGGCTACCATAGCCGGACCGCTCCACGGGAAGACGGATTTTGACAATTTAATCCCAAAATGGTGTCACAAAAAACAACAAAACAACAAAAAAATGCAACACAAAACAAAGCAATAAACATTGCCAGACACAAGTGCTCTTGCACTTAACCTCTTGGCATAGCAAAATTGATGTCGGGGTTTGCATTGTCACTATCCTACTCCCGAAGAAGGCTACCATAGCCGGACCGCTCCACGGGAGGACGGATTGCCGACAATTCAATCACCAAATGGTGTCACAAAAACAACAAAAACAAGTACAAAATTCAACAAAAACACAACAAAAACATTGCCGGACATAAGTGCTCATGCACTTAACCTCTAGGCAAAGAAAATCGATGTCGAGGTCCAAATTATCGCTCTCCTAGTTCCCCAAGAAGGCTATCATAGCCGGACCGCTCCACGGGAAATAGGTTTTCGACGATTTCACCTCATTATGACATCACCAAAAGGGTTAACACCCACCAAAAATAGGTCCATATGTTGGAAAAATTGCACACGCTTAACGGTAAACCCTCTAAAGGCAACCTTGCACAAGTCATCTTGGGTCAAGCGACTCGTCGCTTCTCTCACGAAGGTCATTCCCTCATCGATTCGTCGCTTGAGGGGGTAGTCACACTTAGTCACCAATCAACAATCACACACCCAATTAAGGAAAACGACATGCATTCAAAGAATCATTGACAAAGACAATCACGCTCCTGCTTGGGGCAAGTAAACAAGCAACAATCAAATCAATCAAACACTTGGCATTTCGTGAATCATGAACACAAGGTTCCCCCGAGGATAAAAACGCCCTTCACTTGTTCATGACTGATCAATGTCTAAGTTCAAGTCACACCTCACCAAAACAGGTTAATACTTGAAATCAAATTCCTTAGCTCGTCGAAGCAAGGATTCAAGAATGCATGCCCTTTCCATACTTGGGGCATCAAAAGTTGGTTAGGTTACCAAGAAACCCTAATCATTAGTGCTTTGGTTATCTATTTTTGCTCAAGATCTGCGTCACCCGCAGCGCTTCCCAAAAAGGGGCATCTCGTAGACACCAAAACAGCACCAATCCGATTATGTGACTGCAAACACTGATCGCTTTGACAAACACAACCCCCGGGGCAGCCCTCAAAGGTTAAACAGTGGTCTTAACCACTTTCATAGCAATTTTGTGAGGTCAAGAAGCAATTTGGCACACTTGGACACTTTGCCCGATATTCGTCTCACCCAGGGACGAATTCAAAATAGAATCCGTCCCACCCCGAGACGAATTCTGAATCCGTCCCTGGGTGGGACGAATTCTAAGCTTAACGGGCAAAAAGGCAAATGGTGCCAAGTGGCAGCCCAGAACAGTCAGTTAAGGGCTCCTACCTTGCACGCATGTGTAAGTGGACAGAGGGGGCCGTTAGAGGACTGTTACAAGAAGCATTTATCAAAGTTCAAGTCAATGGAGGACTCCCCTCCCTCATGGGAAGACAAGACTGCCACATGGCGCCTATGGCCAACACTTGGCTTTTGTGCTTCCCTCCCAAAAGAGACCCCTTGGGTCTATAAAAGGTGGGACTTTTCTCACCCAAAACATACAGGTTGAAGGAGTGTTCAAGCAACGAAGTGCTTCGCCGAATTGAAGACTCACTTGCATCCCCCTTTGTTCACCTTCCTACATCCATCAATCTCTTTTGCAAGGGAGGTTGTTGGGTGGCCTTTGGAAGCTCGAACCTTACTCAAATCCGACGCATGGACATCTGAACCTACCAATTCGCCGACCCCCCAATCCTAAAAGGTTTTGGGCCCATCCTTGGTGGATTGGCTCCAAAATCGAGGGCCAACGGTGGGAGGCCCACTTGGGCACCCCCGCACCTCCCAAGTCCTAATTTTAGTTTTTGAGCACTTTAGATTATTTTTTAGATTGCATTCCGTGTTACTAGGTCTGATTAGTCTATAATTGCAATTTTGTAGCTTTTGGTCAGAGTTTAGGGTGTTTTGTATTGCTTTGTCGTTTCGCTAACTTGCGGGTGTCAAGGTCAAATTCCCGAGGGTGGAGGCCAAATTGGGAAAATCCGACCATCCGGGTCGTCCCAAAATGGCCCCAATTACCTAACCCCCTGTTTGCAGGGAGTTTTGCAGGTCCCGGGATCCGACATTGGAGCAGCAGCAGGTCGGTTTCTCCTACTCAGAAGAATTCGTCCCACCCAGGGACGAATTACAGTCAGAATTCATCCTGCCCAGGGACGAATTCCAGTTTAAGGTGGATTGGCCAGCTGCCTCAGTGGCAGTGGCCTTCTGGAGAAGCAGCAGAGGCGAAGAACTCATCGACATCAGCGGCGGCATCATCTTGGCCCGCCCATTGCAATCGTGGGCACGCGGAAGGAGGAATCATTCAACGATTGTAATCAAACCCTATTTGCGCTCCTAGCCCCTGAAAAGGGAGGAGGCATTATTGTAACAGAGATCGAAGGAAATTAATGAAAGGGCTGTGTTTTTCTTTATCTGATTGCGTCTCTTCCAACATGTCTCTTTTCCGTTTCATGTAATTTATATTTCTAGGACTTAGGCGTGCTTAACTTTGAATGCAATTGCACTTGGTGTTTCCTTTGACCGGAATCTCGTGCTTTCAATATAATCGAATGGTAAAGGTCATCATGGTTCACTTGGATTAACCATTAGAAGAAACTAAGAATGTAAAGGATGAGAAATTATAATGTGAAAGTTCAAATCCAAAAGGAATAAAATATGTGAGGGAAAATTTTAAAGCAATAAGATGGTATATAATACATGGTTGCCAAAAACGTATACAATATCTTTAGGCATTTTGGTGCAAGCATGATAAAATCTAAAACCTATTTTCTTGAGGCATGTTTTGCTAAATAATGGTCATCTAAAGCAGATTTGATTTCAATTTATACGACTCCAAGACCTTGACTTGTTCCAAATGGCCATGTTATGGTGGGATGAAGTAAGGTTTGATAGACCATGTGTGTATATGTTTGTTCAAAATATGAAGGATAAAGTGACTAAGTCTTTCTAGAATGGTCAATCCATGAAGCAAGATGCACTTGGCCAAGTCAAAAATCCACTAAGGATTTGGTAAAACGAACTCAAAAGGAACCAATCCCAGATGATAGGTTGCATAAAGGCTAAAATGAGACAATCTCATATTTTTTGAGTGTTGACATCAACCCAAGTCTTCTAAAAATATAGGAAAATGATCTAAAAAAAATAAAGTTCAAAAGAAAACAAGGTTAGGATAACTCGATCTCAAGATTTTTGAGTGATGACATCACTTAGGGCCTTCCAAAATTCTAGGTTTGAGAAATCTCGATCTCAGACTCTGAAATGCTAACATCAGCCAAAACCTTCCAAAATCTTGATCTCAAACTCCCAAAGGCTAATATTATCCAAAACCTTCCAAAATCCTAGATCCAAGAGAAACATGATCTTGAGATGCTTAAGCAATGATACCAATAAAATTTATGAGATATCAGTGTCATCTCCAAGGCTCCTAAAGCAATCAAAAGAGCTTGACAATACCTTCAAGCCTCAACAACAAGCAAACCTCAAGCCACGTCATCGCCATGCAGTGAAAACCCACAAGCCACCACGTAGCCTAGAGAGGCCACTACATCCAAGTAGCAAAAGTGTGGCCCAGAGAGACTGTTGCTCCCAAGTTGTAGTAACATGTCCTAAAGAGGCTATTACGACCAGATAGAAGCAACGCGGCCTAGAGCGACCATTGCACCCAGGCAACAATAGTACAAACTTTTTTCTAAACATTGGATGTACCCCATTTTCATTTTGTTTGATATGTTTTTTCAACAAAATGATTATGAGACATTGTGTGAACTAAAACACCCAAAATATAAGTTGTAATTATTTCATATTTTATTGTAAAAATATATATTATATGAATAATTATACTATATGAATTAGACTATAAAGTACATCAAGTTCATTTATTTTTTTGATAAAGGTAAGAAAAGGGTTTAGAAATGGCCCCTTACCATTTTGCATAGAGGCATAAAAACCTAAAGGATAAATAGAAGATAAGAACACCACCTATTCAAAGAATGTCAAAAAAATCAAAATGCAGTCCACTAGTTGGGGCTTAGATACAAAATTATCAATATAACATAAGCTTGAACCATTTTACATTACTAGACTCGTCTGTCTAGTCTTACCAACCAGAATACCTCATCTTTGAAGGCTATAGTACAAAAAAAATGTCTCAAACAAAGACTTATAAACACATATATGCCCCAAACACATATCTATATAGCTTCATCAATAGTAACAAATCTATATAGAAAAATAGCTTTGGCCAATAATAAGGAGAGATTTAAAAAAAATTGGTATAATGTCTACTTCTTCACTACAACTTCATATTCTTCAACACATTTTTATCTTCTCACAATGCAAGTTTTGTCTTCTTATCTATATATCTACTCCAAATACAAATCCACCCCAAACACAAATTTTTCAAAACATATCTACCTCAAACATAGATCTTTATATCTTCAACCATAGTAATAAATCTATTTAGAAAAATATCTTTGGCCATCAGGGATTTATAGAAAAAACCTCCTCTGGCACTATATATGTTTCTTCACTACAACTTCAAATTCTTCAACACATTTTTATCTTCTTGCAATGTAGCTTCCATCTTCTTATCCATAGGTTTTTCCTAAACACAAATCTGTAAACATAGATTTCTTTTAGCATAGTATTTGTTTTTTCACTACAAATTCATATTTTCAACACATATTTATTTTCTCACAATGTAGCTTCCATCTCCATATCCACAAGTCTACCCCAAACATAGATCTCTTATGACACAATGTTTCCTTCTTCATTGCAACTTTAAATTCTTCAACAAATATTTACCTTCTCATAGTGCAACTTTTGTCCCCCTATCTACTAGTCTACCTCAACCACAATTCTCTTTTGGCATAATGTCTACTTTGTCACTACAACTTCAGATTCTTCAACACATCGTTGTCTTCTCATAATGCGTTTTTTGTCTCCTTATTTGTAGGTCTATCCCAAGCATAAATATCTTCTAGCACAATGTCTACTTCTTCACTACAACTTCATATTCTTCACAATATTTGTCTTCTTGTAATGTAACTTTTATCTCCTTATCCATAGGTATGCCATAAACACATATCTATAAAAACAGATCTCTTCTAGGATAATATTTGTTTCACTGCAACTTAAAATTTTTTAACAATATTTGTCTTTTTGTAATGTATGTTTTGTCTCCTTATCCATAGGTTTACCCCAAACATATTTTTTTAAACACAAATATTTTTTGGAATGCAACTACCGTCTCCTTTTCCACACCACATCTTTGTATTCTTGTAATGCAACTATTGTATCCTTATTCATAGGTTTACCCCAAACATAGATCTATAAACACAACTCTACCCCAAACACAAATCTCTTCTAGCATAATATTTGATGCTTGAACACAACTTCAAATTCTTCAATATATCTTTGTCTTCTCACAATGCAACTTTTTTCTCCTTATTAATAGGTTTGTCCCAAATACAAATCTCTTATGGCACAATATATGCTTCTTTGTTGCAACTTTGAATTCTTCAACACATTTATCTTCTCGCAATGCAACTTCCATCTCCTTATTCGCAGGTATTCCCTAAACACAAATATATAAATACAAATCTCTTCTAGAACAATATTTGTATCTTCACTACAACTTCAATTTCTTCTGGATATATTTTCCTTCTCCAAATTCAACTTGTGTCTCCTTATTCATAAGTCATCACTTCCCATTGTTGTCATTGTAAGCTAAAATATTCAGAGAACCATGACCACTACCATGACAGTGGTCCACACTACTAACCCTCATTATGTTTAATTATTTCTTTATTGTAAAATGCATATTTACCCCCAAGGGCTAGGTGTATTGATATTTGTCTGTTTGGCTATGCACTTACCAAGAAGAGATCTAGGTTCAAACCTTGGGGGTATGCTTGTTGTAAAGATAGCAGTATGATCTGAATCCTCTGAGTGTGTGCCAAATCGATGATAACGGTACAAATATTGAGTGATTTTTGGTCCCCCTCAAGTTGTGTCAACAATAATAAGGTGGTATAGGATTTTTAGGAGCATCCCTTATGGTTTGAATCTTGCACTTGGCAGTTAATTACTAAAAATAGTATGGATGTAACCAACTCTCCTATGTATCTAAAAACAAAATGCATATTTTATTTCATTTTACAACATTTTCTATTATTTTATGTATATTTTCTTCTTTTTGATATCATATTTTTCATTATTTAATATATAAAATGTTTATAAATAAATTACCCAATACCATAAATCTAATAAAATAAAAACTGTAAGATGGTCACGATCCTTTTATTCGATGCTATCACTTATATAGATGTTAATGACTCCTTTTCTGATTCTATTTATCTTCAAAGGTCTATTCGTCAAGGTTTTCCTTTAGCTCCAACTCTCTTTGTTATTGCGAGTGATGCCCTTTACTATTTTCTCAGACATTCTTTATATTATCCTAAGGTGCAAGGCATTACTCTTCTGAATGGTGATGACCTTCTTAATGTACAATTTGCATAATAATACTAACATTTTTGTTTCCTTAGATGAGGAAAATATGAAAAATTTGTTTCATGTTCTATCCATTTTTCAAAGTGCTTATGGTGCTAAGATTTCCTTTCCCAAATCAATTTTGCTCGGCTGGGATTGAAATCCTCCTTCTTGGTTTTCTAGATTTCCTATTCAATGGGGAGGACCTACGAAGTAGGTTCGTTATTTTGGTATTCCCTTTGCAGTGGATCCTTACCTCAAAGATATGTGGGACTGGGTTAAAAAAAATAATTGGCAAATTATGCAAATGAAACAGATTTCCATTGTCTTTTGCTGGTCGGTTTCAGGTCTGCCAAAAATTTTTGTCCTCATATTCCACTTATTTTGCTTCTACTTGGATTTTTTCTCCCTATCAGTTGGACGTGATTCATAAATATATCCGCAAATTTTTATGGTCAGATGATCAAGGTGGGACTAAAAGGCACTTAGTTAATTGGAGGTGGTGTACTTTTGAAAAGTTGAAAGGTGGTTTAGGACTAAAAAATCTTAAATTTCAAGGCATTGCATTATCCGTTAAGTGGATTGTGAAATGTTTACATGGCAGTGAACCTTGGAAGGTTCTGGTCAGATATAATCTATCCAATGTTGTCCCTCATAAAGCTAAATTCTGGAAAAACTTGCACATTACGAATATTCTCTTTGGAAAGTTTCATGTTGTACCTGTTGGCTCAACAAATTTTCGTAGTATTTGGAGGGTCTGAGAAATAGTTCATGATAAAATTGTTATTGAGAATTTTTTTGGGCACAATGTTGGTTTTTATTTTAAATTTGGTTCTATTTGGTGGAATCTTTGGTACAATAATAAGCCTCTTGCTCTTATCAGAGGTTGTTCTGCTAAAAAATGGGCAGCCAAAGGTATTAATACTTTTAATGATATATTGGTCAACGGTAATATCATGCCTTGGGAATGTCTTAGTTTCATGTATGATCTTCCACAATCTCAGTGGAGGACATATTCTTTACTAAGGCTTTTCTTTTTCAGAATGGATGACATGTTTTTATTGATGATATTCAACAGTTTTATGATTCCTGTAAGTGGTCTGATGGTACAAGACTCAAGTGCACTAAGGTTAAACTGTTGTATATTCTCTTATAGGATGCTTTTGGTATTGTTTGTCATGTCAACAATAGTTGGCAACTGGCTCTCACTGTTAATCAGATTCAAAGCATTTTCTAGCACTTATGGTTCAGTCCATTAGAGCCTAAAAAGACTTGTTTCAAATGGATGCTTTTGTTACAGAGATTGCCAATCAGTAGAGAGCCTCATAATTATTTTATATGTTCTCTATGTCGGGTTCCAGATACATTTGATCATATATTTTTTGATTGTTTATATGCTCATGAAATTTGGAGTTTGTTTTTTTCTACTATGACTGGTTGGAACATCAGTAATGTGCTTATTAGACAACATATCTTATTTGGCTTCATTCCTCAAATGCATCACTGTTTTAATATGTTTTGGTTAATGTTATCTACTGAGATTTTATGGCATATTTGGTCTGCTAGAAATGATGAGTTATTTCGGCAAGTTATGAGAATCCTTACTGAGTCTCTGAGGAGACTCACAAGGCTGAAAATTTTGCTACAGGTTGCTCGTGTGATGATAACTTTCAAGTCCAAATTCAGATCAAAGAATTCTCTTTTCTTTCCTCATCTTCAAAAGCTTTATTTTCATATTGACGACTATTCTCAGGTGCTTTTGATTTAGCATTATCTTCAGATGTTTGTTTCAAAGTACAATGCCAAAAATGATCGCAGCTTATAGTTTCTTTTATGCAGATCTGAGGTTCCTTCCTGTTGCTGCCTTGGGTTTTGGGATGATAAAAATATTTTGTAATGGGTCTTGCTGGGTAGTTGTTCGTAGTTCTAGTTTTTATAATCTTTGTTTATATAATTGATATATATATTCTGTAGTCTTTAGCCTTCAAACAAATGATTTATACATTTTTGTGTTGATATTAATGAAGTAAACAATCTTTTATTTCAAAAAACTAAGATATAATAATAAAATTTAATAAAAATGATCTTATAAGCACAAATTGCATGTACAAGGTTATTCAACCTCGACCCTAATCCCTAATGTAAAATTTATAATTGAACTTTAATAAGACTGAAGTTTTTATTTAGTCTGAGACATCCTTTGGCATACTAAAAATACGCTAGAATATAAATATATGGTTGTTTTGGAGGTGTAATTCTTATTATTCTTTATATTTAGTATTATTTTAAAATATATATATATACTTTTAATTGTTAAGTATGTTCGTGTATCTACTTCTTAGTCTAACGAAGACAAAATAATATTTGCCATTTTGACTTTCCAAATGCAGTATAACCCTACATTTGTAATTGTCGTCGTAATGCCTTTATTACGAAGACAAAATAATATTTGCAACGTAGCCATTTTGACTTTCCAAATTCAATATAAACTTACATTTGTAATTGTCGTCGAAGACAAAATAAGTTTTGCAACGTGGCCATTTTGACTTTCGAAATGCATTTAAACCAACATTTGTAATTGTCGTCGTAATGCCTTTATTACAAAGACAAAATAAGTTTTGCAACGTGGCCATTTTGACTTTCCAACTGCAGTATAAACCTACATTTGTATTTGTCGTCATAATGCCTACATTACGAAGACAAAATAATATTTGCAACGTGGCCATTTTGACTTTCCAAATCCATTATAAGCGTACATTTGTAACTGTCGTCGCAATGCCTTTATTACGAAGACAAAATAATATTTGCAACGTGTAAACCTCACATTTGTCTTTGTAGTCGTAATGCCTTTATTGTGGTGGTAGATGTGTTAATATAGAGTTTTTGGTATTTGTTTCTTTTTTTTTAAATTTAAATATGAAGATGTGCAATCATAAAAAAATTTCACATAAATCAAATCTTAATAAATCTATTAATATAGAGTAAAAGTTTAAAATTTAAATAGGGAGATATCTAATCTTAAATAAATTTGAGATATATCAAATCTTATTACGCCAACAAACCCGCGCATTTAATATCAAATATAGTCGACGTATTCCTATTTGCCGGTGGGGTGTACGTAAATAACCTAACACATAGGAGAAATAGCTATGGGGTCATTGATTTTGGTTCAACTGCCCAGTCTTATTCAACCACCTTAGTCAAGCTAACTATCAATTCAATACAATATTCTATTCTGACAAAGACATCCACCGAATCTAAATGTTATTTGAAAGTTGGGACGTAACTCTCCCAAGTTTACCGAAACCTTTAGGTAAGCGACCCTGATTAGATTCGGTAAGCGAACCTTCGTCCGGGCCCATGTCTTACCCCGCTAGTCCTTAACAAAAGTCCCCTCCGAGAATCGTCATTATTTCCCTCCGAGAATCCACGCGACCCTTATTATTATTTTGTTTTATAATTTTTTTGATATTAAGAAAAGGGTAACACTTCTTAATCTTTAAAAATGGGACAGGAAGAAAGATATTTTTTTTTTAGGTTTCTGCTTTGGAAGACAGATTAAATTATTGAAGCTGTTATTATAACCTTACCTCTTCTCCGTAAAGATTGCTCGGAGTGAAGGAGACCCCAGTAGCTTAAAGTTGACACCACATTTCACCACCTTTTAGTGGCCTTGCTGCGAGCTCAAACTATGGGAGAGATCAATAACTGCTGCTTTGAAATCCAATATGATGTACTTTTTGGTCTCTGGTCATGCCATTGCCATTTAGTCATATTACATACTAACAATATAAACAATTGCCATTTGAGTTGATATTGCAGATGCAAATTTCAGTCATAGTACATATTAACAAAGTAAGCAATGATATTGCAGATGCAAAGTTTGATGTGCTTGAAATCGAAGAGTTCGGATTCGCTCATAACCATAGGTCACTCGAGACAAGATGATGCCTTCCATGTATAAAATATACATGGAAAAGTATATTAGCTGGATAAAGTGAAACTTTCCAATCGTGGCTGTTTTCCTAGGTATTTCCACATGTATAAAATATATGAGCTGATAAAGTGAAACTTTGCACTGGTTGTTTTCCTACGTATTTCCATGTTCCACTCGGGGTTACTTCATACAACGTGGAAGAGGTATTGGGTAAAGTAGTTTAGAGGTAGTGATAAGTTAACTTTACACGTTGTTTTTCTACGTATTTCCATGTTTCACTGGGGTTATTTCATACAACGTGGAAGAGGTATTGGGTACAGTAGTTTAAAGGTAGTTATAAAAATAATATAAGTTAATTTTGATTTTTACAAGATTTTGTATGATATAATTTTTTTTTTTTAAAAGAAAGTTGGGTAAATACTTTATATTAAATTGTTCAACTAGGATAGCTTCATTAATTATTTATAGAATTTAGGAATTTTGTTATTAAGCTATCTTTCTCCACAAATCGTTATATAAACACAATAAGTTAAGTAACTACAATCTATTTATTTATTTTTTTTTGTTGAATAATAAGGAATTGTACTTGAGTCCTCCACCCTTGATAAATTACATCTCTTTTCTTTATATTTTGAGAGTTTACAAATATATACAATTCTTATCTCAATTGAGATGTTATCAATTAAGATGTTATAGCTAGAAATCTACATCATTTTACATAAAATGTTTGAATTTTTTATTTTCATTTTTTGAATCTTTTCAAATTTTTGTATGAATACAATTACTTCAGAATTTAACATCTTTCTTGATATTTTTCTATAGCAGCCTTCACAATGCCAAAACTTCACCTCTAATATCTATGTCTTGCATCTTAGTAGAGTAATATTTCCAAAACATTGCACTATCATAGTCCGCTTTACCAAATCTGAATTGCTAGTTTCCTTCCTCGATGAAGTCATAGCCCTTCATTGCTCTTCCCATTGTTTGAACCCTAGTTGGTAAATATTTGCAATTTCATTTTTTGCAACTTGAAAAATTGTCACTACCCTTGTTTCAAATGGTTGACTTCACAAGGTCATATCTCCTTTAATATTGCTTGAATTTTTGCATATGACCACTCATTTTAAATCTATTCAAATTCTACACAAGTTGGTCCAAGAATTAGTTGAATCGGATAACTCTTTGTGAAGATATGGCTCCTAAAAGATGAGATATTTTTTAGGAATCCTTAGCACTTTGTAATTTCATTTTCGTGACTTGAAAAATCATCATTGCCCTTGTTCCAAATGTTTGACTTCATAGGGTTGTATCTCCCTCAATATTGCTTAGATTTTTGCATGACCGCTCATTTTAAAGCTATTCAAATTATGCACAAGTGGGTCCAAGAATAAACTAATTGGATAACTCTTTGCGAAGGTATGACTCCTAAAATATGAGACATTTTTTAGGAAAAAATCTCATCCTTCACACTTTGCAATTTCATTTTTCTCATTGTAAGTAACCTTCTACACTCCTTCAACCTTCCCAACCTTCCACTTAGCATCCTAACCTTCCATTGAAGCTCCTTAAGCCAACCTAACCTTTCACGCTCCTTCAACCTTATCATCCTTCCATGTTTCTTCAGCCATCCCAGCTTTCCACCCAACATCCCAGCCTTTTTGCTGTAGCTCCTTCAGTCAGCCCATCCTTCCACCTCCTTCAACCAACCAAGTATTCCACACTCCTTTAGCCTTAACACTCCAAATATCAACTCATCATCCAGCCTTCCACTCTCCTTCAGCCTCTAGCCTTCCATGCTCTTTCAGCCTCCAGCCTTCCACACTCTTTTAGCCTCCATATTTGTTGATCGTTAAAACACTAGACCATTTGCCAGGTCCCTTAGGGGGAAACTCCATAATCCATTTATGTTTCATGTTGCACCCCACAACCTAATAAAAAGCTTGTCCTCATATTGGATTGAAAAATGCATTTAAAAACATGAGATTATTTGTTTTATCGACAACAATCTTTAAATTTTAATTATGATGTTTATAATATTTAAAAAAAAAATCTTCAATATTTTTTTTTATAAATAAAATATATTTTATGATTGATCATATCTAAAACTTTTACAATTATTTATATTGTGATTTTACACGTACTCCCACATAAATAGGTAAGTCTAGTACAAGTAGTTATAAGAACCTTTTCAACATAGGTGAGACTCCTCATTTTTTCCATTAAATTCGAGGTATGTAATTCACCTTGCCATGCCTCACATATACTTAGCGCCATTGCAATTGGTCTCTATAAGAGGCCATATATACCAAAAAGTGTAATAGGTTGAATCAAGACTACTTTAATGGTCTTGTTTTATTGTGGAATACAATCTAGAGCTTCATACAAGACTAGAGGAACGTAATGAATCTTACAAGTTAATTCGATTGAATAAATTAGATCCACTTTTTAATTGGAGAGTTATATAGATCCTAAAGCTTACTATATAAGACCTTGAGGCATTTGAAAAGGAAGCAAAATATTTAAAAAGATTGGAAAAAAAATACCATGATGATAATACACTTGAACATCTTCCAATTCGCCCACCAATTAATAGCCAAGCCCAACCATCTACATCAACTACAAGGAGAAGGATACATCAACTACAAGGAGAAGGAGGATAAAACATTTTTATTTTAGGTTAAATTATTGTTATATAAGCTGTATTTGTATTCATTGTAATAAATATCTAATAAAAAAATATGTATAGTACAAAATTGGTTGTTTAATTTTTTTTTATTGTTGGAATTTTTTTTTTTTGCCGAGTTTTCCGAGTTGCCCAGTAATTGTCTAATTGAGTTACAAGTTTTAAAACAATGCATCAGACAGCTACACGCTCCGCACTGCCTTCTCCCTATTGAAAATATACATGCTGGGGTTTGCAAGATTGTCTTTTCTGGAAGAAAAACAGCAGAAAACCAAAATGTTTTTCTATTGGCACTACATTCAGTGACCCTACAGCACACATTCATGGGGTTTCGAAGATTGGGGAGATGCAAATGAAATTCATATATGATTATTTGTTCTTTAATTCTAGGGGCACAGCATAAAATACCTCTCTCCCTGTTTACCTGCTTTATTCATCGAGAAAGATGTTCCCCAATACCATAAAACACCTCTCTCCATGCTTACCTGCTTTATTCATCGAGAAAGATGTTCCCCAATACCAATCGCATTGAAACGTAAGGCATGCTATGCGGCCTAGCTCGTGAAGACCGTTATGTCTGCACTTGGCAAGGTTCCGAAGCTGCTTGAAGATGAATATTGCAAGCAGCAGAAGGCAGATTCAAATTCAGGAGCAGAGTCTGATTGACGCTTTGTCTAAGTAGCTCTCTGCTGATATGAAAGGTCCCTAAAACTTAAAACTTTATTATGGGTTTGTACTTTAAAGGTCTTGTGCTGGTGTATCAAAGCCTCCAAGGTTACTGAAGAGGACTTTATTTTGTGCTTTCAGTGTAAGGCCCCAGGGTTATTTTAAAATCAGAACACAACATTTAGAATCTGCATTCACACATTAAGTGAAAACACAACATTTAGAATCTGCATTCACATTAAGCGAAGGTTATTGAAGGCGAAATTATTTTGTGTTTTTAGTGTAAGGCCCCAAGTTTATTTTAAAAATCTGCATTCACACATTAAGTGAAAACACGACATTAAGAATTTGTCTTCACATTAAGTGAAAACACGACATTAGAATCTGCATTCACATTAAGTGAAAACGTGCTTTTCTAGAAGTTTATTCCAAATAATTATTGTTGTTTACAAAATGCCATGTCTTTTGAATTTTTATGCTTTCTACATGCAATTACATTATTTTCTTTTTTCAGGTGCATGAAAACATGTAAGAATTTATTATTATTAATTAGTTAAAACTGTTTATAAAATAAATAAATAGAAATGTACCCAACTGATGTGGTATAGGTGAATTGGAGAGGGTAAGGGAGGTCCTTGATTCCAATCTCCACCTTACCATCTGCATATTGGGTACGTAAAATCTAGTTGATTATACTGGTGTGGTCAGGGTCAGGCACAAATCCCGAGTGATTTTGATGGTGTAAAACCCTCCGATCGTGGTTTCTCAAATCAGGGCAGTCCTGCAAGGGATTTTTCGCTAAATTCAAAATAAATAATAATAAATAGAAATGTGTGTTCCTTGGAATTTATGTGTGGTATATGGAACAACAATGGGAGAAGGTTGGTAATATTGTTTCTGATTTTGAATTAAGGGTGGAGTTTGTGCAGTTTCATGCAGGAATGGATAGGAAACTATTGTATGATAGTGACTGGACTCTAGTAGGTAATAAAGGGAAGAAGAAAGTTGCGGGCTTGGATTTTATTGCAAAATTTTAAGGTCTCTTTTACAGATACATGGAAATACCCCTTTTGTGGAGCCAAGAGAGCATGTGTTGAGCATCCTTGATGCTTTGGTCAATTGAATTTTAAGGAATTTGTCAAACTACCTTATCTACAAATTCTTAGGGGCTTAGCTAGGTTTGTTAGTTTTATGAAATTGGATTAATACAAAAGCTTTGATCTGAAAGGGCAAATCTTTAAAAAATGTCAAATGGTTTTTTTTAGCTACATTTACCTACTCGAAAGACTTTCAG
Source organism: Wollemia nobilis (assembly GCA_028583015.1). Lineage (NCBI taxonomy): Eukaryota > Viridiplantae > Streptophyta > Pinopsida > Araucariales > Araucariaceae > Wollemia > Wollemia nobilis. The sequence continues at coordinate 2,080,940 of JAQPPZ010016460.1, forward strand.
AAGGTTCTGTTAGGTGGCCCATGATTCTTAGGAGTGACAACGCTTATTGTTAATTCATGGGAGCTCAATTTTAAGATTAATATGGAACATATGGATAAGGTGTCAATATGGATGCAACTATATGGTTTGTCTTTGAAAATTGGTCCCAAGAGATCTTTGAAGTGATTGGAAATTATGTATGGTTTGTCTTTGAAAATTGGTCAAGAGGCCTTTGAAGTGACTGGAAATTAACTTGGGGAGTTCTTAGATTTTCATCATCTATGACTGAGTAATCATTGGGAGTATATGCTTGGTTCTACATTAAGGTGGACTTGTAAAAAATATTCTTGAAATCTATTACCCTATTTTTAAATTTGGGATTCCATGTCTAGGAAGTTGACTATGAAAACTTGCCCTTTCGGTGTAGGGTCTATCATGAGTATGGTCATATGGCTTGGAACTGCTTCTTTGGAGTCTCTCATAGTAAGAAGGTTGAGCAAGGAAATTAGAGGGAGGGTGGCCCTTCCCAAATGTGAGAGCAAAAGGAGTCGAGCTCTAGGATCTCTCAGGTTCAGGGCCCTAAAGTCCTTTTGAAAGCTCCATAATAGCAGTTGAGACTTGTGGAGGCTCCTCAGTTGGAAGGAAAGAAGGTAAAGGTGAAGTATGATGCATTAGAGAATGAGGAGGAAGCAATCAATGAATAAGCAACAACCTAGCCTTTGAAAATTCTTCGATTACAAAGGTAAGTGAATCAAATTTCAAATTTATTTATTCTTTCTTACCCTTGCATGTTGATGAAGGAGGGCCAAAGAAGAAAGGTATTTTATCGACTCTTCATAGTAATAAAAAGAAGGCTAAAAGAGTGTGTCCAAACATGGGAGTAGATCCTAAACAAAAGAGAAAACCCTTGTATTTAGAAACAAGAGTTAAAGAGACAAAGACTTCATAGTAATAAAAAGAAGGCTACAAGAGTGTGTCCAAACATGGGAGTAGATCCTAAACAAAAGAGAAAACCCTTGTATTTAGAAACAAGAGTTAAAGAGACAAAGAAAAGATAACAGTTGATAACAAAAAAATATTGTTGGATTTGTATTTAGGAGGGGTTAAACCCTACGGAAAGATGCGTAAATGAAAATTCTTTCTTGCATTATCCGGGTCTTGAATGCCTCTAATAAGAGAAAGGTTCTTCATAATGTGATTAGAAATCATCAACCAAAATTTTTGCCTATCCAAAAAATAATTTTTTAATTAAGGACCTGAAAAAATTAGGGTTTTTTAATGGAACAATACTAAAATGCTTTTTGTTGCAATACTAAACACTATGAAAAGTTTAGGTCTTTTAAGAATTCAAAAGTTTTTAAAGAAAGTTTTTCACCTCAAAATGTTAGTGCAACATGATAGACTTATCTTAATGAATCTTAGACACTTAGCTTCCAATACAATAAGTATTGTTATCAATGTCTATGCTCTCAACTTGAAAAATTTTTAAAAATTTTAAAATTAACATTAGAAGTTAAAGCTGTATTGTTGTCATATTTAAATATAAGATTCTTGACTGTGTAAGCAGAATTACACCACCTTTTTTTAAGTTCATGACATTGTTTTTTTTGATACACAAACTCACTCACACACCAAGTTTTACCTTAATTTGAACTTGAATCTCCTAAAAATATCTAAAACCCTAACCACCCAATCACCCACATAAACGTTCATGACATTGTTGGCTACCCTCCATTAACCACCCAATCACCCACATAAACGTTCATGACATTGTTGGCTACCCTCCATTGATGATGTTATTGGTCGTCTTTATGCAATATAATTTCATGCATCAAGGTGTTTTCCGGTATCATTCTTGTTGACGTCATGAAGAATAATTTGATAATTTCGTCCACAAATGCCTCGCTACAATTAATTCTGAACAAATAAACAACTAGCAGAATTTTGGCGTTAATGGTTTGAAAAGCTTGAAAAGCAGACTATGTTATGTAGAATTTACTTCATTGACTTTTTTTTTCGGATATGCCCTTTTATTAAAAAATACATAAAAATTGTACTCCGTCGAGATTTACAACACCAATGACAGAGAAACTGTCCATCCAAATAATAATATCTCCCAGGCAGCCATTATCAAGACTGAAAGCAAAACATAAATAAACATAAATGTATTATATCAAAATCGAAGCTGGTTCGAAGATTAAACCAACTCAAATTCATAGATTCCGAGTTAAAATCTTCTCGACTTTGCGCTTAATTTTACATCCACCGTTAAAACTATCCACTCACAGGCTTCTTTTAGGACTGAGGATTAACCTTCTATCATTATATCCCATGTATATGATCAACCTTCTAGCAATCATTGTATCCCATCAATATGCTCCCCTTTTCTTATGCAGATCTCTATCACTAAATCTCGTGTGCTTATCTGACAGATCAGACTAAAAAGCTTGTCTACTTTTATCTATGAGTCTGGTGGACAGGCACTAATGGAATCCGGATATGTCTGTACTAGCTTGAGTTTTTGTTTTTGAATTTATTCAGTTTTGCATTCATAATCCTTTAGCAAACATACCTAAAATTTAAGAAAATTACAGCAGGTCCCATACCTAAAATTTAAGAAAATTACTGCAGGTCCGGACGGAACTAAAATGGAAACTGAAATAATCATTCTCCGCAAACAAAATATCAAAAAATAGTAGCCATCTGAAAAGGCCAAGTGAAAAGCGCCTCTAATCATTGGCCGAGCCAAAAGGCATCCACTTATCCATATGGGCCCAACGATTCACATGACAGAACTGAATTAAATGACCCGGGCAAACTAATTCCAGAAAAGTCAGTGCATTAAACGCTTCACATGTGACTTACAATGGTGAATTAGTGTGGACAAGTCAATGAGGTGATCCAATATCGTGTGTCACACCTCCACCAAGAGTCGGTAAGGATTTTATAACGGTAACATATTTTACTATTTTTAATTTATGGTTTAAAATTTTATTTGTTTTTCAATTTAATATCAACAATTTTTTAAAGATAGTCTGGACACTAGTGAAAATCAACAATTCATTTAATTTTATAATCGTCTGTAAAAAAAAAATTACATATTTTATTGATTTTTAAGTTATGGTTTAAAATTTTATTTGTCTTTTAATTTAATATCAACAATTTTTTAAAGATAGTCTAAACACCACTGAAAATCAACAATTAAATGAAATGAATTCTGATCTTAAATGTAGTCTTATCAATTTCATTGAAGGAACATCACTTCTAATACAACATGAGATCCAATAAAAATGAATTATACAAACTCTCGTCCAACCAATAGTGTGGGATTAAGACAACAAATTTTCCCTCCAAACCACATTCACACAGTGAATTTGAATTTGTATTAATGTCCATCGGTGACCGAAAAAGGTCAATAGGACTGTAAAATAGGACATATACAAAGCAACATGAGTGCCTAATGTATCTCCAGATAAAATAAAGTAAAAAAACAGTAAACAGGATGACATATGATATACAAGATCTGTGGATCAAGGATTACTTCTAACATTCACTTATCAGTAAACTATCGATCAAACAAATGCATGTAAATGTATATAAAATTGTGGTTGTTAATCTCCAATCAAATGGTCAAAAATTGCATGCAAGTAAAAATAATTTGCTACATTCTATATGTGATCAAATCTCCTTCATTCCAAATGTGATCAAATGACTTAGATTTTTGTTGAAGTTAGGGTTTTAAGAAACTGGTTTGCATTTTATTTTGATGCCTTTTCTTTGCGGACAACGATGTGTTTGCATGTGTAGCAATCTGACAATTTTTAAATTAATTTTTTATTTATATATGTCCAACGGTGTTCTCGCAATGTGTCTCCTCGACACACACAACAATAATACGACACATCCTTTATGCGTAGCAAAACAAACGAACTCAAAGAAACGACGTGAAAGTGAAAAAACTTACCTTTGAAGCTGAAAACTGAAACTAGCATCGTAGTAGAGCTAATATGAAAATTGAAACCTAGCGCAACAACAAAATTAATATTCAATTTTGTTTGGTGGACCGTCCAAAGGTGAAGGGATGTGGGATGGTGGGCACTGGGCAACAACAAGGGTAAGACACTAAGGAGGCATACTACCAAGTACCATCCATGCCTAGAATTTAATGTTTGGAAATTTGCAATGCAATAAATATTTGACCTATCACTAGATTCACCACTCACCCCACTCACCCGACGATAACTTAATTTACCACTTGTCCCACTCACTCGATGATAAATTGATTCACCACCCCACTCCCGTGATGACAACTTATTTATGAACGAAAATAAAATTAATGCAATTTTGAGAGATGAGTTATTGACTTAGTTTATTTTTAGTTTAGTTATTAAGAATTTACCCTTACTCCACACATCTAATGTATATATGTATATGATAAGTAAAATCTACGATTTTTAAATATATTTACCTGTAAATTTTATGGTTTCTAAGAAAAATAACAAGTAAAAATCTATGATCGCTATAAAATTAAATCCATAATTTATGGTTTCAAATTCAAAATACAATTATACGTATGTCAAATTCGAGGCCTGGTAGGGGAGTTTAGATAACTCAATGAGGTGATCCAATACCATGTCACACTTCCATCAAGAGTTGGTAAGGATTTTATAGAGATATGGGAACAAACCACTATGTTGAATGTTCTTTGATAGGTAGAATTGGGAAGTTGGATTTGTGACCCAGGTAGAATTGGGAAGTTGGATTTGTGACCCAGGTAGAGGTGTTGCATTTTTTAGTGGTGGAGGTTGTTTGTATTATTTTTATGGAGGTGAATAAGGATATACCATGTAATATTGAGGTGGATATAGATTATATTGAGGATACTAGTGTGGAGGATAATAAGGATTTGACATCTAGCAAAGAGGGGATGATGGATTTTGATAATGGGAAGAGGCTTCATATTTAGATGTGGAGGAGGATATTGCAAGCCTTGTTGAGGAATTAGCTAAATTGTAAGAGGTGGTACTTGTATGTTTTTCTATGTTTGACTAACTAGTTGTGGTATTTGTTCAAAAGTGTTTCCTTGATTCACTAGCATCCTTGATTGTTTGATCGACACTTGTATATTTTAAGCAAGGCCTTGGATTTGGTTTAGAAAGATTTATCCTAGATATTTCTTATTTATAGTTTGATCTATTGGGATTTTTAATGTGTTTGACAAGCTATATCCAAGTGGACTTTGGTGTTGAAGTAGTGCTTGTAGGAGGTACACTTTGGGCACTTGATGTAGTAGGTGGGTTTGTGTTACTAGAGTAGTAATAATTTCCAAAAGGTGGATTTTTTATGAGTTTATTCACATCAAATGACATACCATAGAGAGGGTTTATGCGATTTAATGTAGGACCACTATTTGACCAAGTTTGGTTGGTTAAGATAAATGAATAATTCACTTGTTGGCCTAAAAAACCAACTTCTTGGGATGTGGAGTTTTGACTAAGGTTAGCCATTAGACTTTTTCCTTTTGAGGAAATGGGATTGGACACTAAATTCTTCTTAATTTCATTATCTTGGTGTACCCATGTGGTGGTTTGTTCTTTCCTTTTTCCTTTGGAATTCCTTTAGTGGTAAGCATCTATCTCTGAAAATTGATGTTCTTTTTTTAATCTTTGCACACTTGAGCGTATATTCATTATCCTATGAGTAATTGCATGGATAGAGTTTTGGGGTCAAATTTTACAATTAAAAAAAACAAGTCTTGCAAAGTGATTCACCTACAAACTAGAGCAATTTGCTTACAATTTCGAACGATTCACTAACAATTTTTGAACTTCAAAAATTGTTAGCGAATGAAGGGTCTAAGAAAATCGATCAGAGCAACTCACTTCAAAATTGAAGTGAATTGCTCTCTTGGGAAGGAGCTAAAAAGAATCTTGTCTTTCCTAGTAAATCACTTTATAGATTCTAAGTGAATCACTCTTTAGATTTGACTTGATGAGAAATCACTATTTTTGGAGCAAATTGCTCATTAAATTGAGCAAATCACCTGTTGATTTGATATTGAGCAAAAATGACTCAAAATATAACTAAAATAATTTTTTCCTATGGCAAATGCAAAACTGGGGTCATATTTAAGGTTTGATGAAGTTTTGATGTTATTTGTGTTGTTGACTTTGTAAATTTTTTTAAATTATGGAGTTCATGTTAGAGTCACCATTTACAAGACATTGCAAAAATCGAGCACAAATAATAAATTTTAAGGTCAATTTAAGAATAGGCTTGATAAATTAAGTCCATGACCTTAAAAAGTCACTTTAGATTCAATCTATAAAAAGACACAAATTTCAAAGCAAATCGCTTACAAAATAGAGCGAATTGATCATAAAAAAATGACTTAATTATTTTTCAAGTGAATTGCTTCCTTCAACTAGACTTGGAAAAATTCTATCCATCTTGAGCCAATTTTTTTTCTATCATGGATGAAAATCAAGGAATTTTAGGTAAATTAAGAAAAAATGATGGATAATAAGGGTGAGTCCCATCAAGCATGCCAAAAACTATGTTGAATTGGGGAATTGTCTTGACTTCTAATTTAATGATGTAGCCTAATTATAACTTCAAAAAACCTAGAGTAGTTCTAAGAGCTCCTCCCAAGCTTTGGATTGAGGTCGACTCCCCACTATCCCCATGGAATACTCCTATGCTAACCTATAGTAATTACATAAAAAGTAAAGTGTGAAATATAAACATGCATAAAATATTAAGGGTGCAAGGGATTCAAATTAAATGTGTCTTAACCATAGCAAGGAAGTGTGTGTTCACTCAATACATGAGAATTTAAATAACAACAATGTTCTCACATTCATTAAGTATGAATTTTTTAAGCAAATAACAAGGTTGAAAAAAGGACAATGTCTTAATCGCCATGCACTTAGTGAACCAAGAGGTTGGTGCCATTGATGGAATGCCTAAGGACTTGTCAATTTCTCAATAATTTTATTAGATCAAAGATTAATGTGGGTTTCATAGATTTTAGCTATGAATTTTCATGGACCAAAGATGAATACAATGGAACCCATGACTTCTATTAATAGTTGGAGTTTACCCCTGAAAGACTGTTGTGGCCATTGCACAACTTGCCCCAAATTTGGGGACCCACCTTTAATTTTGTTGTTTTTGGGAATCTTGGTATTCTTTGAGTGTTATTTTCATAAGTTTTTTTGAGTGGTATTTTCACCCAGCTGTGAAAGTACAACTCTCCTTTAGGATTTGGGTCCCAAATCCCCTCTTGCAAAGAAGTCAAACAAACAACTTCTCCAAGGTCTCCGTTGTATTAGCATTTGCAACTGTGTATTAGTAATCTCAAATGAAGATAATCAATTTAAATACTTGGAACACCTTAGTGATTGCAAGTAACCGTAAACAAGGGGCAATGTTGGTTTATTTCATCATGAAGCTTTAGTGATTGTTCATTGTTTTTTTTTAGATTTTGTAATTTTTAAATGTTTATTTTAAATAAATTAAACCTTCTGGAAAAATAAAAAATGAGAAAGAAATGCAAAAAATTAAAAATAGAACACATTCAGTCTGATGCTATCCTGTTTCGACAAAACCGAAGATATGAGGTTTCCATGCATGCAACCTAACCTATTGGACCTGCAAAACATGCACAATCCTGATAAGCTAAGTGCTAGCTTCTAGGGATTTGAATGAGGTTTTCAGATTTAAGCATTCGCATGCAACAACCAAGAAAAACTTGTATCAACTACATTTACAAGCCTAAAATCCAAAAAGGGAAAATAGACATTTAATCTTGCATGCAGAAAATGACTCCTTCTTTCTTGCCCATAAGATGCAAATTTCTGAAATGTTATCTCGCATTAAATATTTGTCTTTTTACAATAACGAGATATCCGGTTTTCCAAAACCAGAAAAAGTGGAAGAAAAGCACTCCAAAGCGAGCCCAGAATGGCTCATCACCCTTAGCTCTGCAACCCTGCTCCCACGATTTTCGACCCCAGTTTCGACCCCTGTGCCTATCTTCGCTTGTGCCTTTAAAATTTTTGCTACGGCTCTCTGCTTCGCCTTGTGACGCTTCGTTTCATCTTCCAGATCGATTCGTTTCGTTTCTCGCTCTTCATTATTTTGACTTTTGTTCGAGCGTCGAAACGTTTGATTTTCTTGCTAATTGTAACCGTTTTGTAACCCTTACACCTTTATGCCACGTGTTCAGCGCTTCCCTGCATGTTCCATAATGACCCCCTGTAAATCGTGACCAAAAATAGCATGTCGCGATATCGCGACATTTTTATGTCAGCAGCCTTGTTCATCATCACGCATCGCGAAAATGAGACATGTCACGATATCGTGACATTTTTCTGTCAGCAGCTTTGTTTCTCATCATGCATCAAATGAGACATGTCACATATCCACTTTTTGCTTTGTTTCTCATCATGCATCACGAAAATGATACATGTCGCGATATCGTGACATTTTTCTGCTTCGGGCCGCGTGGATGCAACCTGTCACGAAATCGTGACGTTTTTCTCTTTTGCTGTGTTTTGTTGCACTTAGCCACGAAAACGTGACATGTCACGAAATCGTGACACCTTTTAATTTCGTACCATCTTGCTGCTTTCTATCACAAAATCGTGACGCTTTTCTCTTTTTCCTTTTTAAATATTGCTTTTTCTTTCTCTCGCTCTTTCGTAAATCGTGACGCTCTTCTCTTTCGGGCTATGCAGATGCAATCTGTCATGAAATCGTGACATTTTTTTATTTCGGCACGTGAAGATGCAACTTGTCGCGAAATCATGACATTTTTCTATTTCGGGCTGTCTCGTTGCATTTGGCAAAACGTGATCTTTTCTCTTTATGATGCATTCAGCTGCTCTTAGCCGTGAAAACGCAACATGTCACGAAATCGTGACAACTTTTCATTTCTAGCCGCGACGAGCAACATGTCGTGAAATCGCGACAACTTTTCATTTCTAGCCGCGACGGAGCAACATGTCACGATATCGCGACAACTTTTCATTTCTAGCCACGATGGAGCAACATGTCGCGATATCGTGACAACTTTTCATTTCTAGCCGCGACGGAGCAACATGTCGCGATATCGCGACAACTTTTCATTTTTAGCCATGACGGAGCAACATGTCGCGATATCGCGACAACTTTTCATTTTCGGCCGCGACGGAGCAACATGTCGCGATATCGTGACAACTTTTCATTTTTAGCCGTGACGGAGCAACATGTCGCGATATCGCGACACTTCTCTTTTGTGATATTTTGCTTTTTTCCTTGATTTTTTAGCATCTGGGCCACTGTGGTCTTCTTTGAAAGCATGCAAAAAAGGTGGGTCCCCAATTTTGGGGTGTGTTGTGGATCAGCCACAACAAATGGTGACTTCTATTGTCAAATGCTCCTGAGCATTTTGGTGAGAACCCAACCTGAAATATACAAGCTTAGATACAGGCGTCAGCACATCAAAGATAAACAAATACCAATAGATCAGAAATACATGAAACATCAGAATCATTTAGTATCATCTTGGTGTGTGCAATGTGTTTTCATTCCCTATCGCTTGAACTTGATCAACATTCCATTGTCAGTTTCACCCATGATTTGTATGCAAGGCTATGAATGATTTGTGCAGGATTTGATGTATGATGAAGATGCTAGAGATATAACAACCTGCTTTACAAAGGCTCAAACCTTCTAATGTCATGAATAAACATATTAAAGTTGTCAAACCCTCTTAGGATCAAATATATGTGTACATGAATTAATTTATTAGATCCCAAAGTTGGTTATGTGTCACTACCATCTTGAACCCATGTGCAAGTGTAAGTGAAATCAGAACTTTGGGGAATAGGATTCCCAACCTAAGCGAGATGGGAATTTAACCCTATCCTTACTATTCTGATTTGGAGTTCATTACCTCATCTTGAACAAAATGATTTAACCTCGTTATGGATGAAATGATCAGGCTAGTCTATCCTTTTGAGCAATCAGTGGTCTTGCTTTTAGACAAGACATGTTGCCACGCATGAGCATACTTAACCCCATAATCCATGACTTGGCTTCATTCATTCTCTTCTCTCTCTTTTTTTTATTTCTTGGACCTTTGGGATGACTACCCATCCTTACTAGGGACATGTAGTACGATCCCTCCAATCCAATATTAGGATGAAAATGGAAAATATTCTTATTTCTTGGACCTTTGGGATGACTACCCATCCTTTGCAGAGGACAAGTAGTACGATCCTTCCAATCCAAGATGATAACATGAAATATGGAACATATTAATTTTATTTTTGTTTCTTGGACTTTTGGGATGACTACCCATCCTTTGCGAGAGGACATGTAGTACGATCCCTCCATCCAAGTTTTATGATTTAATGAATGATGGGAGCTTTGGGGAATCGGATTCTCAACCTAGGTAAGATGAGAATTATGTCCTATCCTTACTACTCCATGAAGATCAAATCAGAGCTTTGGGGAATTGGATCCTCAACCTAAGTTCGATGAGGATTTAATCCTATCCTTACTACTTGTTTTAGACTTTAAGCTTGATGGAAGTGGTAAAAACCACTGTTTTAAGGATTATGTTGCATGATAGGATAGACATGAAATATTCTTTTCACCCCACCTTTTCATCCAAGTATGGTTTTGACCATTTTGCTCAAGATCTTCTTTAATGTGCATAGAACGTGCTTGGTTCAAGATTGTTCGGACATCAGTTCCCAACCTTAGGATCCTTTTAATATATGTTATAGCATAACCCTAAGAGGATTTGACACACTTTAATGATTTGTATCTGAAATGCATATGCAACTAAGATGGCATGTATATGCAAAGTGGAATGTAATATGAATGCATTGCTTTTCCTGAATTGTGGATGGAGTATACCACCTATGTTGCCATAATTTGTAAAACTGACAACTTCATGCATCACAAGTTTCAAACGACATTATTTAATGTTTGTGTTACTTGTGGAGCTTTCTACAACACAATTCCAATGTTTCATATTCTCCTGATTTTAGGCATACGTTGACATCTCAATTTTTTTTTTTCTTCTTTTTTTTTTTAGACAAACCAAACATGTCCAGAGGACTAACACACACAACTTAAAACCAAACCCAAAAATGAGACTTGAAAAACACAAACCAAAACCAAAACCAAAATCTATATACAATATAGTACAAGATGATGCCAAGCTTGGACTATTACTTTCCTGGATCCCAAACATGATTAGAACACTTCAACAAAAATATAACATGATACGCATGCCAAATGTTGTAGGAATCCAACAAAAACAAGATTAGACCGCACCATGCAACAACTTTTAACTTACCTTGCTCACCCCACCAATTAGATTTAATTCCATTAGTACTCTCACAGGTGAGCGTCCGATTACTAAAATGATTAGACCATAAATGATATTCAATTTTATCTTGTCTATTCTTGAAAGTATCCATTTCATAATTCGATTCTTGATTTAAAATTAGGCCTTCCTTTTCAAATGTGAGATGTTGCAAACAAGAGCCTATTTCTAAAAGTCTTGAATTCAAATTATTTTCCAAGATTTTAAAGCAATCAAAATCAATCAAAACTTGACAAACATCACCAAGATTTGACATTTCATCATTAATGACATTAGCATCCAAAGGGACATCATTTAATCCATCACTTAAAATTTTTGTAGCTACCACCAAAGGTAAAGATTTCACCTTGTCACCCATACTCAACCCATCATGATTAGAATTTACCACAACTTGATGAGTGTTAGTAGCTTTTTCTTTTTTCTCATTGTCTTCTTCATCATCCAACACCTGTTCAAAAACACCAAAGTTAGGCACCCAATCAAACATGCGTCCATATTTTTCAAAACAAGAGCCTAGTTTTTCAAGATATGTGTCGCGTGACACCTTTCCATGATCAATGGCTTGAGTTGCCTCAAAATCCATATTTTCATTAGGATCATCAATAGTATCAAACCCACACCACTTAGGCTTTGTAATTTCATCATTTTGAGATGGCATAGACATTGTAGAAACAATAGGTGGATCAAGATTTTCGATTTCTTGCCCCTCAAGGGGAACAAAATCAATTGATTCTCCTTCTTTATCCATGGTAGTAGAATCATTATCCTTCTCCAACTTTTGATGAGATTCCAACCCTTCTTCCAAAACATTCTTAGATTGTACAGGACTTGTAATATCCTCATATGAAAGGGCAATTGTATTATCCTCCATATCAATAGGCACACAAATTTCATTAGCAGTTTTGGAGTGAGCATACTCTTCCCAAGAATCATGATGATCATCTTTCAAAATCAAATTGTGATTCTCAACTATTTCTTCATCATCCTTTAATTCATCAACATGTTTCTCATCAAATTTATCTTCACCTTCCTTAGATGGTTCAATTACTTCCAAAATTGGGTTATTGCTTGTATTCAAATTGATAAGGCCATCATAATCCACATGTGTAACCCATGATTCAAGTTTAACATAATTTGGAAGGTGTGAATTTTCTTGGCCATTATCTTCAACAATGTCATCCAACATGTCATCCGAAACAGATTCATCCTCGTAGAATTCATCTTTTGGTGAGTCAAGGGTTCCCAATCTGTCACATGTTTCAATACTAGTTGGATCTAGTACTCCTCCCTTGCCTAAAATCATATTATTATGAAAATCATTGAAATTGATTTTAGAAACATCTTTTGAATCAAGATGAGTATTTTGAAGTTGATTCATACTTAAGAAAGATGGTTGATCTTGCATAGTAGGTTGAGGATTTTGAAATTGATTGAAGCTTGGGAGTGATTGTTGATTCTGAAATTGATTCACACTTGAACTTGGTTGAGGTGGATAAATCATTGGGTGGGTAAAGGAGGTATTAAATGATTGAAAATTATATGATCCAAAACCCACACCATAATTTTGACAACTCAATTGTTGCTCAATTGCCATTGCTTGAGTATAGGCTTGTGACAAAGATGTGATTAGAGGCATCCCTCGCAAATATGTGGAAGTGAGTGGGTCAAGAGCATTGACATATATTTGGAGAGCCACTTCTTCTTGCAGAACATAAAATGTCACTAATTGAGTATATAATCCAAAGAACCTTTCAGAAAATGACTTCACATTTTCACTTGGTCCTTTTTTAATAGTGAAAAACTGCTCATACATGCGGATTGAGTCAACTTGCTTTTTGTTGAATTGATTAAGAAATGCTGCCTCTAGTTGAGCCCAAGAAGTGATAGACCCTAAAGGTAGACTTGTAAACCAATCATATGCCACTTTGTCCAAGGTGTACAGGAACATTTTACAAGCAACATCATCATACCAACTTGTTAAGTGATTGGCACAAAATTTGAATGCTTGAATGTGTTCTTCTGTAGTATTTGTCCCGTTAGACAAAAATCGAGGAAGACATCTCTCAAAACCAACGGGAAAATAATGTTGAACTCCCGGTATGTTCAATGGGCTACCTGGCATCCATGGTGAAAACATAGCCATTAGTGTATCTTAAAGAATACAACTTTAATATCAATTTTTTTTTTTTTAAATTAAATCAAATCACATTATTCCTGTATGAACAATCAAAGCGTTAGACCAAGTGCATAGCAATTCATGTCCTCCTTTTAACAAGTACAAAGTTGTATTGTTAAAAGAGGGCTAAAGATAATAATCAATAGGGCATGAAATATTCAAAATTTAAATCCCTATAGCATTTAAATCAATCTGAAATAAACCGGTTCAGGCCCTCCTTCTAGCGCCAAAATGTTGAGTGGTATTTTCACCCAGCTGTGAAAGTACAACTCTCCTTTAGGATTTGGGTCCCAAATCCCCTCTTGCAAAGAAGTCAAACAAACAACTTCTCCAAGGTCTCCGTTGTATTAGCATTTGCAACTGTGTATTAGTAATCTCAAATGAAGATAATCAATTTAAATACTTGGAACACCTTAGTGATTGCAAGTAACCGTAAACAAGGGGCAATGTTGGTTTATTTCATCATGAAGCTTTAGTGATTGTTCATTGTTTTTTTTTTAGATTTTGTAATTTTTAAATGTTTATTTTAAATAAATTAAACCTTCTGGAAAAATAAAAAATGAGAAAGAAATGCAAAAAATTAAAAATAGAACACATTCAATCTGATGCTATCCTGTTTCGACAAAACCGAAGATATGAGGTTTCCATGCATGCAACCTAACCTATTGGACCTGCAAAACATGCACAATCCTGATAAGCTAAGTGCTAGCTTCTAGGGATTTGAATGAGGTTTTCAGATTTAAGCATTCGCATGCAACAACCAAGAAAAACTTGTATCAACTACATTTACAAGCCTAAAATCTGAAAAGGGAAAATAGACATTTAATCTTGCATGCAGAAAATGACTCCTTCTTTCTTGCCCATAAGATGCAAATTTCTGAAATGTTATCTACATTAAATATTTGTCTTTTTACAATAACAGATATCTGGTTTTCCAAAACCAGAAAAAGTGGAAGAAAAGCACTCCAAAGCAGGCCCAAAATGGCTCATCACCCTCAGCTTTGCAACCCTGCTCCCAACGGTTTTCAACCCCTATGCCTATCTTCGCTTGTGCCTTTAAACTTTCTGCTACGGCTCTCTGCTTCACCTTGTGACGCTTCGTTTCATCTTCCAGATCGATTCGTTTCATTTCCCGCTCTTCATTATTTTGACTTTTGTTCGAGCATCGAAACGTTTGATTTTCTTGCTAATTGTAACCGTTCTATAACCCTTACACCTTTATGCCACGTGTTCAGCGCTTCCCTGCATGTTCCATAATGGCCCCCTATAAATCGTGACCAAAAATAGCATGTCGTGATATCGCGACATTTTTCTGTCAACAGCCTTGTTCATCATCACGCATCGCAAAAATGAGACATGTCGCGATATCACGACATTTTTCTGTCAGCAGCTTTGTTTCTCATCATGCATCGTGAAAATGATACATGTCACGATATCGCGACATTTTTTTGCTTCGGGCCGCATGGATGCAACCTGTCACGAAATCGTGACGTTTTTCTCTTTTGCTATGTTTTGTTGCACTTAGCCACGAAAACGTGACATGTCGCAAAATCGTGACACCTTTTAATTTCATACCATCTTGCTTTCATTGAAATCGTGATCGCTTTTCTCTTGTCGTCATTAAATCACCTTTTCTTTCGCTTTCTGTCATGAAATCGTGACGCTCTTCTCTTTCGGGCTGTGCAGATGCAATCTGTCATGAAATCACGACGTTTTTCTATTTCGACACGTGAAGATGCAACTTGTCACGAAATCATGACGTTTTTCTATTTGGGTTGTCTCGCTGCATTTGGCCGTGAAAACGTGACATGTCACGAAAATGCGACATGTCGCAAAATCGTGACGTTTTTCTCTTTATGATGCATTCTGCTGCTCTTAGCCACGAAAATGCGACATGTCGCGAAATCGCGACAACTTTTCATTTCTAGCCGTGACGGAGCAACATGTCGCGAAATCGCGACAACTTTTCATTTCTAGCCGCGATGGAGCAACATGTCGCGATATCGTGACAACTTTTCATTTCTAGCCGCGACGGAGCAACATGTCGCGATATCGCGACAACTTTTCATTTTTAGCCGCGACGGAGCAACATGTCGCGATATCGCGACAACTTTTCATTTTCAGCCGCGACGGAGCAACATGTCGCGATATCGTGACAACTTTTCATTTTTGGCCGCGACGGAGCAACATGTCGCGATATCCACTTCTTCTCTTTTGTGATATTTTGCTTTTTTCCTTGATTTTTAGCATCTGGGCCACTGTGGTCTTCTTTGAAAGCATGCAAAAAAGGTGGGTCCCCAATTTTGGGGTGTGTTGTGGATCAGCCACAACAAGTTCCTACATATGAGTGTGCTTTGTGGCTTGCGAGGTTCATTTTTGTTTAGTGTCTAGGTTAAGTTAGCATGCTTAGTTTCTTGTTAATTTTGTTGTTAGTTAGGTTTTGTAATGTTTATTAATTTTTAATGTTCTGAATTAAATTAATTCACACATTGAAAATTAATTAAATCAAATTTCAAATAAATAAAATGAAAACAAAAAAAAAAGAAAAAAACAAATAAATAATAAAAAATAAAAATAAAATAATAAAATAAATGAATATATATATATATACATAACAAAAGGAATAACCTATTTTAATTTTGGTTAATTGGGTTTAATTTAGGACTAATTTTGTTAATAGATTTATGTTGAAGTATTTTAATTTACGACAAGTTATCAGAGGGAGGTGGTCAGATCGTCGAAGCAAATAGTGGAGGCACGACTCCCAAGCTTGATTTTTGAGGGAAGTTTAACCTGGTCAACTAGGTGAATTCTAAAGTGAAACATCAAACCTACTATTGATTGGAACCATGGACATGGGGAAGCCACCTAAGACTAGGATGGATCGAGGTCAACTGACACGATGGAATTTACTTGACAATGACCTGGATGACAGACAGACCCGTGTAGTGAACATGGATTGTTGATGACTGGAACACATATGACTACCATTGACATAATAGATGGACAACACCACTGATGTGGACCAGCCACCACATTGACCAGACACATGGATGACTTGAACTTACAGACGCAAACCTGAATTGACTTGTGACATATGGACCTCCGTGGATAGCTTAATGACATGTGAACTGACGATGGAGGTTTATGAAGACACAAGATGTTTATGATGGACTACCGAAGTGGAGGACACAAATTACAAGGTACACACAATAGGTTATGTAGCATATATATCAAGACGTCGATGACGTATAATAGATAGAATAATTGTCAAAATATAATGATGAAGACATAGCTTGATTTTGGAAAATATGCCAAGACAGTGTTAGAGATATCAATTTAGAAAATATAGAGATTTGGGATGTGAACAACAAGTTTTATAAGGTATCCAATACAAAAATTGTCACATTGTGGTGGAGGAAGGTGTAAAAGTGATTTTGACTAGATAGTGTGTACTCTCTAGACCAGAATTTCCATTACCAGCATCAATATGTATCTATGTTTTAGTTCAAAAGACTACCCCTTTGTGGGGTTTATCTAGTTAAAGTTTTTAATGAAGCAGAATGTAATGGAGCATTCATACAAATGGGTATCCTATGGCCTTAATTAGAATGAGATAATATCATCAGGTAATGATCAATGTAAACGGGGTAGGTATGGTATTTTGGCTGCCATGATAGGTACTAAAGGAGCAAAACAAGCTCGTTGAAGATGAAAGTTGTAGGCAATTCAACTGCAGATGAGATAAGATTTAACATTGGGTAATGCAAGATATATTTGCTCAAACTAGAAATACTTCCCTCTAAGCATGTATAAGCATATTCCACCATGACAATGATAAGGTGGTCTCAAAAATCTTGAACATGAAGGCAAATAATATAGTAAGCATGAGTCCAACTCATATTTCCTTGATCGATATGGTATATGGTGATGATGGAGAGCATGATTGGTTATCAGATGAATTTTCATCCTCTTCGACAGTAGTGATGATATAGGCGTAGATGACATTAACCAGGATTGGCTATGATTTTTATTTGAAATGATTTCTTGGGGTTGATGGATACTCCTAGCGATGCAGTTAGAGTAAAATCGACTATAAAAATTCATGTACTTATTATTTTTGAGTGTAGCAAATTCCCTCCCAAATACACTTATCGCCATATCATTTAGCGTTGTCTCTTGCAGGGGTCATTGGAATCGTTGTTGAACATACTAGACATAGTGTACGTTTTTATGGCTACCATTTTCAGCATGGTGATAATGAAACAAGGATGCAAAATGTTTTAGGGAGTAAAGGTTGGTCATCTTCTTCAAATTCTTTCTATTTAGGCTAGTTCTCAGATTCTATATGTTAGAGACCATATTTATGAATACATATTGCACAACAAGAAGTAGCTTGGTCTGATGAAATTTTGGAGTGTGAACAACCAGGTATATGTACATATATTTCAAAAGTAGTCGTGTCCAATGTTAAAGGAGAGTTTTCACAAAATTAAAACAAAGAAGCGGGGATGTCACCTATGGAGTTATGTGCACGCCATGTAGATAAGTTTTAAATGCAACATATGATAGGCATTGTCAGCATGGTGAAGGTCGATAATAGATATCGATTTTTGTTGAAGCCATTGGATGATGTTGAATTTTGATCTTCTTCTCACTTTAGTAATAAAATAAGTGAAATCACAAAGGAGTTGTAAGACACATCGATGAGTCCGATAAAAATTAAGAAACCACCATTTCTCACCATAGCCACCATATAACAAGGTCAGAGTGATTGGATATTTCTGTTGGAAATTAAAAATCGTTCTATTTTGGGTAATGACAAGTAAAGCCAGGAATTAAAAGCGAGAAGGTGAATAAGCGCCAATTAAAATGTTATAAGAATAAATCACCATTTGGTGAAGGACATTATAAAAAAATGGTAGGCGCTACAAAGTGAATGAAGGGAGGGAAACGTTTCATGTACGAATACTTAACAAGGTAAAAAAAAAGGAAACAAAATGGAAGAGTCTTCTTTTTCAAATTTTTTAAAATACCATGAAAATACAGAAGAATGGTCAGAGATTTTTTGTAGGAAATGCATGCGGGAAACCAAATACGATGTGGAAAATAATTTCTCCTCCCAAGTTGTTGGACTGCACCATTTCACCCTATGATGCCATTGAAGTTGGTATTCTGCATTTGTATTGGATTTTTCTAAAAATATTTCTTTGCTAATACATTGGAAATTCAATTAGTTTTTATGCATGCTAATGGTAGACTCATCTATTATTGTTTAATGTTTGGCATTTTTTTTCCTTAGAATATTTCACCTCATTGAATGTTGTACTACATGAATACGAGTAGCATTAATGCTGGTTTTATGTAGGATATTAATGTTTGTAGGGTTTGTGTGAAATTTCAGAGTTTCAGTGACTTGTTTTATTTTTCTTTATTTTTTCTAACCCTATCCTTTTTCATTTTTTTTTTAATTTCTACAAAAAAATAAAATAAATAAAAAATCAAAAAAGAGATACATGGATTCCAAGATTAAGCTTTAATATTTTATTTTAAACAATTTCATTTTTATTTTAAAGGAAATTCGAAATTCCAAAATTTCACATAAAGTTCACATTTTAAAAGGAATTTTGTAATTTCAAAGTTTACATAATTTCATATTTTAAAGGAGAGTCAAATTTCAAGCTTTGTGCTTTTGTTTTTCAAGCAATAAATCAACCTCTCTTTATGAAAATTACAATTTCACTAAAGGGGGGTAATTTATATGGCATTCCAAAGGCTACTACACTTTCAAAGTTAGTAATATAGATTATTTTCTTTTCATTCTCAATGCAAGATAAAATGAATCCAATCATAATTCAAGGTTCACATTCCAAAGATAGATTTCAGTATTTTCTTTTTCTTTATTAAAGCAAAGATTAACAAAGAAGATAAAATTTGTTGAAATCCGCTTAACCGAAAGAAGATAAAATCTACCTAAAAAACTTCAAGATAAAATGAATTAAATCACCACTTCAACATGGTCATATGAATGCCAATAACATATACATTCTATTTTCTTTTAAGTTTCATGAATAGTCAATAACATAGCATGATAAAGTAATACCAACATAGGCCCCTTGTTAACAGTTACTTGCAAATCACTAAGGTATTCTAAGCACTTAATTTGACACATTTTACAAACATACAAGCACACATTTAAGTAAAAGGAACCTTGGAGAAATATCTATTTATTTGCAAGAGAGGGTTTTCTAACCAAAATCCTAACTGTGAGTGTGGTTTTTACAATAGGGTAAAATTATCACTCAATAGTTACCTAGACAAGAAATAATTACTCCTAATAAAGTAAATATTTGGGGGTATATTTAGAAAATGCACCATCAAATATTGCATGCCTCTAAATATTTCTCTAAGAATCTTAGGAATCTAAAATGATTTAGTGCACCACTAATTACCTTTGATTTTACCCCTTCATTGCCTAGGGAGTGATTTTCGCTAGTAAGCAAGTAAATCACTCACTTTTGCTAGCATAACTAGATGATTTTGAGCGATTTATTCCTCTGAGCCAATTTGTCTTTTTGCACGTGAATTGATCTTAATCCAATTGGCACCTATGCTAGACTTTGACAAATTTTGAAAGGTTTTGGAAGGAAATTGCTACTTGATTTTGCTAATTTGTGCTCCTTCAAAATTGTGAATTCTAAGGTAGTATGGAAGCACTATAGTAACATAGTATGATATACCTTATTTATAAGAATGTACCATTTTTTAAAATTTATTATTCAGATTGTAGTTCATCAAACTAACATTATTTGTTCATATTTCTCCCCATCCACTACTAGCATTGATATTTATTCTTATTCATTTTTGTATATAAGTATTCAAAATGTAGTAAGAAAGAGCAATAAATGAAATTGATATTTCTAGATCTAGGTAGATTTTATCAATGACTTAGAATTTCTAAGGTTAGAAAATATGATATTAGGCATGTTAGTTAGGATTGCAAAGGTCCTATTTTGTGGTCATATACTGTGTGGGCACCTCATAAGTTTATTGATTTTGGAGATATAAGGTATATATTGAACTCATGAACAACCACTACTCATAATTTATCAAATTGAACTACTCTTCCTAAAAAATATAAACAAAAGTCATATATCTAAAAAGTAGATTCAAAATTCTATGATTAATCTTATACACTATCTTAAAATTTGACTTTAAGTTACTTAAACCATTCCTATAAGTTCAAGTAACACTATTTTTTGGGGTTATGATGTCCATTTAAAGACCACTTTAACCTATTGATAAATTTAAGATCTCTTGAAATAGAAACCATATGTTGAGAATTCCTACTCCATATAATAATGCTATAAAAGGATATTTCTCATCCCTTTTAACCAATTCATACTTGATAATATTATAAATAGAGTTCGTGATTGAATATGCACTAGAATTTCCATTTGTATTTTAGATAGTAAAAATTTCACTGAATATATTTGGGAAGATTATAATCTGAAATATACATTTTATAAATTAACCTCTCTTTATATTTTTGCATTTGAAATTTTTTCCATTCTTATGCTTAATATATGTCATGAACAAGAGTTAAATTGTTGGACATATTTTACCAATTTCCTTGGGTCTAATGGTACAAAAAATAGATGTTATTTTTTAAAACATTATCATCTTGAGTGAATATCATGGAAGATCAATATGAGAACTTGATTAATAAGTTGCATACATAACACAATATCATATCATTAGAATTGATTTTTTTCATTCCAAGCATTAATAGAAATAATAATATATACAAGCATGCTAGCATTGAATAATAAGACCATTTATTTTCTTTCATTTTTTATTTGGAATGTGATTTTCACTATAACTAATCACTACAAAATTAAATCACACAAAGGATTCTTTCAAAAAAATTATAATCTTAGGAAAAATAATGTGGTGCTTTCAATTAACTTTATAGCTGTGTAAGAAGTTAACAATATTTCCCTAGATATATTAAGGGGTGTATGTTGAGGAATAGAGAAATCATTTAAAGCCATCATGATATACACTTGACATATTATCTCCAAAGGGAGATATCATTGAAGCTTTTTGAGTATAAGCTTTAGTAGTAATAGGCATATAACTATATAAAAGTAGAAGGAGATGGAGAGGGCTAGCATTAAAAACAAATATTGATGTAGAATCCATAATGATCTTGAGGAACATAATAATAATGAGGATCTTGGGAACTTAAAGCATACAAAGCCATGCATTAAAGCATAAGGGGATAATGTTTTCCTACGGTTGAGATCACCCTACCCAATGGCTCTACCATTTAGCATTTATGTGTAGATCCGCTACATACATTCGACATCATATTAAGAATCGACTAGTTAAAGGCTCATAAAGCCCTACTTAATTTTTAAGATAGATGGATAGACTATACAGATAAATATAAGTAGAGATTAGGAATCTATAGTAAGTAGGGATTACTTCAACCTCAATTGATATTAGAAATGTAGCTAAAGAAAGCTATTAGAAAATGTGGAATGGTCGATGTCATTAAGTTGAATCATAAGACCAATTATGATAGAAAAGAGGAAGTGTTTAGAAATCATCCAATTTTGCATGAGTTTAGGGATGTGTTTCTTGAATATATCCATGGGTTGCTACCTAAATGTGAATTTGATTTCATCATCAAACTAATGCTAGGAGCATATTCCATTCATAGAACTTCTTATAGGATGAACCCAATTGAGATATAGTAGTTGAAAGTGCAACTCCAAGGATTTCTAGAAAAAAGGGTTGATTAAATCTAGTGTGTCACCATGAGGTGCACCTTTAATTTTTATAAAAAATAAATATGATTCACTAAGGTTATGCATAGACTATATAATGTTAAATAAAGAAACCATCAAGAATAGGTATCCATTGCCTATAATTGAAGATCTATTCGATCAACTTAAGGATGCCACCATATTTTCAAAATTTGATTTAAAATTAGGATATCATTAGTTGAGAATCTGAGAGGAGAATATTCACAAGACTAATTTTAAGACCAAATATGGTCACTATGAGTTCACAATATTGCCATTTGGTTTGATCAATGCATGAACAATATTTATGAATTTTATGAATAGTGTGTTCAAAAAGCAATTGGATCAGTTTATCTTTATTTTTTTGGATGATATCTTGATATACTCCCGAAGTATGGAATAACATGATAGGAACTTGATAATGATGCTTGAGTTGTTAAGAAAGAATTAAATCCATGGAAACTTGTCAAAATTTGACTTTTATGTTCTAGATGTGCAGTATCTAGGATATATCATATTTGCAAAAGGGATAGCTATGAATCCAAAAATGATTGAGACCATTTTGGATTGGTCATTGTCCACTAATGTACATGAAGTGCAAAGCTTCATGGGTATTATGAGATATTATAGGTGTTTTATGAAATATTATTCTAAAATAGCCTACTCTATAACCAACCTCCAAAGAAAAGGAAAGGAATACAAATGGATGGACAAGTGTGAAGTTGCCTTTGAGTTGCTTAAGTAGAAGCTTACTACTACACCTATGCTTAAAATTCTAGATCCTCAAGGAAATTTTTTAGTATGTACTGATGATTCTTTGGAAGGTTTGGAAGGAGTTCTATCCCAAGATGAATCAGTCATAGCATATGAGTCAAGGAAACTTAAGAAACATGAGGTAAAATTAAACTATACTATGCATGATCTAGAGCTAGTCATGGTTGTGCATGCTCTTAAGATTTATAGGTATTACTCACTAGGGAAACTTTTTCAAGTAAGAATCAACCATCAGAGTATGAGGTACATTTTACTCAACCATTTCTTAATGCTAGATAGAGAGGATGGATCGAGTTCCATATAGAGTATGAATTTGGTATAGAGTATATCAAAGGAAAGGAAAATAAATTCATTGATACCTTAAGTAGAAAATGCATATAATTGCTTTGATACATAGTCATGTGGATTTAATGGACCAAGTCAAGAAAATACAATCTCAGGACTAGTATTGTAGTGAAATTCAGGCTAAAATGGAAAGAAATCCTCAAGAGAACAGGGATTTTGGCATAAAATATGGTCTTTTATGTTTTAAGGATAGGGTAGTTATATCCAAAATCAATCATTTGAAGAGGATTATTATGCAAGAGGTGCATATATATCCTTACTTTTATCACCCTAAAGGGGCTAAAATGAGAGAGAACATGAAAAGACCTACTAGTCAAGTATGAAGGGAAGGGAGATATCACTAATTTTTTTGCTTGATACCTAGAATACCAAAAAGTGAAAGTTGAACATAGCCATCCAGAAGGATAGTTATACCCACATGATATACCAATACAAAAGTGGCAAGTCATATCTATGGACTTTATTATGGGTTTACCTAAGACTAGGTACCAACATGACACAATCCTTGTAGTGGTTGATAAGTTGACTAAGGTTGCACACTCCATACCAAGAAACACCAAGGATGATACTCTAGTGGTGGAAAATAGGTTTTCCAAAGAAATATTAAGGTTACATGGGTTTCTTGAGGTAATCATATTAGATAGGGACTCTAGATTCACATCTAAGTTTTGGTAGGATTTTAATCGTGCAATGGGTACCAAGATAAAACTTAGTTCTTAATACCATCCAAAAATTATGGTCAAATAGATAGGGTAAACCAAGTCTTGGAACATATGCTTTGCATGTATTGCATGGACCAAAAGTCTTGGTGGAAAGACTTTTTACATCTAGTAAAATTTTCTTATAATAATGGTTATCATGCTTCCTTGAAAATAGCCCCATTTGAAGCCTTATATGATAGGCAATGTAGAACTCCTCTATATTAGGATAATATAGAGGATTGAGTTATAATTGAACCATATGCAATCATAGTGATGGAGGAACAACTCAGAATGATCAGGAAAAGTCTTAAGAAAGTCATAGATCATCAGAATAACTATGCTCATATGAAAAGATCATATAGATATTTCTTTGTGGGAGACAGAGTATTCTTAAGAGTTAAACCCATTAAAAGCATCATCAAGTCTTCAAAGTTAAATCTCCAATATGTTGGGCAGTTTGATATCATTGAAAGGATAAGTCTAGTAGCTTATATACTTGCCTTGCCATCCAACCTATCAAAGATCTATGAAACTTTCCATGTATCCATATTTAGAAAGTATATTATTGATCCTTATCATATGTGATATGTTTTAACATTGTAGATAGCAAATCCCTCACTCATTTAGGTAAGATCGATGAATATTCTAGAGTTTCATTCTAAATTTATGAGGAAACAAACTCTAAAATAGTGCAAGATCCAATGGAACCAGTATTCTAAGAAAAGTGCCACTTGGGAGAAAGTGGACGAAATATTTTTTTTTTTCTTATTTATTTGAATGAAAATGATATGTAATTTTTATTGTAGGAAATAATAGAGAACTATGTTTAGTTCAAGGGGGTAGTATGTCATGACCCACCTTAGCAAGACTCTTTTATGAGATGGATTATAAAAATGTGTGATGATTCACTGCTTAGTATTAGTTACATTATGTATGTTTAATTACAATTTTTTATTTATTTTTAGTATATGAGAATATGGTACTACTAATGTTATGCTTAACTGCAGGACCATATACTCTTGTGGGTGGACAAGGAAGTTGACCACCAAGAATGAAATACTAAAAAAGGAAAAATATGGACAATTTTATTTGAAGACAACTCTAGGGTAACAAAATGTTATTGCATACAGTTACATTTCATTTTGCATGTTTGTGTAAGGTTATTTCACCAAGAGAGGAACTTGCTAGAGCAAGGGAGTTATTTATAGTAGCAAGTGATGACAAGTCATCAAAAAGTTTCTAACTAGGAACAAGATGTGACATAACTATTTTAGTGTTTTTGCTTATGAGCATTCAAAAAATTTATGAGAGTGTTTTTATTTTGAATTCATCAAAGCAAATCACTAAGGGAAATAACTATTAAGGATGAAATATTAATAATACCCATAAGATAACATTAGAGCTATTCATGAATATTGCATTGTGTTATTTATATAAAACTTTAGGAATTTTATATTGCTTTGATATTGATGGATAATATAAAAGGAATTATTTCTTTTGAATGTTAATAGGTTAAAATTTGGAAAAGAGGAAATATTAATTAAAGATCATTTTTTATTTTAAGGGGTGTGATATGAACTTTATAAAAAGAAAGGTTCTTTTTATTTTTAAAATTAAGTTCATCTCTTTTTATTTTAAATAAACAAATAAGATAATGAAAGGGTGATGAGGCTAGCAATTAAAGAGTTATTTAGGAGAGGATAATAAGGGGGGCTTCTTGTTTCTTAGAACTAGCAAGAAGGTATACACAGATGGAGAGCAAGATGAGAGTGAAGGAAAATACATTTGGCAATAAGGGAAAAGGTGATTAGGAAACATGCCTAATTGTAGAATTCAAAAGGGGACACCTTCCATTATTTTCATGTTCTAATTAAAGAACATGCTAATATATAAAGGTATGCTTTTTAAAAATATTGTTACACTATGAATGAAAACTTTTTTTTTGTGCGTGGAAAACATCCCAGAAGGGATGCCACTTTCGGGTAAGACCCAAGGAGGTAGGGGCATCCTTTCCACAAAAATTCTATTATGAATGGAGACTTTTGTTTAGAACTTATTTTGCAACATTTTCATTGTCGTAAGCTTTCAAACCCTTTTACATTTAGGATTATTGCTTTAGAAACTTTAATCTTGATTGCGTAACTTTTAATTGATGCTTTTACCTTATGGTTTGAATGGATTTCAAGCAATCCTTTTGGGTGCATTCGAGCTTAGTTCTCTTTTTAAATTAGATTAAATGTCTAGCCAATATGTTATGCACCAAACACTAATATCTTTTCTATTCCTAGCTTACTATGGTAGACGTTATGAGAAATTGAAACCTATATGTGTTGAAGTTTTCATGAGAAGGTATTGTTCCATATCGAGGGATGTTAACCTTATAGTAGTGTACTATTGAATGTGGATTTGTTCAAATGTAGACCTTTGGTTTTTAATTTCTTTGCTTATTTTGGTATATTTTTACTTGATTAGTTAGTGTCGCAAATGAAGGCATGTACTCCTGATAGCATGTGCTTACACTTAGAGTTTTTACCAATTTTTTTATGCTTTTATTATGCTTTTGAATCTCTACAACATAGAACATGAACAGAGAGTTTAAACTAGATTTTCTTTTAGCTTAAACATTTTTCTTACATACAAAATATTTATGGATTTAGTTTAATCTTTTGGTTGGGTTAAATAATTAAAACCTCATCTAGCTAAAACATCTCAATATTTGTTTGGATGCAAGATTGGGTCCAGTTGTTATGTTAGCCATGTGGTTGTGGGTATTCTTTTAGAATTTTGACTTGTAGAAATTTGTTTGTCTAAATTTATTCTTTGCATTTGTTTTAACTTAGATTTATGGTGAAGCAAGTTAATTGTTTAATTCGAAGAATATTCGGTTAAGATTTTATTATAAGAAAGGTATTGCTATTATTTTCCTTAGTTTGAAAATATTAATTAATGTTGAAAATAATATTCAAATTGGTTCTAAATCTATCCTTTTCTATTGTGCTTTAGTAATAACATTAATTTGCCTTATTAAGTTGTTTTATGATAGAACAAACTTTATTTGATATAATTATTTATCCTTCAAAACAAAAAGGAAGTATTTATTTTTATATCAATATGTTTAGAATAGATTTTGTGGAATAATTATTAAGGAAGACAGTTTGTAAGGTTTTATTGAGTCTAAAAGAACTTGGAAAGTTAATTGGAGAAATATTCTTTTATGAAATATTTATGGTATATGTTGAATTTTAAGTCTTGGACATGGTGTCCATTTCTTGTGAATATATTATGGGGTGTATCACATATTTTTTGTAAATGGACATGGAGACCATTTACAAAGAGGAAATTATGGGATTTTATTAAGTATGCTTTTGAAAAAGAGAAGATTGAGTTAATTTATTTTAAAAGCATATTTGGTTATATGTGTTTTTAAAAATGATTTATTTTTAAAAGAGAATATAGTTATGCATATTGCATCATAAGGAGTTGTTCTAATCCCTTACTCCAACTATCTTGTAATCGAGCAAGGAATGCATCGAATTAGATTATGGATAGAAAGGATTTTATTATGCTTTACATTATGATTATGTTGTAATTGGATATGGAAGGAAATAGATGTAATATATAGAAAAATTTTATGATTAGCTATGGATTTTATAATAAATTATATTATCTAGAGAGACTTGTAAAGTGATTTCTCATAATGAAAAGGTTCGAGTATTAAATGGCTTGTACATTGAATTAATATCGGTAAAGAAGGCATTTATAGTTAATTCTTCTTGATTTGAAAAGATGTGATTATTAATGCTTAGACTAAATATTCTAGTATTCCCAATTCATTTGATAGTGTAAGATTCAATACAATATTAATATAGCAAATGGGTTATTCTCTATGTTGGTAGAATAAATGGAAACTAGTTGCATATTGAGGTTTTAAAGTTATGTTCATACTTTTTGAAAAAGTAATATTTTTATGTGTTTTATGTTTTCAAAATTATTCTTAGAAATATTTAAGTCATTTCTTATTTTTAGCAAAATGAACATGTTTTACTTTCATAAAATGAGGAGAGAGTCAGTTAAGGTTCTTTCGATGTTATCTTTGGTTTTGGGGGTTTGTTAAGGGTATACTTTTAGTACTGTATTAGGATATCTATAATATGAACCCAAACTTGAGGGAATTATTGGGAGGAAAATTCCAAGGTTTTGTAGAAGGCACATTTTGAGTGGGGAACTCGAATGTGATCCAAAGATGAGGAGTATTTGGATAAGGTTCTAAGTGGGGTAGCTTGGATCTTATTTCCTACCATGGAGGTTAGGAAAACCTTATGCAATCAAGTTGGTGATGGCATCTCGAATGGTAGTTTGAGTTTCTATGTGAGTTTATCATATGGAGTGATAACCACTTTAGTTGACCCATCGTGGAGATAGGGATAACTAACCACTGCAATATTAGTCATTCCACTTTGAGGTGCAATATATAAAATTAAAGTTATTAGGCCTAAACACCAACATAGACTGACTTATGTTGGTGAGGGAATTGGCATCCCCTTATATAAATATTGAGAAGGAATAATCCTAACAAGTTATCTTAAATTTGTAAAGAATGTAATAAATGTGGGGTGACCATTTGAAGCATCCTTTATACCATGGAGTTATACAAGATAAAATATAGAACTTATGGGAGTTTGGCCACTCTTATCCACTTGAGAGACATTTGTACCATCATGGACTCGAAATGTGGTAATGCCTTATCAAAATATAATTTATTTGTAAATATATTTAGTGAACCTTAACTATGATCTTTATCTATTGTGTAAAAAAACTACTCTCTCTTGGATTGGTTTAATTTGGGTTGTTAAAAAAATGATTGTATGGCTAGTAGGTCATAGGAAAATTGTATCCTTGGATAACCTAACTAAAAGGTATTTTCATTGCCCCTCATAATGTGTTCTATTTAAAAATGATAAGGAAATTATAAACCATCTCTTGGGACACTATGCAATAATATGGAAACTACGACAATGTATTCTTAATATGTTTGGTAAATGCATGGTGATGAATGATAAAAATTGAAGAATGATTAAAGCAATGACAAAGTACTTTGTGAAGAAAATGTTGATTTATTAAACCAAATAATTATTAAGGTTTATTTTAATATTTTCCATTTGATGTATTTTATGGCATTGATGTGTTTTCATATAAACTATTTATTACAATTATTTTGGTTGTACTTATACTTTAGGAAGGAAATAACATGAAGTTTTGAAAATATTACTTTATAAATATGCAGTGTGTAGACACTAGAGGTGGACTTTCACAATTGTGAAGGTTGTAGTAATAATTATCAAGAAAGATGTATAATTTTGGAATATTTATTTACAAAGAAAATTTAAAAATATATTTAACAAAAAAACAAAAATCAAGAGTTCACACTTTCAAATAAAAAGATGTAAGTATCTAATAATAGCAACTTAATTGAGATGAGAATTAAATTTGTTTGCAAACTCTTTGTAGACTCTCAAACTCTAAAAAAAATTATGATTTATCAAGAGTGAAAAACCTAATTACAATCTATTTTTTTCTAACAATAAATACATATATATTTATATATAATACAATATCTAAGGAGAGAAGGTCTCACACTTGTACATATGTAAATAAGCCATATATATATATATATATATGTAGTAAAAGGCTTTATTGTCATAAGAATAATGGTGGATAATTTTAGGATCTTCATTGAATTGCACATATGAAAAATGTCTGTTATGCTTTTGGATCTAGATACTTAAGATAAATCAACCACAATATCAATAATAAAGTTACAATATGAAATATATATCAATGGTAATATTCTACAAGTATAAAAATCAGAAATAACTCTAGTAAATACTCATAAGAATACCATAAAAAAATGCTCATAAAAATGGTGCCATAGCTTTGTAAGTACCAAGAAGTGTTACTTCGCATCATGTTACATATGCACATTACACTACTTATATAATGTAATGTGACTCTTCATATGTGACACTCTTGAATTTTACTCTTCTAGAGACTCTTCCACTTCCTATTCTATGGACTCATGTACACATGGAATAATGTGCATATTTATATTATTGAATATTATGCACATTTGTGCATTTATTAAATTACATAAACTAAATCATAACTCCTAATCTAGAACACACTTTTTTAATATAACTATGTACCTAATGTGGTATATTAGCATGTACCAAATAATGTAATATATTCCAACACCCCCCTGTATTACATTATTTGATTATTGAAGACTCTAGTATTCAATATGGATCTTCATATTTATTCTTAAATATACCTCGTGTAGACTAAGAACTATATTTATTGTGTATATGTCTTCCTTAGCTTCTGGTTTAACCTTCCTCTTGCCTTGTCTGATCTCATATCTTTTCTTGTTTCTCCTTATTTTTCATTCTATACTTTTATTAGTGAAACATATTCAAGGTGATGAGTTAATAGATCATCACAATAAAAATTACTTGAGTTCAACAATTCATTACTATCATTCTTTTCTTCCTTGTGTTTCACTCCTTGAAAGAACTCAAAAGTGATAAATGTTAAATAAATCATTAAATATTCTTCTGATGAAACAATAATCATATTTTGAGTATTCCACCAAGTCTTGAATAGTGTTTCATGAAGATATCCAATTATTGTAAAAAAAAAACTCTTTCTTCACTTCCTTCAAGAATAAGAAGAACCTCACTTTCAAGTTTGTAAATAAATGTTTAAATCTATCAAAGGTATCTATTAGATTCTATGAATAAAACCTGATTTCATGAAACAACTTTTCATTGTTTCCATTATATGCATTTCTAATTATTTCATCCATATTGCTCTAGGTTTTCAATTTTGTAGATCCTTGTGGTTTCCTTATGGCTCCCTAAATAGTAAGCATAAGATAATTTTGAATATAATTCCAACAACTTTATTTTGTTTCACCTTTTTTTATTGGTAGACTACTTTCAAATTATTAATCTTAAGATTATCAATTCTTTTATTTCTTCAATCTCAAGAATATAATGTTTTCTAAATTTCTTAATCCTATGTTGATGTTGAATACCTTATAACTCCAAACTTAGAAATTTAGAAATTCCATAAATGAATATTTGCAAATTTTATAAATTTAGTTGATGTCGAAAACCTTATTACTCCAATCTAATTGAATTGCAAATATTTCAGAATTTGTTTTGTAACTTTAAATAACCAAATTACAAAACCTTATATTTATCCCTTTAATTTTTTAAGCCAAACTTCAATATTTCATAAAACCTTAAATAACTTCAATATTACTTCTAAGGTTAATACTTATCTCTCCAACATAAATAGATTTACCTTTATCCTTAGAAAGCAATAATCATAAATGTATTTTTATTATATCTCCTATTCACTATACATAGGCTTAAAATAGAAATGAATTACCTTTAGCCTTGGTAATTCACATGGGTCGATAATGGTTGACCATATCTCAAACAGATGTTCGTCTTTCAAGCTAGCACTTTTCATCGCTATACTTAGGCTTTCTTTCAAATTGATGCACATCTTCCAAACTAGTGCTCTTCATCACTATACTTAGGCTTCAAATCAATCTACCTTCTCCTCTAGATAAATTCACACCGGTGCATTGTAATGTATTCAACCTTGACTCCCTGTATGGATTTGATATATCTCTTGCACTACCAAATGGTGTATTCCTACTCACTTTCACTTGAACCTTCAATTATTGGATTCTCTTACACTTGATCCTATTATAGTGCATATCTGCCAATCCACATTCAATTCCTCTATCCTTGGCTTCTTAAATTATTCTCTCATTTTGAAATGGGTGCATGAAATCCCTTAACTTTGTTGACCTTCCATGTTATGCATGCCATAAGGTACTTAGACTCATAAATGACCTGAGTTCATATATGAAAGTATTTACAATATCTCTTTGCTTGGCCAAACAATGTTGTAACATCTTGGGCATTATTGAGCAAAAAATATAATGCTTTCCTTCAACCTGGGTGCTAATTATCCCTTGCACATCATCCTTGTCTTTTCCAACATGTATCCTTTGCATGTAACATATTCATTGACCTGTAGCTTACTCTAATATCCAACCCTTTTATCTTCTCAACGTATCCACTTCCACTCTTACATAGAAACATATTTGATTGGGCTCCTTTGGTGAAACTCGATGGCTTGCTCAATGCTTTTGGTGGTGGATCTTCCTTGGATGATGGTAGACCTTTATACGTTAATGGTGGTAGCTCTCCTTTACTATGGTGGTGCTTCCTTAGATGATGGTAAACCTTACTTGGATGGTGGTTGCTCCTATCTACCATGGTGGTGCTTCTCCTATGACTGATAGTGGTGCTTTCTACTCCAAATGGATGCTCTTCATTTCTTATTTAGATTATGGCTACCTAGTATATTTTGACACTAAAAAAATACTTTGTTTTTAATCCTTTGCTTGGTTTTTATTTACTCAAACCAATGCTTTAGCTTTACTCACTTTTACTTTAATAAATATGCATTCTTAACAACATTCACTAATAATATAATACCTTCTTATTTCTCCTTTCCAAATAAACTAACACTTAGATATTTTGATGCTTCAATCTTGCATATCTTAAGATGTAAATGTTATCAATGTTTGAATGCCTCTTTTACTCTAACTTTATTCTTCAAATTAATAATAGTAATATGGTGCTCTCAAATGCTTGATGTAGAATAGATTTAAATACTTCAATAATGAACTTAAGTTGCACCAATATCACATACCTTTTGATCTCCTTTTTAGCTAGTTTCTTTGGTGATTTGATTCACCCTTTAGCAATCTAGATCTTGTAGAGTTTTGCACCCTTACTCTCCTTCACTTTGTTGTTCCAAGACTCACCAAATCTATAACTTTAACTACTACTCAAATACTACCTTATTTTTGTAAATTTTTTTAGAAATCATCTTCTTTCAAATGATGCTAAGTTCTCCAAAAAATCATATATCTCCCTTCTTCTAATGATTTCCAGAAACTCTAATTTTGTGGCTCCAAATATCCTTTAACTCTATTCTCTAAAAATCTATAATCAGTAGCTATTAATGCTATCCCAACCATTGTTCAAAAATTTACAATAAAATTCTCCAAGATGTTACCTTCTACTCTGTCTTGGGCTCCTCCAATATCCTATTCAAGGGCACTCCAAAAACTATTGATAAATTTCTCCAAATCATAGCTCTATACTTCCTTCAATCTATTTTCTAGTAACCCTTCAATATCTACCTCAAAACCTATAATCTACTCCTATAAAATTAGCCTTCAAGACTATGTGGTTGTCATTAAAGTTTCCAAAACTATGGAATATTATCTTCTCATGCAATATCCTTGTATAATTCTGACTTCAAAACCAATCTCCTTCACTTTCTTCTTTCTCAAGAATCTGAATGTCTTGAGATCTTCAAATTCCTTCTCCAAAAATTTGGTAAGCTTCTTGATAAAATATCCTTCCTTTTGGGCTTGTTGTTGTATGGCGATAATTGTCCCAAATCCTATTTATCAAAAACTTCTCCTTGCTCACAATATCCTATCATGAACCTTATCCTTCAATGGTTATTTCTTCAACTCTGCAAAGTTACTCCTCCTTGCTTGTAATCTCCTGATTCTAGCTTTCTTCAAAAATACCTTCAATGGTTGCTTCTCCAATTATTTAATAGGGCTTTCTTTAGCCTTCTTATTCTTATCCAAATATTTTGAGACCTCTTATATTGGATATTCTTATTCTACAACTCTTCAACTTCTCTCTCCAAAGATTCAGTGATACCTATCCTTGGTCTTATAAATCTCCCAACTATGGGAATTCTGTAATGAAATATATTTTATGGATCTCCAAAGTTTGCTACTTTTGCAACCTGCAATAGAAAATTTTATTAGGTCTTCTCTATCTCCAATCTCCAATATTTTAATGAGAATACTCTACACAGGTCTTTTCAATATTCAATCTATAATCTGCAATCTTCTATCTTCTAAATTTAGAAGTTCTTCAATATGACATCTTTTAAGTCTTCAACTTCTCCAATCTGTAGCTTTCTATATTTAGTCTACAATATTCTATGGGGACTTCCTTTTTGAGTCTCCTCAATATTCTATCTCCAATGGGATATTTTTATTAGACCTCCTCAATCTTCAATCTATGTTTTTTTGCAACAAAGAACTAATCTCTGCATGAGTAAAGCACATAAATTTCAGGAAATAAGGGTGAAATTCTTCTCTATATGTTGTAAGAAGTTTCTCAACTTTTGGGTGTTAATTTTTTACAACAGAAAAATTAGATAGTAGTACCAAATATATTAGAATTTCCAAAATTCTAAAATAACCAAAATTCACTAGTTATTCTTAAAACTAGTGGAAAGAATTATGTGCTGAGCCCTAATATTCACGATTTCTCCTTCAACCTTGTGGAAAGACTTTATCCAATCTGAAACTTGCAGTATTTTTCAATATAAAAATATTATCCAATAGGACCTCCTTCTTGGCTATCTTAATCTCCTCAATCTCCTCAATGTCAAGGTCTATCTTCAAGACCTAAAATCTCCTTCTATTTTGAATTTGTTCTTGGAATAGAAAAATCTCCAATATTCCCTAGTTTCTCCTTCCAAATATAATCTCCTTAGCCTCACTAGTTTTCTCCTTGACTAGTGAAAACCTCATTTGCAACTTTAAACCTATACAAGTCACAATATTGTTGTGTCTCTGATACTACTATTAGCTTTTAAAGCTAGATACTTAATATAAATTAGCCACAAGATCAATAAAAAAGTTACAATATAAAATATATATCAATGGTAATATTCTACAAGTATAAAAATAAAAAATAACTCTAGTAAATATTCATAAAGATGCCATAAATAAATGCTCACAAAAATGGTGCCATAGCTTTGTAAGTACCAAGAAGTGTTACTTTGTGTCATGTTACATATGCACATTACACTACATATATAATGTAATGTGACTCTTCATATGGGGTACTCTTGGCCTTCACTCTTCTAGAGACTCTTCCACTTCCTATTCTATGGACTCATGTACACATGGACTAATGTGCACATTTACATTATTGAATATTATGCACACTTGTGCATTTATTACATTACATAAAGTAAATCATAACTCCTAATCTAGAATATACTTTCCTAATCTAAGGATGTACCCAAGGTGGTACATTAGCATGTACCAAATAATGTAATATATTCCAACAATGCCAAAGTTTTTACCTTTAGGTTTTTAACTGACGGGCCCCTAGGTTTCAACATTATGTGAAGAATGAAATGGAAGTGTGTCCAAGTCCAAATTTTGTTGGACTTCTTGTATTACCCTAAGTAGTAGATGGGTACCTAGAATCCATCACCAAGTACCAATGGAAGCTAATGCTTGAAATACCATACTTAGCCTAGTAGTGGATGGGTACAAAAAAATACATCATCTAGCAGAAAGTAGAAAAACTATCCAAGTATTGAAGTAGCTAGATATTGTGCACCCTCAAGAGTAGTTGATGAGTACCAAATTTCCATTGTTAGGCTAGAGCAAGAGCAAGATTTAGCTAAGTCAAGAAGCTGCAAAAAATATTGTACTTTATATGGAAGTGGATAGGTACCAAAAATCCATATACTGGCATTTGAGCTAAAGAAAAATAGCTAAGTATAGTTCCCATTGGATATTTGATACCATGAAGGCAAGTGGACTGGTGCAAGAACCTTGTCACCTAGTAGGAATAAAAATTCGACTAAGTCCAATGCCCACTGAATATTTGGTACCCTATAAGGCATTGAACACAAATAAAACCTCTATCACCCCACAAGAAGCACAAACCATTGAAATTGTTATCCTTGATTAGAAGGTGAATGCATGACAAAATTTCATCACTGAAATGCTAGAGAAATCTCATGCCACCAAGCGACATATGCTTTACTCATGGAAAAAGTCTCAAAAATCATGTGGACAACTCCAACCATTTCCCCATAAGATCATAACAATGCAAACCCACCAATTACTCTGCATTGTCAACATTCATGCCTATGTACCATGATTTCACCTAAAACCATTGAAAATATAGTGCATATATAAAATATACCAATATGAATGCCTAGGTGGTATATTGTAGATCATACAAAATATTCTAGGTACATGATACCACTACAAACCTATGTCACCTCTAGTGTAATTATCATCATGATGCAGACACACGTAACCTTCTTAGTTGGCTAATCATATAGCAGAAGTAAAACATGTGTTATTAATGTTGCAATGATATGTGATCCCGAAAAAGATTTTTCTAGGGGACCATACTCTTATAGGTTAACAATAAATACAGTAACAAACATAGTTATCAAAAGTATTTGAATAAAAAGTACCTCCAATAATGAACAAAGCTAACACGAGCCATCGAATTGTAAGCAGGATGAAAATTCATTGGGGGATGTTGCATTTCCCAAGAGCATATGTTAGAATTTCCTAAAATGGTTGTCACTCTTGAGCAAATCTTCCTTGAAATGCAAAATATTTGGCATGCAAAAAATAATGGTCATTTGAAAGCTTATCAAGTTTGTAGTTAAAATCTTTAAATACTACTTAAGCCTAGGCTGCATAAATTTACTATGATCTTTGTTGTGAGGAGAGACAAGAAATTTATAAATTGATTAAAGAGGTTATATAAGGTGAGTAGAAAATTTTATAGTGATGGCCAAAGGAAACAAAAGTGCATCAGTCAAGAAATCATCTGATGAATTACAAGATAAACTAGCAAGAATTCATAATACTATAATCATTAGCAAGGAAAATATAGCAGTTTCAAAGATGGGTCAAACTCCAAAAGAAAAAAATATTCACACAACCACTAGTGAGAGCTCAAGGTTGGCTAAGTATATACCTAGACCAGTACACTTGTGCCTATAGTTTGTAAAATCCATTGTAAAATTCTATGACCTAGACACAGTTCCAATCCATAATTCTAAATTGGATTTGTTGTTCATACTATCAAGGGAGATGGTAGTTAGGGATTTTGTAGTATAGGAGACACCAAAATAAAATAATAATCTTGGAAGATCAAAGAAGGTGTCTGTTTAATAATTTTACAAAAATATGGATCACTAACTTGCTTGACAAGCTCTTGGACGAATATATGAAGAAACCAAAGAAGTTGAAAGCCTTTAAATCTAATGCATAGACAATATTTTCTATGTTGGTGGTTGTGCTAGTATTGACGATGTATGCTTTTGTTTACCCCTATTAGTTGGGTATAGCTAATATTATCATGGATATTCATAACTATAGGGGTTAATCGACATATCACCTTGTCATGTTTGATTGGGTAGAATTTTTAGTACAAATTATACATGATAAATTATGAGTTATTTACTATCCTTCATATTTAGTCTGGATCATGTTATTTCACATACACAAGAAGCAACACAACATGAAGATAGAGATATAGGATGAAAAAATATCATCATATCTAGTAGTGGACTAGAATCATGTGCTGAGAGAAAGCTCTTCATATCTCAAGTTTAATAAGCAGTCCCTAGGGTCCACTATTGCTAAAATCTATGTAACATGGCATTGCATCACCCATAAAGTTGCATATATAATTAAGGGACATAAGAGAGAGCTAGGAAACTAGTATTTCCTCAAGGAGGGGATAATTATTAGGTTATATAGTTTCCAGTGTTTCCTGTATCTACTTTATTACTATGTTACAAAATAGCTCTTTGGGATGGAGTTTTGGAGATATATATACATCATAGAGAAACATTTAAGCCCTGGAGCAAAGAAGACAATAATTTTCAAGTTGCCAATTAAGTTTGAAGACATCACTATGTCAAAAAGAGAGCTAGAATAATATCAATATCTAGAAGAGAAGTTGATGGCCATGAAACTACCGGTAGTTCCTCATAGATAACACTATGACCTAGATGGTATTTTCAAAGTGAAACTATCGAGCATAACTAAAAAATCACCACAATTCAAACACATGATAAATGCAAAAATTGAAAGGTTTAGCAATCTAGTAAAAGGTCAGGTAGCATTGCTCACTATCATGACAATGTAGGAGATGCCACCATGGAGGGCATGCTATGAATACAAGCGGGTTTTTGACCTAGAAAAATACAGACCAGTGGATTAGTCCATCTCTCATTGAATAAATCAAAGAGGAAAAGGGGTGGAAAGAGCAAAAAATATAATAATAGTGAGTCTCATGATGTGAGAATAACCATATAAAGAAATCCTTCCCAAACAAATCTAACAAGGATTTGAGTTCAAAATTTGACAGGAATTACATTAGTTGGACAAGAGACCATGAGAAAGAGATCTTCCTAGAGGTTAAAAGACTATCAAATTATGATGAGAAAGTAGAGGAAGAAAAATTTTAGCCAAAAATCCTAACATAGTATCAAGCTCCCCCCATTACTAACGATGTTGAAGCTGAAGAGGAATCCTTACTTCAACCTCAAAAAGTTGTATAGGGATATGTCATTGCAACCATATGTGTACATGAGGAGATCTAGATCTACTAAGCCACCTAGATCATAGTTAGTAGTGCAACCTAGGACCCCTAAGTAGAATTACAAGTCGAGGAAAAAGCGAAATGATCACCCAAGTCCTAATGTAGAAAAATCTATAGCCAAAACACAATGACTACAAGAAGAATCAGAAAGAGCTATGTGTAAGAGGCACCAAATATAGTAGAGAATGCAAAATATTGAGCAAGAAGTTGCACTAGCAAAGGTTCAAATGATAAAGAGGAAAGAGATAGAAATAACAGTGGCTAAAACTACCCAAATGGAGGAGCTAGAGCAAAAAGTGCAAGGACATGGTATGTTACCTAATACATATTTGTAGTCTCCTCAATCATCTTCCTCATGAGATATTATCTCATCCATGTCCTAGCCTCCATTAGCAACACCACCACAACCTCCATTAGTAGACCCATAGGCACCATCATCAAATCCTCAATTGCCACTAATACACCCACCATAATTCACCCCCCTGTCCATGAGCTATAAGCACAAGGAGGTGCAAGGCAACTTCACTCTTATAAAGGCAATGTCATATTACCCATTTATGTCTATGCACACATTTCTATCCACTCCTCTCCTTCCCCTCACCACTAAATAGCTACTCCTAGAAGTCTTCTCCATAATACAAAATATGGAGGACAACTAGCAAAAATGTATGGAAGAAGAACAATAGCAGCAGTTGTAGTAGGAGGAAGTAGTCACTTTGACCTATGATACACTAGACCTAATTGAAATAAAATAAATAAAAGTAATTGCCTAGTACAATTTCAAGAAGGTAATCTTAGAGATGCGACCAGAATATTGGTAGCTAAAAGTGTAAACCTAGGATATCTCCAAGATATCTAAGGTAGAAACACTCTTGTTTATCCATATTGAGGTAGACACTTTGTTTCTGTAAACAAGAAATATGGATAAGGACATGAAGGCCACCAAGAAAATATTGAAACATAAATCTAGGCAAGGAAAATATAGAGCAAGATGCTTTAAAAATAAAATTAGAGAACTTAAGAAAATCCTTGATAAATCCCCCTATGA
Organism: Wollemia nobilis; assembly: GCA_028583015.1. NCBI lineage: Eukaryota > Viridiplantae > Streptophyta > Pinopsida > Araucariales > Araucariaceae > Wollemia > Wollemia nobilis. The sequence goes on from JAQPPZ010016460.1 coordinate 2,120,726, forward strand.
AAAGGAATTACAAATGAGAAATTAGAGAATTAATAATTTAGAGGAAAATCTACAAAAAACACAAGGGATAATGCAACAACAAAGTTCAAAACTATTGGATCTCAAGGCTTAGATACAACAAAAACAAGAGGTACTGGTCGTGGTTCAGGCTGAACTATCTCAAGAGAGAAGCCCCATGATCCAAAAATCTCAAAAGATTTTCTCAAACAAATCAGGAGCCATTACTGGTAGAAGATTAAATATATGACTCTTCAGGTCTTCCCTCATTTCATTGAAAAGGTACAAGAAACTACCTAGCTATCCTAGGAGGCTACAAAATAATTGAGTGGTGCTAAGAAGAACCTAATGACAAATATATTAAAAGCATAGACATTCAAAAAATGTTGAGGAACATAGAAAAGTACCCTTATTTTGAATAATTGTCTAAAAAATATACATATGATGTAGACTCACAACTCATTAAATATATCATGTAGTTGAAGTAATCTATGATGGGAAAGAACTCTATGCTCTTATTAGAAAATAATCTAAAGATATGAGGAAGAATAACATATAAATCAAAGATCTCAATTTCCTAGGTTTTTGGGATAGCAACATGTACATTTATATGAAGGAAGAGATTATCAAGCTATTGGATGATTAGCTCTAGGTTGAAATAGAAGTTGATGCACTATCAAAACCACTAGTAGTATACCAATTTTTAACCATCTTCTTCAAACTCTCTCACCTCCTATCCAAATAAGAGGAAATGGCTCAAAAATATAGTGACCCCCTTTTAAGAACCACTATAAAACTGAAAATATTTTATTTGATCTAAAAAGGATTATCATGCCTTCTATATAAGCCTAGAATAAAATATGCCAAGTTTTTTAGATCCCCAAAACTCAATCCACTACCCATAAATATAAATCATCCAAAGCCAACTCATAGGGGTGGTCACAGTAGCTGGAAAACACAAAGTACCCTTTATATGGGATGATGAATAATGATTAGGGGTAAACAATAGTTTTGGATGTCACAACAATTATGCACTTGTATTGTTGTATTGTAGTCCTTTCAACAATTATGAATCCAAAACCTAATGGATTACATCAAGAGATAAAAGAAAAGAAGCTGACATAAACTAAACTTATAGAGAGATTAAATGGTAGCCACAACATATCCTATAAGAAATAATGATGCAAAAAAACTACATAATAGTGTAGCTATCAAAAATCTAGGTTGATGAGCAACATCTAGTAAGACACGAATGTGTCAAACTCATAATATGCCCAAGTAGTAGTCATGATGTAATTGTCAAATAGTACAAGTGAAATTGAGGGCTTATCTCTATATAAAGCCATAACAATTGCCTGCATCTAAAGCAATACTCTTAAATGTTGAAAATGAGCTTGATAGAGATAGAGAGAAGTTGCAAAGTGAAGTTATTTCTCAATTGGTTCAAGAAGTGAGGAGAGTGTAAAAGGGGCAAAGAGTACAAAATAGTGATTTCCTAAGGCATATGGCCTAGGCCTGAAGTAGCAGTTAGTTGTGGTCATGTTTTCTCAGTAAAGTGTATTTTTTTGTGGGGGTGTCTCATTTTTTGGGTATACTTGTACACATTTTTGTTTCCCTTTTTCTATTTCTATCCATATTTGTGCCTATAAATTATGAAATAAACTCCATTTTTTCATATCTCTATTGGGATTTTTGGGGGATGTCCTATTCTCCAAGTATCCCCATGCACTTTTTTTATATTTTTTATTTATTTCTATGTTATCACCTGTAAAATTTACCACAAAATCCACCATCCATGTCATTGTTAGTTTTTTATTTCCTCTTTTCCTTGTAAATATTTTTATGAAATGATAATGTGCTATGTAGTACCTTTTTGTCTCCTTTTTGTGCTTCAATTTTGTCAGTCTGCATATACTAGTATGAGCATCTTGTATCTCTCTTTCCATAGCATATAGAAGACCAGTCCGAGTTTTCATTTTCCACTAAGAAAAATCCCCTATGAGTCATCGAGAATGTGGGTACTTTTGACCACACTATACCAAAAAAGTATAACAATTCCGAAAAACTTCCCATTGATCATAATGAAATAAATAATACAATGGAACCTTAGTTTAGCACTAGAGGTTACGAAACTACCAAGGTGCTGAATAGCGATGGTTACAACAAGTCTAACAGAAGACTAATAATGTAATAACTAATCAAAGCTACGCTAACATCCCCCCTTATTACATTATTTGGGTAATAATATAACTACTAGCTATGCTAACATCCCCCATACAACAATATTTGGGTAAAGTATATAACTACCCCAATACAGTGAAGAAGATGTTGATATGCTAGCTCTTGCTCTTGCTCGGGATCTGTCATAGTGCTTTGGCTACTCCTAAGCAAAAAGTGGATCATTCCTCACTTTGTCTTCACATCAATGAATGTCCTTATTGTAATCTTGTCATCCAACCAGATTGCATGGGTAACCAACCATTGCAACCGCTAGGTGTAGTAGAGTAGATCACTTCATACGAGGTTCATTAAGTTACAATATGATTTTGTAAAAAGTGTTGATAAGGTAGCTAAGGTTTTGGTCATTGTCGAAAATGCACCCTTATAAGTTCCCCCCTTTGTTGCAAAACATGTTGTAATATCTGCAAGAAGTGTGACTAAGGTGTTGGTCTTGCCGAAAATGCACCCTTATAAGTCGTCCTTCCTTTTTAGCAAAAATAGTGTGAAGGAAGAAATGTATATCCCCCTTAAGTGCAAAAGATATGCAACTCATGAAGCTTGTTTACAAATATTGCCGCTTAGGCAAATCTACACCAAAAAAATCCCCCCTTTTATTACAAGTACTTCAAACAAAAAGAGTTTGCTATTTATGAAGCCTAAAAAAGAGGTACAATCACCCCTTTACTTCAAACAAAAACTTATGCTATTTATGAAGCCTAAAAAGAAGTTGTGGAATGGTGCTTGCCTAGGATGACAAATTTGTATCCCTTACAAAGTGATATGAGCCATGAGCACTTTGTGTGCTCTTTCTGAATCAGAATCAGAATCAGAGTTAGACACTTCACTAGCAACATTCACCTTTGGTTGCTTGTTCTTGTGCCAACACCTATTTGTGTCATGATTATCCTTGTCACAAATCTTGCAATATCTCTTCTTAGGTTGTTTTCCCTTGGAATCCTTGGAAGAATTTCCTTCCTTCTAAAAATTACCCTTCTTCTTAGAACCCTTCCTATTGGAATAGAGGGTTGTATTAGAATATTCATCTCTTTGAAGTTGGTGTGCCTCATATTCTTGAAGCAGATTAACCAATTCACACCTAAAGTGAGGTGATCAACACCCTGTAATAATCAGGTAAAGCTCTCAATACAACTTAAGTAATGATCTTATCATCTACAGGCTATCCCAAAGAATTCAATTTTACTTTCAACTCAGACACTCTGGATAGAAAGAGTTCAACTATCTCACCCTGTTTCATACTCAAACTATGAAGTTGATATTGAAGGTAAATAATGGTGAAATCATTCCTTCCCTCATAAATTGTTTGAAGGGCATCCCATGCCTCTTTACCATGTTATTTTTTAGCTATGTGAGGTTGAAATTTATTTGAAACAGCAAGTAGGATGAGCACTCTTGCCTTGTTATATTTCTTGTCAAATGCTATCTGATCAGCAGTTGGAGGTGTAGCTATTGTTGATCCAGCTACTGGTGAAGGTCTTATTGTTTCTCCAAAAACAACATCCCATAAGTCTTCCATGACAAGGTATGCCTTCATCTTATTTTTCCATGGTGTGTAATTAGGACCTTTCAATAAATGATGAGCATCAGTCATAAACTTTGCAGCCATAGTGAGGGTTCCTTATAAAACCAAATGGTCCCCCTTTCTATATACCTTTGTGCCAGACATTTATACTATATAAAATACCCGCCCTTACGTGAGGGAGACTATAGATATTTTGAAAAATAAAAACAAAATTACCCACCCTTACGCGAGGGAGACTATAAGTATTTTGAAAAATAAAAAAAAATTACCCGCCCTTACGTGAGGGAGACTATAGGTAATTTTTTAGATATCATACGATACGTGGAACATAGGCGGTACTGAAAGGGAATTGTCTCATTGATGGCACCTAATATAGAAAGTCCTCAATCCTCATGCATGGGGCATAACTTCCCCTAAACACTTTGGATGTCAAAACATTCATCAGGATTTACGCCTAAACACAAGAATGATTAGGGTAGTGGAATGGAGTAAAAAATAGCAAAATGGCAAACTTATATCTCCCCAATGATTGATAGAGAACAAGCTAAAACATCATTTTGGCAACTATATTAGGCAATGGATACAGTAGTCCGATCACGACAGCATTACTTGTAAGTGTAGACCAGAGGTATCACAAATACCGAATGCTACAGTGCAATAAATTGCACGGATGGGTTCAAATTTTGGGGACTTATTAGTGCTTGATTTTACTTAATGAAGTATTGCAATATGGAAAGAAATGCAACATACATCAAAAAGTGCCCACAAAAAAATAATGAACCTAAGGTGTCGGTTTCCATCGAAAATGCACCTTTTACAATTTGCCAATTTTGAAGAAATGCTGAAAAATTCTTTCACTCTTTCCCCTCTGAATTTTGTAGTTTTGAAAAAATTGTGCTCTTTTGGAAAAAAATGCCCCCTTCCCTTTTTAAGTTTGAAAAAATTTCTCAATAATGTATTTTAAAAAAACTTTCTAAAGTTTAATTAATTTTTTTTTTCCCAAAAAAAAATGATTTCAAATATAAATTTTTTATTTAAAATAACCTTTTTTTAAAAGAAAAAAAAAAAAAAATTAATTAAACTAAAGAAAAATTAAAAAAAAGAACATTAGAAAAATTAAACAAAACTTAAAAAATAAAAAAATTACCTTAATTAAGGCGCAGGGGGAGGGTCAGAGGGATTCGATCCCTTGACCTTCTGCTTGAGCGCCTTACACCTGGGCCACCAGTCAGCCGAGCTGTGGGCTTGGGCGAGTATTGAGAGTAATGAAACCTTACTTAAAGACTTGTCTTGCCCGATTTTCCTCCAATAGGCGGCAGCGTTGCCTCCTCCTCATGCTATGCTAGGCAATAGTGACATGACTCCCTTCCGCACAATCTACAGATCAGGCTTACAAGCCTTCAAATTCCACTATCATGAAGTATTTCAGGTGAACAGAAATTGTTTACTGCAACTGCTACAATCTAAAAAGTAGTTCAAGTAAATGCTCTTTGCAATTCCTCCTCTTGCAGAATCAACACTGTAATGATGTAAAAATTTATGCAAAGATGTCCTTCGTCCTTCTCTTCTGGCGATAACAAGTTTTTTGGGCTGGATTTGTGTCTACAACTTGCTGTTTCATGACAACTTCTGCTCATGAGTAGTCCTGCATCTGTGAACTGGCGATAGTGTCTAAAAATGATGCACCTAATGGCATCCAGCCAGCAAGAAAATCACCCAAGGAGTGGAAATCAAATCAGATTACATCATGTCTAGATCTGCCTTCAGCTGGTAACCTTTGTGTACAAGTGTTGCTCTAGTTTTAGCGTCGCAAACCCCCACTATCTGCACCTACTATCTTCAATAAAACCAAATGAAATGATCAAACCAGAATACTAAACCTTGGAAATATGAATTATCTACTTCTTCATCTGGTGAAATGGTCTATGTCTTCATTTGGTGAAATGATCAAACATTCGCATCCATAAACCAAATTTCATGGAAAACACATAGAACATGTCTGATGGCTGGGGATCGTCGATCTAGCAGATAAAAAACTTGCTAGGCTTATCTATGCCTGTAACGAAAATGTTCCTCGAGCGCCTGAAGAAAAACGTAGTCACAGAGTTCCAAATATGCATGCGTTGAGGGCAGAGGCGATGTGCGAAAGAAAATATTTTTTTTCAATACCACATGGGATAGGTGAAAGACTATCAAAAGGTTTAAAAGTCTAATAATGCACCAAGCATTATGACTGCCTTTGGGCAATCCATTTTAAACACAAAAATTTTGTTCCCCATTGTTCCACGCCAAGCCTTCACTTAGATCCATGTGTCGAGTAGATCTAATCCTCTCCCTTTGCTTAGGTTCGATCTACCCCCTTGCATCATTCCACATATCTGTCCTTGATTGCATCAACTACATAGTCTGCTAAGTCTTTATTTCTAAGTCCAAGTTCTGGGCTACAACACCACATGTCAAATCTAGTCGGACTCATGTCATGTTTAGATCCAGTTGGACTCGTGTCTAGGCTTCACAGAGTCACATCCAGCAATCAATCAGCTCTCGTGGGTTGGCTATTTGAGTTAGGTTTCGATCCAAGATCAAAATAGCATGCCTGCCTATCAAGGTCAGGCCAGTCCTCAGATCCTAAGCAACCCACTTCATGTGTGGAGCTGCCTTCGCCAGCTCTAATACCATATAACAAATTAGAACAATTTCCCATTGATCATAATGAAATAAATAATACAATGGAACCTTAGTTTAGCACCGGAGGTTACGGAACTACCAAGGCGCTGAATAGCGGTGGTTACAACAAGTCTAACAAAAGACTAATAATGTAATAACTAATCAAAGCTATGCTAACAAAAATGGCTTTAATGTTAGCTAAAATAAGGCAGTTTTTTTTTGTGATAAAAAACCACCCTAATAGATGCTAAGAGGGTGGTTTATAATCACCCTCTTAGGATAACTACTCTCTTAATGTCACCCTAAGAGGGCAGTTATAAACCACCTTCTTAGACCTAAGAGAGCAGTTATAAACCATCATCTTAGGGTGAACTAAGAGGGTGCTTTTAAACCACCCTCTTAGGGTCTCAATGAATATATATATATAGACCGTAGGAAAAGTAAAATGAGCATTTTCTTTTACATTTTCCATTGGACTGAGAGCTCGAGCTAGGGTGTTCACTCAGATAGAGGCTGGACAGAGAGCTTGAACTAGGGCATTCACTCAAACTGAGGCTAGAAAAAGAGCTCAAGCTAGGGAATTTGCTTAGATAGAGGCTGGAAAGAGAGCTTGAGCTAGGGCATTCATTGAGATGGAGGCTATACAAAGAGCTCAAGCTAGGGTGTTCACATAGATAGAGGTTGGACAGAGAGCTTGAGCTAGGGTGTTTTCTTAGATAAAGGTGTTAAATACCTAATATAAGTATTTAATAATATATTATTGTAATGTTGGGGTACCTAGAAATAGATATTTGGGGATATATTATTATATTGTATAAGGGTTGGAATTGACCACACAACCCAAGGTTGATTGTATTACAATATTATATTATATTATAATATAATATTATATTAATAGTGGGCTCCCCAAAGTAGAATTAGAAGACGGGTATATAAATAAGAGAGATTGGTCATTGTAAGAATGATCATGAAGAGAATTATATTGTAGAAGTCTTGGCTCATGGAGTTAAAGATATTTTGGAGTGGCTTCCTTCCAAAGGAGTATTGTATGATGTTGCCCTACCTCAAGGGTTTAAGTATTAAATTGAATACATTACAGTAATTTATATATTTATCCCATTTTATATTATGTGGATCATTCATTGTTGTTGTTATTCAATATATCTGCAATTTGTTAATGATTTATGTGGATGAGAAAAGGAGGTTCTTAACAAGTATGCTAAGTACCCAATATAAGTATTTAATATTATATTATTATAATGTTGGGGTACCTAGAAATAGATATTTGGGGATATATTATTATATTGTATAAGGGTTGGCATGGGCCACACATAACCCAAGTTGGATTGTATTATAATATTATATTATATTATAATAAAATATAATATTATATTAATAGTGGGCTCCCCAAAGTAGAATTAGAAGATGGGTATATGAAGAAGAGATATGGGTCATTGTAATGATCATGAAGAGAATTATATTGTAGAAGTCTTGGATGGTGGAGTTAAAGATATTATGGAGTAGATTCCTTCGAAAAGGAGTATTGTATGGTGTTGCCCTACCTCAAGGGTTTGAGTATTAAATTGCATACATTGCAGTATTTACATATTTATCCTATTTTATATGATGTTTATCATTCATTGTGGATGTTATTCAATATATCTGCAATTTGTTAATGATTTATGTGGATGAGAAAATGAGGTTCTTAACAAGTGGTATAAGAGTGGTGATTTGGGTAAAGTGGGTTTGATTTTGCAGATCTAGGGCACATTTCTCAAGAGCAGCGATTTGGGAAAAGTGGGGATTTTGTTTGTGGAATTGCAGAATTAGGGCAGATTGTTTTCTATAAAAATATATCATCTTTCAAGAGCCATATCTCTGTGACATTTTATCCTATTTAGACTATTCTTGGATTAGTTTGTGCATCATTTTAAGAGCTTTAAAATGAGTGGTCATATGAAGTAATTTGAGCGGTATTAAGGGATATACGACCTTTTGAAGTTAGTCATTGGAACAAGGGCAGTGAGGAATTTTCAAATCGTGATTTTTTTGGAAGACTAAATTTAGTTTGGGTAAGCAAATCGGTTGCAATTTATTTTTTTGGAAGAAAAATTACAGATCTAGTTTTTTATGTGGAATTGAACTTTAATTCAGTGGGGATATATATATATATATATATATATATATATATATATATATATATATATAACTATGAAACCCTAGTTCATAAAACCCTAGTTTACATTATATCTAACTTGGGGTGTGAACTTATGGGGCTGCAAGATTTTTTGGGGAAGGATGATATCGATGCTAGAGAATGGTGGAAAAGGTTTAGGTCGGTCTCTATATTTTAATTATCCATCTTGGATATTATTCCTTAAGAGAATGTTTAAATGGGAAGCTTGGTCTTGGTTGAATAATTTTTGTAATGAAAGGAATAATGAATACACTTGGGATGAAATGGAGCATGCATTCTTGAGTAAATGGGACCCATATAAAAATATAGCTAGTTTGAATGTCACCATCAAAGAATATGAAAAATAAATAAAATTACTCAAGGAAAATAAAGAGGAAAATTTTAGGGAAGATAATGAGAATAATGTAGAAGGCACATCTTTGGATTTACAAAAGCAAGAGAAGGATCAAAAGGGTTTAAATTCATCTAAAAGTTCTATTTTGCAAGTTCATGGAAGTATTCAAAAGGAACATGTTATTATTTCCATTTATCCTATTAGAAGATATACTTTTATTAATATTGCTTTAGCTAAGAGGTTTCCAGTTAAAGCAACAAAAATTAAGGACACACAACTGAAGGGTGAGCATGTTCAAATTTTTGAAGATTTGAAGATCACCATGGATAAATATGTTTTACATTCAAATTTTTATGCTATTGAGATGAATTATGAGGATATTATTCTTGGTTATCCTTGGTTAGATTATTTGGGTATTGTTAATATTAATGTGCAAAAGAATTTTATAAAGTTATGGTATAGGAAAAAGAAGATAACATTAAAGGATATTTATCAGCTTTAGGAGCAAGGATCCAAGGAAAAACAAGAAGTGATTGCAGAGTAACAACTTTTTTTTTAAAACAAAAAACCCCTTGCAGAGCCGCCTTGGTCTGAGAGACCACGAATAGGGGGTTCTACACCGTCAAAGTCACCCGAGGGTCACACCCGACCCTACCCGCACCAACATTATCAATTGGATTTTAGATACCCAATTCAGCTTTTTGGTAGGGTGGGATTTGAACCTGGGACCTCCCTTGGAGGATTGCCCTCTCCTCTCCAACTCACCTACAACACCTGGGTTTGCAGAGTAACAACTTGAAGAACAAATAGAAGAACCTAAAACATAATCCAAAAAGGCAACAACAACAATAGAGTCCATGGATAAGTAGCAGCAATTGAGTCCTTGGAAATAACAGTATTTGAGTCAAAGAAAACTTTGATAGAAGAGCACAAGGACACACCAAACAAAGGGAACATGAAAGAACAATGTGTAGAATATTTTAAAATAATGGAGCTAAATGTTGAGGAGTCAAAGAAGGTCGAACATCAAGTTAAGGTGACACCATATTGCCATCAACACCCCCATGAGCAACAATAGTCTTAGAGGTATGGCTCAAGGGAGCAATATTATGGTTCTACATGGAATCAAAAGGGTATCAAGTATGGTAGTGTTTGGAAGAGAAAGCATAGTGATCCTGGTTTTTCAGAATGGTTCATCAGTATTAAGGAAAAAGTGGACCCATCATTCAAATTATCAAAAGACAGTAGCAGAAGCATGGAGCCAACAAAGCAAATTTGGATACTAAAGTGGAAAAATGGTATACCTGTGAGACAAGCAAAGTCTCCCCAATATTGAAGAATGCTTCATAATATCAATCACACATAAAAGAGGTAAACCCACAACACAAATATTGAGTGGTAAAACCCTACTTAAAATGAAGAAGGGAAACATCCACTATGAAGCTCACTATATTACTCAATGATTCAACAGTACAAGAATGTTTCAATGTTATGCAACAATATGCATCAACATAAACTACAAAACAAGTTAATATGACAAGATATGATAAGATGTAGTAGAAAACACCCATATTTAAAGAGAAGCTTTTCTACTACAACCCTAAATCTTATCGCAATCTAATATTATCACAATATATAAAATATTAGAAAGTGCTTTAGTTACTTTCTAATTTTATCACAATATAATCTTTGAGTTATGTGATAAGTGGCATCTATCAAATATTAGAAAGTGATTAGTTACTTTCTAATATTTTCTAGAAAAGGGAAATAACGTTTTTCTAAGAAATTAAATATTCTTAGCACCCTTAATTTATTTATTAATTGTATGGAAATATTTTACATAAGATAGAATTATATTCTAATTCAAATATTATTCTTTAGACTTTATATTTTAGTCTAAGAATAATTTACACAATGTTGCATTACATATTCCAACACTCCCCCTTAATGCAATATTGGGGAAAGGAATTATGAGATAAAGAAACATTCTCCCCTAAATATACAAACGGGGATGCGAATCAAATGAGTAATATAGTTACAATGAGCTTCTATGACCAAGAATGGTCTACAATAAGGCACCAATACAAAATGGGCCAAAATGAGACTGTAAGCCCCCAACGGAGTAGCTTCGGATACAAGCAACTTACAAAGCCATCCATCAACCCAAAGTGGTTGCAAATGACAAGAAGAAAACATCACAAGGGTGTCTTCAGTAAGCCTACAAAATCCCAAACGAAAGTACCTGCAAGCTACAAGTAGCTCAACATAAGATCAGTTAGATACATCATCATAAATATATTCACCACAACATATATGAATATCCAAAGATGATAATAAAACTGATTTAACAAATAGTGAACTATAAGTCATCACAAAAATATGCCAAGCCATACTTATAGTCACGTGCTATATAGTTGATCGAAAAAATATCATGTACAAATTTGCATAAAGCAAACAAGGAGTACCATGATAATGCAAACTCTAAAGTACCATGTACAAAAGTAGCACAAGGCTAACAAAAAAGTACCATGTACAAGAGTTGCATAAGGTATATGAAAATAATAAAGTGTGCACACCGTTTGCATAAAGCCAACCATAAAATATCATGTACAAAAGTAGCATAAATGCTAACAAGAAAGTACCATGATAAACCAATTGCATAATGCCAACTACATAAAAAACCACGTACAAAGTTGCACAAGGCAACAATAAAGTACCATGTAAAAGAGTTGCATAAAGCAATTGCATCATATACCATACCTACACCATGCCATATACAAAGTAACATGTACAAAAGTTGCACAAGGCAAACAAGAAAGTACCATGTTCAAAAGAGATGCAAAAAGCAATTATACCACCAAATATCAACTCATATATAACACAAAACACCTCATAAGGATGAAGTTGTCATCACACAAGTGTAACTACACTTCATTCCCCCTTGAGGATAACTTCACCAAACCAAGTGAGTCCCTCAACTTACAAAATTACTCCTTGGGAAGAGGTTTGGTGAACAAATCAGCAGAATTAGAAGATGATGGGTAATACTCCAACTGAATAGTCCCATCTAATACATTCTCTTTGATAAAATGGGCTTGGATTTTAACATGCTTTGTCATTTGATGCATTACAAGATTTTTAGCCAAGGCAATAGTTGATTGAGCATCACAAAAGATAATCATGAACTACTATAACCATCTTGCAATAAACAAATATAACCATATTGTAATTGAATAAACCAAGATCAACTTGCAATATATTTACTTGCAATAAGAAGGTAACTAACCATAACAATCATCTTGCAACAAAATAAACTAACTTGAATTGAACCATAAAACATTTGTTAAATGTTAGATAGTCAATAAGTTATTAAGTTAGTGTTTATTTTAGGTTTTGCTATAGCCTAATGAATTGCCAATTCATCTCACCTAAGGGCAACCAAGCTACCCAAAAGGGTACGGATATGAGGACCAAAAAAGGACTTGCTACCAATAGAGCGGATTCTTTTGGATTCAATAGGTGTTCAAAAAATATAAATTGTGTTGCAAGATTAAGTAAATTTTAATCAAATACTACAGTTGTGGTTAGTAAGTTGATTCATTTTTAACCTTCTTGATTAATATGAAAATTAGTAAATTGCAAGTTAGGTGGTTAGTAGATTGTTTAGTAGCAAGTTAGTAAGTTAGTAGTTAGATTAGTTGAGATGCAAAATATAAGAAATATGAACAAGAGATAGTGGAGACACAAACCAAAACACAAATACACTCTCTCTCTCTCTCTCTCACTCTCACTTTCATTCTATTTTACTTTCATAATGAGATATACAAGTTACATTAATTTACAGTATACTTCATGCAAATAATGGAGAGAGATTAGAAGAAATTAATAAAAATAGGGGAAGAGAGTGACAAAGTTGATCCAAAATTGCCTTGTATACTCCAAAACATACTTGGATAACCTTGCAAAACAAGCAAACTAACAAACAACCATTGTTAATGTGAGAAAAAAATATTGCATTTTAAGGAGAATAATAATAATTTTTAATACAAAAAATTGCTTAAAAAAAATGCAATTAAATTAATAAAATTTAATTTATTAATAAAAAAATGGCATGAAAAAGTTTAAATAATTTTATAAAGCAAAAAATTTTCAAAAAAAACAAAACTGTTTTTTTTATAAAGCAAAACTATTTTTTTTTTTTTAAAACAAAACTATTTTTTTTATAAAACAAAACAGTTTTTTTTTTTTTTAAAACAAAACTAATTTTTTTATAAAGCAAAACTATTTTTTTTTTTTTAAACAAAACTATTTTTTTTTTTTTATATATAAAGCAAAACTGTTTTTTTTTATTTATATATATATATAGCCGACTATTTTTTTAAAAATAAATAATAAAAAAAATTACTATATATGGAAATAGGGGTTTTTGGGTCTTCTGGACGCAACCATGGGGTCCGTTTGGCTCCAAAAACCTTTCCAACAAAATCTTAATGCCAAAAAAAAAAAATTATAGATTTAAAATGAAAATACTATTTGCAAAAGATCTAACAACTAGATCTAAAAACATAATAAATCTATAAACCCTAATGGCAGATTTGCAAAATAAGTTTACATAAAATACCCAAATATCAAATGCATGCAAAAAAAAAATATACCTTAATAGGTTTTCACCTCAAAGGATTGAAGACACTTAATGGAGATCCCAACCACTCTGATACCAAATGTGATACAAGCAAAGTCTCCCCAAGATCGAAGAATGCTCCACAAGATCAATCACACATAAAAGATGTAAACCAACAACACAAATATTGAGTGGTAAAACCCTACTTCAAATGAAGAAGGGAAATATCCACTATGAAGCTCACTATATTACTCAATGATTCAACAGTACAAGAATGCTTCAATGTTATGCAACAATATGCATCAACATAAACTACAACACAAGTCAATATGACAAGATATGATAAGATGTAGTAGAAAATACCCCTATTTAAAGAGAAGCTTTTCTACTACAACCCTAAATCTTATCGCAATCTAATATTATCACAATATATCAAATACTAGAAAGTGCTTTAGTTACTTTCTAATTTTATCACAATCTAATCTTTGAGATATGTGATAAGTGACATCTATCAAATATTAGAAAGTGATTAGTTACTTTCTAATATTTGCTAGAAAAGAAAAATAACATTTTTTCAAGAAATTAAATATTCTTAGAACCCTTAATTTATTTATTAATTGGGTGGGAATATTTTACATAAGATAGAATTATATTCTAATTCAAATATTATTCTTTAGACTTTATATTTTAGTCTAAGAATAATTTACACAATGTTACATTACATATTCCAACAATACCAACATCAACATGTTTCACTAGGATGGATGGATGATCAAGATTGGTACCGATTGCTAACATTGCTTGGCAAATCATATTATCTTGTTTCTTCATATGTTTTAAGGACAAAACATTTGTAAGGGGGATGGAATGTTAAGTACCCAATATAAGTATTTAATATTATATTATTGTAATGTTGGGGTACCTAGAAATAGATATTTGGGGATATATTATTATATTGTATAAGGGTTGGCGTGGGCCACACATAACCCAATTTGGATTGTACTATAATATTATATTATATTATAATATTATATTATATTATATTATAATATTATATTATATTAATAGTGGGCTCCCCAAAGTAGAATTAGAAGATGGGTATATGAAGAAGAGATATGGGTCATTGTAATGATCATGGAGAGAATTATATTGTAGAAGTCTTGGCTCGTGGAGTTAAAAATATTGTGGAGTGACTTCCTTGTAAAAGGAGTATTGTATGGTGTTTTCCTACCTCAAGCGTTTGAGTATTAATTTGAATACATTTCAGTAATTTACATATTTATCCTATTTTATATTTTGTGGATCATTCATTATGGTTGTTATTCAATATATCTACAATTTGTTAATGATTTATGTGGATGAGAAAAGGAGTTTCTTAATAAGAGGCTAGTTAGAGAGTTGAAGCTAAGTATGGATAGAGAGCTCAATCTAGGGCTTGAAAAAGAGCTCAAGATTTTAAGTGGTATGCACTACTCAAGGTTTGGGGATGCAGGGGGAAATTATGTTCAAAATTTAGGATTTTCTTCTTTATAGTGATGGTTAAGAATTTTTTTTTAAATTATTATTATTTTAGAAAATATAAATTAGAGTTGTTCTTACATACTTAGAGAACATATTTGGTTGCTTTATTCTTGGTTATGCTAGTTTTCAAGGTCTATGGACCTACCAAGCCCATAAAGAGAATATGGATGTCCCAAACTTGACACTTAGCATGTCAATCTATCTCTCCACTATAGATGATTTGGCTATTTTTTGAAACTCTCTTTATAGGTCATTTTGGTTTCTAATAGAAAATATTGGTAATAAGGATATGGAAAAGTTGTTGAAGCCATTAATTATGAAAAAAAATTCAATGTGATAGTAGCAATGAATATATCATTGAACATACTAAGAATAGTCCTTTATGGGTTTGGGGATGTAGAGGGTTTAGAGTTTGGGGATGCTACTGTAACCAATTAATTAATGATGTGCTATGTCAAATTATATCTAAGTTAGAATCTGCTCCTTCTTGCTATGTATTTCTAAAAAGCTTCAAAGCTCCTGATGTACTAAGGAGTTTTACTACTGTTGTAATCTGCTA
Organism: Wollemia nobilis; assembly: GCA_028583015.1. Classification (NCBI taxonomy): domain Eukaryota; kingdom Viridiplantae; phylum Streptophyta; class Pinopsida; order Araucariales; family Araucariaceae; genus Wollemia; species Wollemia nobilis. Next base: position 2,136,382 of record JAQPPZ010016460.1, read on the forward strand.
TCATAAAGATTCAAGTTATTTTGTTTTCTTCTTTATAGTGATGGTTAAGCTTTACTGTTAAATTGATTTATTTTTTCTGTGTACTATTGCATTTTCTATTATGGTATAAAGTGGGTTAGTAAATATATTATTGCATTTGTTATTATGTTTGTTTTTTAAATGATGATTATTTTGGGAAATAGAAATTAGAGTTGTTATTACATACTTGAAGAACATATTTGGTTGCTTTGTTTTTGGTTATGCTTGCTATCAAGGTATACGGACCTACCAAGTCCATAAAGAGAGCATGGATATCCCAAACTTGAATTTTAGCATACAAATCTATCTCTCCACTATAGATAATTTAGTTGTTTGTGGAAACTCTCTTTATAGGGCATGTTGATTTACAGTAGAAAATATTGGTAGTAAAGATATGGAAAATTTGTTGAAACCACGAACTATGAACAAAATTTTCAATGTGACAACAATAATGAACATATAATGGCACATACTAAGAATAGTCCTTTATGGGTTTGGGGATGTAGAGGGTTTAGGGTTTGGGGATGTAGAGGGTTTAGGGTTTGGGGATGTAGAGGGTTTAGGATTTGGGGATGCTATTATAATAATTAATTAAAAATGTGTTATGTCAAATTATATCTATGTGTTAGAATATGCTCCATCTTCCTCTATATTGCTAAAAAGCTTCAAAACTCCTGACGTACTAAGGATTTTCACTACTATTGTAATATGCTATCATAAAGATTCAAGTTATTCTATTTTATTCTTTATAGTGATGGTTAAGCTTTACTGCTAAATTGATTTAATTTTTCTATGTACTATTGCATTTGCTATTATGGTATAAAGTGGGTTAGTAAATGTACTGTTGCATTTGCTATTATGTCTATTTTTTAATGATGGTTATTTTGGAAAATGGAAATTAGAGTTGTTCTTACATACTTAGAGAACATATTTGGTAGCTTTGTTCTTGGTTATGCTTGTTGTCAAGGTCTATGGACCTTCCAAGCTCAAAAAGAGAACATGGATATCCCAAAATTGACACTTAGCATGCCAATATATCTCTCCACTATAGATGATTTGGTTGTTTTTTAAAACTCTCTTTATAGGGCATGTTGGTTTCTAGTAGAAAATATTGGTAATAAGGATATGGCAAAGTTGTTGAAGCTATGAATTATGAATAAAATTTTGAATGTACAACAAAAATGTACATATAATAACATTTACTAAGAATAGTCCTTTGTGGGCTTGGGGATGTAGAGGATTTAGGGTTTAGGGATGTAGAGGGTTTAGGGTTTGGATGTTAGGAACATAATATTAAAAATAACACTCTCACACAAACACTTAAAAATAAACACACATGCTCACAACACACTTGGAAATAAAATGCACAATACAAAAGTAGATTGTAGGAAAAGAACAATCTCACAATAGCATTAAATCGTAAGCCTCTTTTAGGGAGAAAACTCCTTCAATACTTAATTCAATTATGCAAAAATATACATACAATATTACCTGTCATAGATTTAAATAATTTCTCTAGCACCTAGCTCCCAAGGTTGGCTTACATGCAAAATGCCACCCGGGCTAGAATCTCCTACCTACAATCGGTTACATTCTTGAAAAAACCATTTGGCATAGGTGCTTCTTAATCCAAAACTATAACAAAACATTACAAAATATTTACATAGGTACTACACACATTCTAAAAGGACTATTACATCAAGTTTTAGTATGGGGTCCTAACATGCCCTTACACTTCAAGAAGCTTTGTCCTCAAAGTTGAAGGTGAGGAAACTATTGTTGGATTTTGTGAAGAGGTTCCCATGTCACATATTCTTGTTGTAAGCCATGCCATTGGACCAAGACATATGTGATAACCCATCGACAAAGGGTATGCGATCTGTGATCAAGAATGCATTTAGGTTCAATAATGATGGACCCTTCCTCATCTAACTTTGGAAGTGTAGACTACACCTACATATTGTTGCTAATAACTTAGTTGAGAGAGAACACATGGAATACTAGATGAAGTTTGGAACTAGTTGGAATGGCTAGTCTATACGTCATTACCCCGAGATGCTACAAGACCTAGTAAGGACCATAGTATTTGGGAGTAAGTTTCTGACAACCATGTAACTAGAGAGATGATTGTTTGTATGGTTTTAAGCGAAGGAAGACCATGTCACCAATGGAAAATTTATGTTCATTATGATGATGATATGCTTGCTATTTCATATAATTCTAAACCATTTCCAAATTGAGCTTGAGTTGGCGAAGAATGGAGTCACGCTGATGGAGAATGGAAGCCATGACCTAAACCTTGGAACTGCCTAGAATGTAAGAAGTTGGAGCTGGTGTAATATGACCATAAATTACTTTAAATGGAGTCACCTTAGTGGCAGAGTTATAGGTGGTTTTGTACTACCATTCATCCATAGGAATCCACTTATCCCAATGAGTAGGATATTTAGAAGTGAAGCAACAAAGGTATGTTTCCAAGCATTTGTTAACAATTTTAGTTTGACCATCAATTTGAGGATGGTAGGCCAAACTTATCTTGAGTTATGTCCCCTACAACTTGAATAGTTCCTACCAAAATCGACTAGTGAAGGTAGAATTCCAATCAGAGACAATGGATTTAGGTATTCCATGGAGGTAAAATATGTATTCAAGGAATATTTGGGTGACAATGGATGTAGTGTAAGAGTGGGATAGTAAAAAACGTGAGCATACTTCGAGAGATGATCCACTATCACCAAAATAACTAATTTACCTCCTAATTTTGGTAGCCCTTAGATGAAGTCTATAGACATATCTATCCAAACCTGCTCAAGAATGGGCAAAGGTTGAAGTGTGCCTGACAAACACACAATATCACCTTTCATGCATTAACACTGATCATATTTAGAAACAAATGTTTTGATATATTTTTTCATGCCCTTCTAGAAGAAGGTACACTTGGCTCGAGTATATATTTTTATAAAACCTAAATGACCAGCTGTGGGAGATGCATGCATTTCATGAAGGAGGAGGTCCTTGATTTGAGACTTAGATGGAATAACCAATAGGCCATGAAATCATAAATCCTGATCATACCAAACATAAGTAGGGTGTGATTAAGAATCCTCTTGGAGATGGTAGAGGAGAGTTTGTAATGATGAAAACTTGGTGAAATCTTCATGAAGTTTATGAATCCATTGTGAAAAAGGAGTAGAGATAGTATGTAGCATGGCCTGATCTTCATGTAGGTGAGATAAAGCATCAGCCACCACATTATCTTTATCTTTCTTATAAGAAATGTCATAGTCATATCCCCACAATTTGGAGACCCATTTTTGTTGTTTTGGAGTAGCCACCCGTTGCTATAAAAATATTTTAGACTTTGATGATCAGTCTTGATGGAAAAAAGTCGACCAATGATATATGAATGACAATGAGTGATCGCGTGTAAAATGGTAAGCATTTCCTTCTCATATGATGACTTGCACAAATTTTGAGGGGAAAATGCCTTGCTAGTGAAAGCCAATGGTCGACCCTCCTACATTAAAACTACTCCAATGCCTGCACCTGATGCATCACTCTCGATGACAAAGGGTTTAGAAAAAAATAGCATTGCCAAAACACGGATGGTGGTCATAGCATACTTCAAATCGACAAAATCCCTCTCAACTGATTCAGTCCACACAAAAGAATTTTTTCACAACATGGTTGTGAGAGGAGCTGCTATCTTTCCATAGTTTTTTATAAATTTTCTATAATATCCTATAATACCCAAGAATCCATGAAGTCCCTTCAAGGTATGAGGTTTGGGCCATTCTTGCATTGCCTGAATTTTCTTAGGGTCTACCTAAACTCCTTTCTTAGTGACTATATACCCCAAATATTCATCCTCCTATTGACCAAAGGAATATTTTGATTGCTTTTCATAAAGATGATGGTCAAACAAAATTTTGAGAGTTGCTGCTAAGTTGTGAAGATGATCATCCCATGTGCGACTATAAATCAGGATGTCATCAAAGAAGACTAAAATGAATTTGTGAATATGAGGGCAAAAAATAGAATTCATAAAACTCTGGAAGGTGGGAGGTGTATTGGTTAACCCAAAAGGAATAACAAAAAATTCATAATGCCCTTCATGAGTTCTAAAGGTATTTTAAGAAATATCTTCATTCTTAATATGGATTTGATGATAACCCGATCTTAAACCCAACTTGGAAAAATATTGAGCCCCATGCGACTCATCTAAAATTTCATCAATAATAGGAATAGGGAACTTATCCTTGACGGTAATTTTATTAAGATCTTGATAATCCACACACAAGAACCAAGTGCCATACTTATTTTTGACTAACAACACTAGTGAGGAATAGGGGCTAACACTTGAATGGATAATTCCATAAGCTTGAAGTTCCTGTATAATTTTCTCAATTTTAGTTTTTTGAGCATAAGCATATCGGTATGGGCGAACATTAGGAGGTAAAATACCAGGAACAAGTTGTATTGCATGATCATGTGAGTGTTGAGGAGGAAGTCCCTTAGGTTCCTCAAAGACATGAGAATACCTATTTAATATATGTTTTAATTGTTGTGGTTGAATAGACTCCCCTTGCTCGAGAGCAGTGATAGAAAAAATTGAGCTACCACACCATGGGAAGATTTCTTTAACAATTTTTCCATCTTATGAGAAGAAATAAATTGAACTACTCCTACCTTTGTGCCAGAAAAGGTATATCCCTACCCATCCTGACTAAATTTCATTCATAATTCTACAAAAATCCCATAGGACTGGTCCTAACATTCGTAACCATTGTGCTCCCAGAACCATATCACACCCTCCTAAGGGTAAAGCAAACATGTCAAACTTGAGATTATAGTCCTCAATTTTTAGCTTAACATTACGATATTTTCCTTTACATGGTAGGGTACCACCATTAGAATTAATAGCTTCAAAGGAATTGCATGTGGTAATGTAATAGTTTCCTTGTTTGGCAATATGTGGATCAATAAAATTATGTGTACTACCAGAGTCAATCAAAATGATGACCCATTATCCCTTGAAATGGCCAATCACCTTCATGGTTTGGGGTGTGGTTATTCCTACTAGAGCATGTACAATTTTTTTTGGTTGTGATTCCTCCTTATCGATTGGTTGATTTGTGGCTTCTATATCTTGAGGATCCTCCTCATTCTTAGAAGAGTTTGAAGTGGGAACTTCATCCATATCTAGCAAGTGCAATTTTTGTTGCACACACCTATGGCCTCAGGTATATTTTTCATCACACTTGTAACATAATATTTGTGCCTTCCTATGTTCCATCTCATGACTCAATTTTTTAATAGGTGGAGATTTATTAGTTGAACTTGGCATTGGCTTGTTCAAAAAATATGACTTAGATCAAGGAAATTTAGAAGTTCAACCAAGAGTCTTGAAATTTTCCTCTACCAATTTGGCCAATTGTATGGCCTGTAGTAGCAATTGAGGTCACAACAATTTAACCTTAACCATGATATCATCCTTCAATCCACCCACAAAAAAAATTTGGAATGAATCAACACTTAGTCCTATTGTTCGATTGGAAATTTTTCAAACTGAGTTAGATATTCTCAAATAGTTGAAATTTAATTGAGTTTAAAAAAGGTTCCTGTAAAATCTTCAAATTTTCTAGGACCAAAGCGAGTGAGTAGGCATTGACCAAATTTAGACCATGAAAGGTCAGGTTTAGCCTTTCTAAGCCACAAAAACCAACGGAGTGCATATGATTCAAAATTAAAAGAAGCAATGGTCAACCATAGGAAATGATCAATATTATGAAGAGTGAAATATTGTTTTGCCTTACAAATCCACCCCTTAGGATATTTTCCATCAAACTTGGGAAAGTCTAATTTGGGTAACCTCATCCCATTGTGGTTGGGTATAGCTCATTGGTGGTTGCTTGTACCAATATCTGCTTGGTTATGTGGAGCTGTGGAATCAGTAGAGGCTCTACTTTCCAATTCAACATTCATTTCTTTTTGTGAATGGATGAGATCATTTATGGATTCTTGGAAAGATTGCATTTGTGACTATATTTCTTGTATGCTTTTGTTAACCCTAGACCAGACTTGGTTTCCCATATTGTCCACTTATTTTTGAAGTTCCCTCTCTGCTAGTAGTTGGCGAGTTCCTTCAGCCATAATTGAAGGTTTGGATGCTTTTTGTGGGACTTACTAAAAATATATAGGTAGCTTTTAGGAGTTACTATTTTTAGAAAGGGTCCAAAATTTAATTTTGGAAATGGGTTGCAACACTTATGTTAGGATAGGATCCACTTTGGTGGCCGCTTGATCTGAGTACTCAATGAGGAGATATACTGACTTTTTAAACTTTTTGTGATATCCTGGTTGGTTGCAAGTCGATGTCAAGGTAATTTCTTCAATTGGGACTTAAAATTTTACAAGTGAGTCCTTGAGGGTCTTTGGTGTAGAAGAACAAGTAGTTTATATTCCTAAAATTTTGGATCTAATTGATTGATCGTTGAGAAGTTATGGCCTTAACAAGAAAAATAAAAAATTACTAATTTTGGAAAGTCGATGTAAAATTTGACCAGGGGTTGCCAAGGACAATTTTGTCTAGAATAGAACATATAATTATATAGTAAATTTTTGAGTCAATCTAAGCTCTAAGTGAAGAGATATCCTTGTTTTAGTAAAAATTCAATGCCTTTTTTATAATGGATATTGGGTTTACCTCTGAAGATTGGTTCCCAGAACTCTGCCAACTGTCTCTTTCATGTATGTTCTGATTACTGATACCATTTTGTTCCCTTTTCAAACTATCTGACCATTGACTAATTCCTGACACTATTCTATTCCTTATTCAATTCTACTGTCACAAATATTCCCTGACTATTCTAACTAGAATAGGTAACTATTCTGACTGTGTAGGTAACTATTATGATACTGTTATCCTCACCACCCTGTATTCATTGTTACTGACAAAAATTTTCTGACTGTAATTGATTTTGACCCCCTATTTTAGACTCTGATGATTCATGTTTGCCTGTTATTCTTTTGGGAGTTTTTATTATTTGTTGTGCATGTAGGAATTATTGAATAGGAATGTCTTATTTGTATGCTCAACTTCTATGTAGGATACAATAACAGGTTTAGGCTTTTGGTTGTGGTTTAAGCTGAATAGAAGGCTTGAAGAACAAACCTTGTTTGCAAGTTTAAATAGAACTAGGGTACTCTATGTAAGGGTGTATGTAATATATATAGGCCCTTTGTTATACCGTAGTGATGAACAATAGTGATCGGACTAATTTTTTAGGTCACTACTCAAGGAGGATTCCACACATACCCTTGAGAACACTATTTTCCTCTCTAACAACATGAGAGGGTAGTCTTCTAGGATGTTGTGTCCTGTGCACTATGGACAATACAAGACCAAAAAAACTTCCTAGGGATAAAATTTTGTTAAATCCTAGATGGTCTCCTGATACACCCGAAGATGCATGTGAGCTCAATTTCGTGCGTGAGTGCTGTTTGAGGCCTGGGTATTGGAGCCTGATCATCTTTCACTTTACTATATGCTTTATGGGCTATATAGCTTAGCCAATAATGATAGCTCCTTCACAATATTTTAAAACCCTTGGCACAAGGTTTCTAACCTACTCAACTACTGTAAAAATACTTAAAAAAAAATTGGCCTTTTTTTGGATATGCAATTTTTTTTAATAAGGAAAACTTGCAAACAAAAAATTATTGAACTCAAAAATCTTATACCTAATAGTCGAATTGGTATAATTAGTTTCAGTCGTAGTAGAACACAACCCTGGAAAGCACTTTGATACCACTTTTTAGGAACCTAATATTAAAATTAACACTCTCACACAAATACTTGAAAATAAACACACATGCTCACAACACACTTGGAAATAAAATGCACAATACGAAAGTAAATTGTAGAAAAAGAACAATATCACAATAACATTGAATCGCAAGCCTCTTTGAGGGGGAAACCTCCTTCAATACTTCATTCAATTATGCAAAAATATACATATAATATTACCTCTCACAAATTTAAGGAATTTCTCTAGCACCTAACTCCCAAGGTTGGCTTACATGCAAAATGCCACCTGGGCTAGAATATCCTACCTACAATCAGTTACATTCTTGAAAATATGGTTACATAGAAGGGCACCATTTGGCATAGGCGCTTCTTAATCCAAAACTATAATAAAAAATTACAAAATATTAACATGGGTACTACCCACTTTCTACAAGGACTATTACATCAAGTGTTAGGATGGGGTCCTAACATTGGGGATGCTATTGTAACCAATTAATTAATGATGTGCTATGTCAAATTATATCTATGAGTTAGAATATGCTCCATTTTGCTATGTATTGTTGAAAAGCTTTAGAACTCATGATGTACTAAGGAGTTTAACTACGGTTGTAATCTACTGTCATAAATATTCAAGTTATTCTATTTTATTTTTTATAGTGATGGTTAAGCTTTACCACTAAATTGATTTAATTTTGCTATGTACTATTGCATTTGCTATTATGGTATAAAGTGGGTTAGTAAATGTAATGTTGCATTTGCTATATGTCTATTTTTTTAAATGATGGTTATTTTTGGAAATAGAAATTAGAGTTGTTCTTACATACTTTGTAGAACTTATTTGGCTGCTTTGTTCTTTATTATGCTCACTATCAATGTCTATGGACCTGCCAATCCCATAAAGAGAATGTGGATGTCCCAAAATTGACACCTTTAAAAATATCTATTTAGAAAGGTATCTATCATGAATTGACAATGCTGAAATGAAATATGTAATATGATAATGTGATAAACATGTTGTTCATAAATATTCATGAGCTAAAATGGCATTATATGATCTTGGTGCATGTGCTACCATAGGGTTTTTAACTATTGGGTCTTCTCCCCTACTTGTTTATATGATATCTCCTATTATTCTAGTTTTGAAATAAAATTTCCAAGCTTTGTTTGATTGTGTTGATTGTTTTATTCAAGATTTCATACAATAGTTTGTAACTATACATATCTATTTATTTGTTAGTTATATCATCATATAACTTGCAATTGGAAACATTTTTTGTTCCATTATCTACTTAATATTTTTGCAAATCCTATTTCCCAAGGTTTTTGTGGGTGGATCTATCTAGGGGTTTCACCATGTAGTTGATGTGAGTTAGTTCTTGGTTTTGCAAATATGGTTTTCTTCTTGAGGGGTTTTGCCTTATGAAGTAGGTAAAATGCTCTAGTTTAGGTTAGTTGATATTCTTATAATACCAAATATTTGATTTTTATTACTATTATCCTTTCAATGATTACTATTGAATTTAATTTTTCTTCGATGATTCTTATACCACCAAATATTCTACTTGCATATCTATTTTTGTTTTAAATGCTATATTGGCTAATTTTGATGGTTTGCTTTCATGTCTAAAAAATCCTTTTAGTTTTAGATCTCTAGAGATGATACAATACTTCTTCACTTTATATGAATCACCTTTAATTTTTATTGAAATTTATGTTCTAGCAACTAACACAAACCTATAATTTTAGTCCTTGAGATTAGTTAAATATGAAATTTTAATAATTGATCAATTAAACAATTTGGGAGTTTCTTATTTTTTATCATATTAATTATTATCTTTAATTTGTGATAATGTTTTCTTGATCAACATATGTTCTTATTATATCTTCTTCATATCTTGTATTCCCATTCTCACTGTTGTTCATAGAGTCATGCAATTTACATAACTTCGAGGATGTTATTATTAAAACTATGGTATGAGGTTTGTAAGCATATATGGCTTGCAATATTTAAATAAAAACTTATTAAGAGCCCATAAAGTACATCTTAAACATTGGCAAAATTAGAAATACAAGAAAGAAAAAATGGTGGCCACTATAACGAAAGAATCCATAATATGAGATAGCTTTTATCATAGCCCTTGTGAGGGAAATTACCCCATGCAGCTAAGTTAATGTTGAAAACTTAGTCTTGGCTTTGATGAGTTTTGTGTTTTAAACTTATTAAATTAAAATAAGTTTAATTTTTTTTATTGAGCTTATGTTAGCATCCTAAACAATATAAGCTGGATAGAAGTCCTTGAGTACAAGCAACACTCAAACCTTAAAGGTTTTAATGTCTTCATATCGTTTTAGAGGATCTATGATTTATTGAGTTTGCACCTTGAAATATTACTATTTGTTTTGTTGCTTCCATTTGAGTGTATGCATGTAGCATTCTAGTAATTGTTTTCTTGTATTATTCATCAATATAGCATTCCTGTACTTTGGTTCCCTATATATTTACCGATTGTATTTGACTATAGAAGGTCAAGGTCAAGGAAATTTTTAGGTCATAGGTCTAGCTTGACATTCTTGGTATGGAGTATGAGACTCCTTAGAGGGACACACCAACCCTACACCATAGGATTCAAACAAGTGACCAAGCTTGAATTTAACCAGGCTTGACCATTACATTTTAGAATCTAGGAGTGTTTTTTTTTTGCATATATTGAATAAAATGCAGAGTAAGTGAAAATAACATAATCAAGTAAGAATGAGTATAGCAACCCAATCATACCATCCTTTCATTGAATATTTTCTATATGTAATTGAATCTTAGTACTTTACCTGCTACATATCTCATAGGAATAATGTACTCACAAACAAAGCTTTGTACAACTTCAAAGTAGCATTTGTAAAAAATTTTACATTACACTTCTTAAATGTTGAGTGGTATTGTGGGTTGGCATACTGATCATAACCCATTCTTGACAAGCATTCCAAGTATTGAAATTACTTCTACAAAATTTGAAACTTCATGAAAATAAATATTATTTATTTTTCTTACTTCATGAATATATATTTTGCTTATACAACAAGTGTAACACAACTTGAGTCCTCCATAGATATTCTAAGGTATCCGCATACACAAAAATACTTTATCATGAGGTTTTATAATAATCTAGTATATACCTTAATTAGTTTATATGTCATGATTGTTATCCAATATCTCTATTTTTATAGTTTTTAACTATTCAATATTTCCATTTTTATAGTTTTTAACCACTGGAGCTTGCATTAGACTAGTGTTCAATATGGTTTTTATTTCCTCCTATTGAAGGTTGGTGTCTTCTTGGATATATAAATATAGTTTTATTCTATTTCTTGAGCATTATTTTGTGCAATAAAAATTTCTTCACTTCATAAGAAATACCTTTATTTTTTATTGAAATTTATATTATAGCAACTAACACAAACCTATAATTTTAGGCCTTGAGATCACTTGAATATGAAATATGAATAATTTATCAATTAAACAATTTGGGAGTTTCTTATTTTTTATCATATTAATGATTATCTTTAATTTGTGATAATGTTTTCTTGACAAACATATGTTCTTATTATATTTTCTCCATATCTTCTATTCCCATTCTTCTCATCACTTGTGAAACTTCATGAAAATAAAGATCAATTATTTTTCTTAATTCATGAATAGATCTTTTGCTCATACAAAAAGTGTAATAGAACTTCACTCCTACATACCTTAAATAGTTTATATATAATGATTGTTATCCAATATCACTTAAATACCAAAGTGAAATTATCTAACATGGGTTCCTTACACAAGTTGTTTCGTTGATGAACTAGTTTGCTCACCGTAAGGGAAGTAGAGAGACATGAATCTGCCCTAGCATCTATCATCATTCAGCTAAGGAGGTTGGCCTAAGATGTCTGGTTCTACCTTTTAAAATATCCTCCATTGATCGATATGGAAAACAACATAACACCCATGGTGAACTAAGTTCCAACTTCTATGTTTCTCAATAGCATGCTAGCCCAAAGGGTCTAAAAATTGAAACATGCATTCATTAAACCCAAAATACTTTAGGAGACTTTTCCCTTCTTAGTGAGTTAATTAAGGTAGTCTAGAATTCACAGATCAAATAACATAAGGCTTGTACTAGTTAAACTAAATACTGTCCTTAATCATCTAATATTACACTTTCATTCAAAATTAGACTACTAGCTTTCCCAAAAATGTGTAAGAAAAACTATATCTAAATCATTCATATTTCATGGATATCAACACAATAATTACCACATAATCATCTTTCCCAAAAGCATAACATTTAACATACACATAAAAGATAATAACATCATAACATCTTTCCATTTCTTCTTGGTAGTTAATAGTCTTAATTACAAAATAGTCTATTACATTCATTCTTTTTCCACCATTGGTGAAGTCTAACAATGCACAATTTACAACATTTATTCCCAAGGGTTGGTCACAAGCTTCCCTAAGAATATAACATTTCTTTAACAATGCAAAAAAGACAACGATGTGAAGCCTTCAAAAACTTAGAACAAATTTGGCATAATCATCCCACTTGCACTACTAGAAATCACCTGGTTAGTCCTCCACTTTGGTCCCTATATCACAATATGCATGAGGTATTTTTTCCATAGAAATATTAATAAACATAGTCCATTATCTACTAAGTTTCAATAGAATACTAATCTCAATTCTATAAGAGACATGTCTTACCTTTTCCTTGCCAACAGGCTCAAGATTGTTAAACACATATTAACATCTCTACATTATCAATGCTTTCCATATTTTAATAACAATCCTTTCATCTAAAATTACTTCTAACCATATCCATGTTGTACATATACCCTACTATACATTTACACAATCACCAATTCCTCTAATCAAGTTAAAGCATTGCTAGACACATCATAAAGCACTTCCTATAGATATTCATCTATCTTTAATGTATTCCAAAGCATAGTCAACATAAATAAATACATGCACACAGTCACACCTCAGAGTGCAAAAGCAAAGCTAAACTAAAATATCAATCTTTAAGCACAAAGTTACAAACATTCATACCCATGAGGAATTCCACTAACCAGTTGAGATAGACCGGATCCTTGCCTAACTCCTACCCTATAACCCAACTCTATGGTTGAAGAAATAGCTCAGGAAAAATGTTCTTGATTTAATTCAATCTTTCCTAGGTAAGGTTGCCCTTCCTATTCTTGCTACCCTCTTAGTAACAAAAATGAAAAAACCCCTATCCTATCTTACACACTAGACAAGCACACAGTCAAGATAAGGATGAGCTACTACTATCTACTATCTCTTAATACATGGACGCCTACAATTATCTATTATTTATTTAAAGCATGAACATCTACAACTATCTATTCACCGATGCTTATCGATTGAGTCCTTATTTAGTGAATTAATATCTATAAGGAGATGCCTTCAGACGAAAACATAAATTTAATAAAGACTTTCAAAGATCCTTTACTAAGACTAAAATAGAACAGTGGCATAACCAACTACAAACATCTTAGATAAAATAAATCTTTAATAATTCCTTTCCTTCATTAATCACAACACTCTTTGGGTTCTTTTCTAGAATCAAGCTCATCAAAGAAGTTAAACATCTAAGTTTCATAGTGGTGCAAAGAAGACCTTAGTATCACATACCTGAAGCTTATGGTGAGCAACTTCCAAGACCAAAACTAGAAACTCCTTTAATTTTCGACTCCTCTTACTCACCCCTTTTCGACCACCTAAACCACACTATTCTTTATTTCCTTTTCTTACCTATAAACTTCTTCGAATACTATGCTTCATTTTCCTCCATCACTCCACTACTTGGTGCAATCGTGAAACAATAGTGGTAATTAAAGGTATGCATACATGTCCCTTGCTATACAAAGTGCATGGTTAGACAAGTCATCCACCAATAGGAAACACTATGCTAATACATTAGCAAGAAGCATTTGTCATTCATCTATTGTGGTTATGATCTGCAACAACCCTGCCTAGCAACATCCCACATGGACTATAGTTTCCACCTCCAAAACATAACATCTATGGATGTAAAGCAACATAGGTGTATATGCGTAATTTTATATATATGTGTATATGCGTAATTTTATATATAGTTATATATAGATATATATATATATATAGGTATGTGGATGCCATGGTAGCAAGCATTACAAGTAAACCTTAAAGAAGTTCAAGTTACCAAAAGGATACACTTATACAAAGGTCTTCTTGTTTCAATAAAATATAACATAAGCTGGTATTATTTCCCTTAACCAATACAATTTCTATATAAAGGCCATAATAGTTGAACACTTTAACTATTAAAAGAAATTTTTAGTAAACAAGCTTCAAACTAACTCAATATGCTTGCCCAAGCAAGTCACAAAATAACTCCTCCATCCTCAAAAATAGCACAAACACATCCAAAACCATTACAAGGATAAGCTTGCCAAGGGAGGGTCATGACACATGGTCTGCAAATGAATTGAACCAGAGGCCAAACAACAGTCAATTTGTATTAAGATGCAAGTAATTTGTCTTTACATATGAATTGTAAATGCCTAAGATCTAACCAATTTTCCTTTTACATTCTTGTATATATAGACATTTTACAATCATATCATTATCAAAAGATATCATTATTTAGAAACAAAATGTTATTATATCAGAGGCAGTACCAATTGATTAGATTATTTGAAAGTATGGCCACTCCAACTACCTCATCATGGCCTACTAAGTTGGCTAAAATATGTGCTATGCTCAGTAGTGTTGAACCTATTACTTGCATCTGGTTCATTGCTTTTTCATTGATTATTTTTAGTTGAGCCACCATGTCACCTGCATGATGCCACGAGCATAACCACATTATAAATATTCTTCTAACATATGATATTATCTTCTAGGTGTCCTAAGATGACGATAATCCTCATGTATGTGGTCTATTGTTGGATTTGATTTTAGTCAGTTTCCAAGCTTACACACTATGAAGTCATGATATCATATGTTTGGGATCTTGGAGGAATCTGATCGGGTAGAGGGGATTCAAGGGTATTAACACTTGTTTTCATTTCCATCCTACAATATCTGGTATCAGGTTGGGGATTAGGCACCTATCTGAGTGTTGACTAGGCAAAAATATTTTGGGCCTCCAAAATTGGACTTCAAAAATAGGTCGAAGATCTAGCACCTTCTTGAGCTTTGATAAAGTACAAATAATATGATGTCCTCTAGAATATGCTATTATTTAACTTCGATATCTAGGTGGATAGTTATCAAGCTTTTGGGTATCTATCAGGTGTAAATATTCTGGTGATATTGGTACTTAGCTTATCCTTATAATGTGGCATCCTTCCATCATGGGTCGTGCCTTAGGTGTGCTACTGGGTCTAATTCTTTTGGAAATTTTGAGACTTATTAATTTCTTTGTATGCATGTGTAAGAAATTTTACACCACCCTAAGCTCCATTTGGATGCAAAACTTCCATCCTCTCCTAGTCAAGCGAGACATATGGGACCTTGTCGAGCTTTGATCAAGTGCAATTCTTCTGGTTGCTATAGATTCCTTAGTTGGACCAAACATCTAATATTTTCTTGGGACTTGGTAAAGGATAAAACTTCTAGCCTCCCCTAGACTTGGTGGATTCACACTTCTTGGTTGATATAGATCTCTAGGACCATGTCGAGCCCCGATCAGGCACAAAACTATCGGTCATCTCTAGACTTAGCCAAAAATGCTTAAATACTTTCATGTTATGCAGTGTATTTATTTTCAACACTTCCTTGTCAAAGTGTGTGTGGGTGGTGGTCAAAAACACCCACATTCTTGGTGGCTCCTAGGGGTTTTTTATCTTGTAAAATATAACTCAGGCTAACTATTCATATATCACACACAAGTGGTAGATATAGGGCTAAAACAAAAGATAAACCATTGAGGCCTTTGCAATTGTACCAGGAATAGTGAACAAAATTGTGGTATTGTGAGCATTGATGTGTGTGCCATATTTAGTACCTATGATATGATGACCATATATTACCACTACAGTCTTACCTATTATGCTAGATACATATATTATAGTTGCCATTTAATCTCTTTTCAACTTGTTCCATTGGGCTTCAGAGTCATCACTGTTTCAAGATGTTATGATATAACTATTCAAAAAAGTAAAACATGGGCATGTCAGTCCTTTCATTTTTCTAATCACCTTCTAGTGATGTATATTGTTGTGACCCTTCTTCCTATGGATGTCCCCCTTGTGCAACTATTCTTGATGATTCTCCATGTTGTGAAACATCCTTAGATGGAACAACTATTTGAAGATGTTGACACATATTTTCCAAGACATCCAGAGGGGGATCTAGAATTATTTTTAGTTATGAAATAACTCCATTTAGTCGGCTCACATAGTAATAAGTAGGGTCACTATACCTCACAACCAGGTATTTTTCTTTCTCCAAGAGATTATAAAATCTTTAGAAGAGTGCAAAAACTTTTTCCACATCTAGTGGTTCCGATAGTGCATTAATATCACTCTAATATTTCATCTACATTTTATATAATTGGTTGAGTTCTTCATGCTTGCACCAGACCAATTTATCATCCCAAAAACTTGGTGTACCCAGGGTCTTGATAACTTGTGTAATGGTGCTCATATCATCGATCTTATTTCTAATTATAGTGAATAATTCTCTTGTTGTGTTAATGAGCTCATTTTCCTGATAGATTTGGTGTGTAAGAAGTCTCCAGTATTCTACATCCTGGTTGCATTGTGCCTTTAGGGTAGGGAACCTACCAGGGTATCTTAGAATTTTTTTGAGCTTTTGTGCTCCCTAAAATTTTGGATGTTAGAGTCTTTTCTACCCTATCCATTTTAGTCCTAGCCAACCTAGTAGAAACATCAATTTTTTTAAGTAATGTATAGAAATAGGGAAAAGTTGGTAGAACTACTCCTTTTATTTTTTCCCAATAAAATATTTAGACTTGTTTGAGCCCATCTTTAGATATTGCTAAACCTGATGGTTTATCCCTTTCTTGCTACAAATCATTTATGGTGGTGGACAAGGTTTCCTCCTTTTTTTCTAGCTTCATCTTTACTTCAACCAATACTAACCTTTTCTGATCATTTTATTCTTACATCCTCTTTAATTTAGCCTTCAAATCTTTAATTCATTCATATTTCAGTTACACCTCCTTCTCAGGAGTGGCCTTATCAATAATACCCTTTAACCTGATAATATCATTTTTTAGGGTACTATTGTCTATCCTTTCCTTGGTGAGCTTGACCTCCAAGGTATCAATTTTCTTCTAGGTAGATGCTAGAATTCTATCTATTTTTCTTGTTTACACTAGCAATGTGTCTATGTCTGCATGTATGGCTCGGGTGGTTTCAATCTTATATATTGTGGAGATATCCCTTCTATACTCTTTTATATCCTAATATTCCAATCTCATTAGGGAGGCATGTTTCTTCACTTTTGGCTTGGCAAATACCTTGATCCTTTCTTCCTTGATGGGATCCACTATAGCCCATGGTGATAGCTATGTCCTATATTCCTTGCAAGCATTAAAACCACTCTTCTTCCTCACTCCATTTTTTTTGGTTTTCTTCTACTAGCTAAATAGTGGAAAATATCTCTGGCAGTGGTTCTTAAGTAGCGACTGGAAGGACCGGAGAAACCAAGAAGGCTAGTATAGTGGTGAGAGGATAGGACATTATAGACTTTGTAGGGGGTAATTTCTTGTAGAATTTGTCTTGTTTTGACTATGGGTGGAGTGGAAAAACTAGGTGATTACAGGGGTGAATCTTGTATGGCAAACTACTAAGATAGTAGAATGGACTCAATAAGTGATGAGGCAGTTGATTTTTTGGGTAGGGCTTGCAAAAAATGGGTAGAGAAGGATTTTCTCCTTCTTCAATATTTTTTATTATTGGGATCATATCAGAAGGAGACCAGCTTGGTAGGGTGGGGAGGTTAAGAATTTCAAGGATAAGAGACTTGGGGGAAGACATAGTTTAGGAGAAATACCTATGTATTACACTCTCCATATATGAGGCTTATGCTACTTTAGATTTAAGTTTAGCTCTTTGTGATTATTCATCTTCTACCTGTGTAAATACTGCCTCACACCTTAGTGTTTCCCATTACAATTCTTACTATAGGCCCAAAATGGCCACATGCTTAGTAAAATTTTGTAGAATTTTGCCTAAGGGATAGAGTCATCATTATGCACACATTGTAGTGCATTTTGAAGTAGATCCACAACAAAAGGTATGAGCCCACCTGACACTTAGTAATATTTTTCATACTTAAAGCGATTTCGCTAGTCTTGTTTTCGACTCCGGATTGGTGGCGATCTGGAATCCGTAAAAGTTTCAAGGAAGACGTCAGTGATGAAAAAGTGTGGATTGGTGACTCGGAGGATGAATGGAGTATTCCATTTTGGAATGATGACAAAGTGGGATGCTAGAACAATGGAGATGTGGATTCATGACAAGAGGCTATCTAACTAACTCCGGATCTAGAATGGTGACAAGGTAGGGTGATTTATCCTAAAGGTTATCCGAAATGGAGAAAGAGTTACTTTGCACCATGGCAGGTTTGGATTGGAAATCACATGCTAATGCACTTGTTCTACCTAGAATGAAATATACAAAAGTAATAAGGAATCTATGATGTCATCGATATTTTAGTACGGATCGAAGGATACTTTGTGAAATATGAAATATTCTAAGGAACATAAAAGCGGATTTGATCCTGCTTAGCTTTTAGGGTCCAGATTGATGATTTCGTAGATTATGATAAAGAAGGACGATGTCATCGATATTTTAAAGTGGAATGGCACTATGTTATCCCTGCAATTTTTTATAATATTATATCAAATTGAATCTGAACCATACAATGAGGAGGATCAACGGTGGAGGTTGTGTTGACGAATCTCAGATGTTTAAAGAACATTTCTTCATCAGGATTGGAACAGTTAGTTGGAATATGAATCATCGAGGGTTTTTTAGAATATCAAACTAGAGGCGGTTATAAATCGACAATGATAGATGGCCTCCAAGAAAAATTGATGGTAATGAATGACTTCCAACAACCTAAACTCTAGTTTTACCAAGTGACCAACAAGTTGCAGAGACTCGAGCTACCATGGTGGACCATTTTATTAAATTTCTTGGAGGATGAACCAGTAAG
Organism: Wollemia nobilis; assembly: GCA_028583015.1. Classification (NCBI taxonomy): domain Eukaryota; kingdom Viridiplantae; phylum Streptophyta; class Pinopsida; order Araucariales; family Araucariaceae; genus Wollemia; species Wollemia nobilis. Next base: position 2,155,452 of record JAQPPZ010016460.1, read on the forward strand.
TAGATGCCAGCTAGATCTCTCTGTTGTACTATCAAAATAAGATCTTTGTAATGTTTATTGTTATTTTAATTTTGCAAAACTATAAGTAGAGGTCGAGCCCTCATTTTTAAAGGGTCGGCTCTAGCATGTTTGCCTGTACTACTATAAATATTCTTGAAAAGCTAATGGAAGGAGCATTACATTGATATTCACCTCAAATATATTTTCTCATGCTTGATATCAGAGAATTTGTTTCTTTAGTTGTATTTTTGAAAATGCTTGAATGGTTAGTTTGTACCTAATTAATGGATTACTAGTTGTTAAAGTAATTGAAATATGCTTTTGAGTTTGTTCTATATTGTTAGGAAGTGCATTTATGTAAAATCTAGGTTTTGGTGAGTTCTATTATTTGGATTATCATTGCCTGGATATTGAAATTGCTTGCTGCAATATTTCTTTGATGTGCGTTAATGAATGAGGAATAATCTAATTTGAGATAATGTTGATCTGATTTATGTATCTTTGGTTTGTTTTTTTGGAGTTTTCTATGGTATTGCAATGTTGTTAACCTATCCATCCACTATTATTCTAATTTCTCTAACCCTAACCTTATATTACCCTAAAATTCAAACCTTAAGTGAGCATAATTGTGTCAAAAACTTGTTAAGTTGACAAAGAACTAGCCTACTCTGGAGGTTGGATCAAAAATCCCTGTTTTAGTCCATCCAATGTTGAGTGCTGAGCTGTAGCTATCGGGTGCAAGACTGGATAGAAAATAGGAAGATAGACAACCATAGTATCAAGTGAAAACTTGGTGCAATTCAATTCCCAATAATTACCTCTTCCATTTCTACTTTTATTTATCTTCTCCCACCCTTTGCTTCCTTATGGCCTTACTAGTTTTGGAGATTCCCAAACTTGAGTGCTCTTTTTGCTTCTTTTCTAATTTGGAGCCTTGTCTAGAGGATTTAGGTTGGAATTTAGAGGGTATTTCGACTACCTTGTGTGGATTTGGTTTTATGATATCATCTACTAGTGTATTTTGAGGCAATGAATTCCTCTTCTACCTTAGCCTCATCTTAAGATTCTTTCTCTTCCTGATATATTATATCATTGGTAGTTTGCATCCTTAAGATTTTAAGGAAGAGTTCCTTTTCATGATTTTTATTCTAAGTGCTATACTAAGAATTAAATTTATCATTGAATAAATTATAGGTATGCTTATTATACTTCAACTTCTTGTTTAGATTGCGTTTAAAATTTATTACCCATCATTCCTCAATCTTGTATTCCTCCCATCATGTATTATCATCGACTATGTCAATCAGGCTAGGATCTAGCAACTGATCTGGATTTATTTTAGAGTCATATACCCTCTTATAATTGAAGCATATTCTCCATGGAGGTCTCTCCTACATTTCCATATATTTGAGTGACACAACCTAACCTTCATCCAAGTTCCTATACCTCTCAATATTGGGCTATATCAAATGCTTAAATCCAGTTACTTTAACATTGTTCTTTAACATCTCAACCAAAATATTGTATGGGTCATAATGCCACATGTGCAACACAACTAGCAAATTCAAAGTCAAGAGCTTGGCTTCTAGGATTTTGTATTGTAAGGTATCCCTTTTGATTGTGATGTGATCAACTTTAAGGGGAAATATGAAAACTTAGCATTCTTGGATCCTTGACCAAGACTCTGTTCTATTAGGTAGGGCTATCTACAAAATTCCAATCTTAATACCAAATTGGTCACATAATAGGGTAGTAAGTAAGGATACTTTAAGAAGCCATATAGTTGAATGATAGTCCCTTCTTCTAAAAAGTACCAATCCCCTTGCTGTCATGATTTTCCTCAAAATATTTGTGGTTTCTTTTGGAATGTAGGGGCAATTACCATAGATCATTGCTAGCGTGGGTCCCAAGAATTGCTTATTAAATTCAAGATATGGATTGTTGTCTCTTAGTACATGAGTCCAGTACAATACTGAGTGGGTCACACCTTGTTCATATATCCTCCATAGCTTAATGTTGTGTTTATTTATTGAGGCTATGTAAAATAGGAAGAGCTAAGCTACGTAGGAAGGGTATGTAAACAAATCACTCCTCTTGTTCTTCATTACCTTCAAATATTCATGTATGCTATGTGCCAACAAGTTAGTCCAGTCCAAGGTGACATGTGCGAAGGCACACATGACTTTGTTTGCTATACCCATTTGATAAGGATATACGGTTGCATCCATTCTCATACCCAAAATAATTATCAATATTGAGAATATTGGTTGTACTTCCTCATTTTTCTTTGGCTATTTCTTCTAATCCTACTTTTGTCACTGACTGCTACCATTGTTTAAAAAGGTTGGGCTCTCTATTATACTTAGTACTCAAAAACTATCATGAAGGAGATAGTGCTTTGAAAGGCATGGGGAATTTATAATGCTTGAGCTAGCCTTTTATCATTCAGATATGTTAATAAATTCATGCAGTGGATTTGCGCATGCTAAGGAAAATATTTTCAGGGATTTTGTTGTCCATTTTCAAAATCTAACACATAAGCTAGGAAGGAGTGTCACAAACTTGTATCATTTTATTACAATTTTTTATAACCAAAGGTTTCTTGATTTGGGATACATTCCACCATAACTGCTTCTAATAGGTATGGTTGTAGTTACACAATTTCACGAACCTAAAATTTCTAGAATATCTCACCAAGATCATCAATTGTTGTGAATTAAATACTCCATGCCATATGTGGCAGTTGATCTGGCCAATGTTCTTGTTGCATCTATTAAATCATGGGTGGCCTACGGTTGCTAATAACTGTTAATATGAAAACTACATTGTGATATATGCCAATCATTTATGGAACAAATTTATTAGTGGCTCAGTCAAGATGTGGTGAGGGGTTGTATAGCCCAAGGTACCAACTAGACAGATGATCCACCCGCTTTTGGATATTAATACTAGAAAGCACCATCTCAAAAAAAAAGATAAAAAAATCTATTTATAGGGAAAGTACATGTATGACATTTATATAAGTAAAAAATATATATCATTTGTTCTAAGTATAATGCTTCAGATGCTGGCCGTTTACCAAAATTGACAGTAGATGGTCATCTATGTATCTCAATTAAAAGGCATTTAGATCCTTCTTTTATTTTATTATGTATGGTCTGGACCATATAGAATCAAAATTTTTAGGTCCTCTAGGTTTCACTCTATTGACATCCCATTTAAGAACCAGATTGCCTTCTTCAAATATCCTTGTTGTTGTCTTATGGTCGAACTATTTTTTGATAATAATTTGGTGATGACAGGCATTATTACGTGCTTTTGACCACTCTTATTTTAATTGGAAAAATTCTACCATTATCATCTCTAAAAGCTAAAAATCCTCTGGGTCAATATCTATGATGGATCTTGATGCTAGAAGTTTTAAATTTGTTGGTAATGCGATGTCTCTTCTATAAACCCAGGAGCAGAGCGATGTCTTCAAAGCCATTTCAATTCTTATCCGATTAGCCTAAAAGGTTTGATCCAATACATATGCTAACTTTCAGTATTAGTTTCAATATTCCTCTTGACAATATTCAAAAAACATTTGTTGGTGAATTATGCCCGACCATATCCCTTAGTATAATAGTTAGAAAAATCATTTTGATATATTCCATATTAGCTTGCAAGATCAAAAGTATTTTCCCTTATGAAAGATCTTACATTATATGAGACTATGATGGTCAAAATTCCAAATACAAGGATTAGTCTTTTGAGAAATTCAATCACTGTATCCTGTTCAGGATGCTTAGTAGCTTCTTATTTCATTGGAGCCTCGATTTTGGGTTATACTAGTCTCTATTTTTATTGAAATGGCTTTGCATCCAATAACAAATCCATAGTGTACTAGATCGTGTCCTTATCATATACCTTGAGAGCATCATATATCCATGCTATAACATAATTTAATTCCTTGCACAACTCTATGGTTTGATCTTCTTATTTTCAATAGTGTATACTTATGTTGATGTCTTTTTCAGGCTTAATTTGTATCTCCTTACAACTACCACTGTCAACATTTATCTTATAAGAAACCGGTCTATCACTGTTGTCAAATGGACTATCCATAGTTATCAATTATTCGAGTATGTGATTAATTTTTAGCTATATGATCTCCTCTTGTTCAACATTCAACTCTCCTTTAGGTGACTAACTACCCTTGTAATTTATTTCCTGAATCTAGAAATCAACTATTAGAGTTGTATTTTTGACCTTTTTGGGACTCATAATTGAGTATGTGCCTATCTTTGTTTTGATCATGGTATTAAAATATTCCATGGATAATTGATCTACTTGTGGATCCTCTAGTACTTCTTCCATTAGGTCTATTTATTCACTTATTAAGTTCACTGCCTTTATTTTTGGCTCTTCCTCAATCCTTTCTATGTGAAATGAAGATGGTTTTTCATAATAGACCTTGAATATTTTATCTTTGAAAGGAATTTCCATATGGGAATAATCAAGAGACAGATAACCACCCAACTTAGCAGTAAATTCTCTTGATAGGTACATTCTAAAATAAGGTTCTAAGTCCACCACTACAATCTTCTAAATGATAGTAATTTGAGGTATTCTATGTAATTTTATGGGGAAATTTTGATCACCCCAACTGTCTTAATAGGTGTACCATTTAACTACAACACTCTAGGGTTGATTCTTGTGCATTCCATACATATTATTTCATAGACTTCTTTGGGCATCATAGTGGTAGCTACTCTAGAGTCAATCATACAATTGTGTACCACCCAACCTTACATCTACAAGGTCAAGTAAAAGGGAGGTGGCATATTTTTTTAGTTATTGAAGTAGGGTATCCTTGAAGGATGTGACTTCATTCATGATAATTTTTAAAGTTGTCATTTTTCAAAGGGCAACTATCCGGGAGTCTGAGGTAGGTGATGTTAGGACAATAGCAGGTGTCAGGATTATTGGGACTGCAAGCAGAGTAGGCAATTCTTGTGGACTCAAAGTAGGTGGCCAAGATGGAAAATTAACCAGTGGAGTGTATGCTAGGAAAGAGCTTGGTGGGGCCAAAACTAGTGGTTGCTATTGAGGAAATTTTGGATATATAGGCATCACAAAATTTGGAGGCACTCTCCCTATAACAATCAAGTCCTTATCCACTTTTAATGTTTCTTGATAAATTTATCTCTTGTAATAGAATATGGATTATGCAGTTGTGACTTTTAAGTTTGAAAAGAATAAATTTATTCTTAGATTCACCTTAGGATATGGGGATTCTTCCTAGAGGATTTATCCATAGAATTTGAACCTAATATAATTACACAACCTAAGGTTAGGACCAAAACTAAGGGATATGTGATGTGACAATCCCTTAGGGTTACAATGGGAACTTTAGTAAGAGATCATTGAACCGTGCTCTGAAATATGGTGAGCTTAGAAGTCCATTGTAACTAAATTCATGTAATGATTTCTCTAGTAGACAATGAGATACCTATGTGAGAGATGCCATGGAAATGATAGTCATACGAAGTTAAATGACTATGGAAGAATTCCTATGGAGGATATCATTTGATGTGGTAGTCATTGGAAATATTGATTGATTGATGGGTGACCAGATGAGAGATGCCACATGAGTGATAGTCACCTCCATTAAGCTATTAGGGGGATATTTTAATGGTGCATAGTAGTTTTATACTAAATGAAGTGTGTGTAAAACTATAAGAAGCTTATGCCTAAATACTAGTAAGGAATGATTGACACTAGTAATGGATTTGAGAATCATTTTATCAAATGAACAGGATAGGTTTAACCCACATGTTGTGGTTAAAATATTATTCAAAAGAGAAAAATAAAATGGGGTGACCACTCAAAGGTGTCATTTAAGATATATGGAAAATTTACAAGGTAAAACCCATAATTGTTGTGGGAGTTTGGCCACTCTTGTCCACCTGAGGGATGTTGTAGCATCTGGAACTCAAAATGTGGTAGAAGCTTATGTGGAATTTATCTAGATTATCTTGGTTAAACTTGAACCTTAAAAAAAAAAATGGGTTAGATTTTAGACTATTATAGCTGGCCCATGTATAGTTTCCCTATTAAAACTTAACCTCCCATAGATTATTTTTTTGAATTAAAGCTAAGAAATATCTTATACTTTAGGATATTTTCCTAATTTCCCTAAATTTTTCATCCAACATGGATATGGCATTAAAATATCCTATTATCATTAATTGGGTTTCTTGGTATTTACTTCTCATTATGTATTCAATACCACTCCATACTTTTGATCTACTTGAAAGAGTTGCAGGTCCATTACATTTATAATTGAAATGGTCACTGATATTGATTAACTTAGAGAAGTATGTAATGTAGCAAGGATTTTAAGATTAGAGTGTGGTGTTTTGAGTTTTCTACAAAACTAAAAACTTGGGGATGATATGTTTCCCTTTGGTTATTTTGATTTAGTTATTTATAAATATAACAAAATTTGTGAGGTTGAAACAAATTCTTATTTTTCCAAAGGATCATAATTTATCATCAAGAAATTACTGTGTAATTCAAGCATCTTAATAAATAAATAAATGATTCTATGATAAAATAATGTATGTTTAATACAAGAAATTATCATAGAAAAATTTAGTAATAACAAAGTAGCAATTCGTGACCATGATTAAAATAAATATATCTCTTATAACTATGGTCTTTTTTTTCAATATTTTATTTTTGATTGATTAGAGGATGGGTTTTAAAAGGGTCCCAAAACCTTATTTACATAGCAATGAAGGTAAAAAGTAGGTCATCAAGACCAAAACATACAAAGACAGCCAAAAGTGCCATAAAATAGACAAGGGAAATAGTATATGAGTCAACAAGACCCATTACAACAAAAAATAGTAGACCTATCCCTGGGACAAGGTGTCAAAAAGGATAACACAAAATGAGAAGGCCATTTATTCTAAGATTTTAGTTCACAATTAAGTTATATGTTATCATATGAAGAGCAAAGAAGAATCATGGTTTTGAATCATCTAACACTTATGTGGCAAGTTAATTAAAATGAATATTATTTTAGAGAAGTATGTATGATAATGTAGGATTTGGGATTAAAGGATGATATTATAAGTTTTCTATGACTACTACAAAGTTTTTTTTGATCGGTTAAAGAACAAAGTTGGGTATGATATGTTGTTATTTAGTTGTTTTACTTCAATTGTTTAGAAAAGTAGCCAAAGTTGTGAGTTTGGAACAATTACTATTTTTTTCAAAGGATCATAATTTTTTGACAAGAATTTATCGATGATAGGGGCACTTTAATTTCATTGGTAATATTTTTTTTTTTGGTAGTATTAAGAAAAAACGAGGGTTTTGAAAGGAACCCCACAAAATTTTACAAACAAACCTGCCACTACGGTAGCCAAAAGCAAACTACAAACATAAACTCAAACAACAACCACCCAATTTTCCTAAAAAATCTCTAGCAAAGAAAAATTGCACGAGAAAATATGAGGAGTAAGACTCCTCCAAAACCTTCTGGAAAACACCCAACTTATCAAAAAGATACCCGACACATCACCTCCAAAATGTCCTACCCCTCAACCACCTCCAAGAGGCACGAGAGGGCCACATAAGATGAAAATTGAAAAAACCTAGGCACCGCCCGCTGTCTTGCATTAAAACCTGCTCCACCAAGCCGTTGGAGGCCCGAACATTTAAAGCCAATAAAGGCATAATATCCAAAGATCAAACATACAGACGCATAGGCATCTCACCCACATGTTTGGTATTAAAGCAAGAGAATTCAAATTAAACACACAGACGGGTTTGAATAAATCCCGCTCCAAAAAGGATTCAAAAATGAAACCCAGACTAAAATACAAAACCACCTAACAAACCAGAAACCAGGAACGAAGCCAAACCCCTGTTGCACCATGAGAAAAGTAGAGAGACCAAGAACACTGATTGAAGCCCTCAATAGCTCAAACACCCATGGGAGGAGAGGATTTGAACACATCAAGTCTAAGTTGTCTACTAAGACCCCTGGTGCACAGTCTGCCAGATAGGACACTACAAGCTGCATTAGAAATGCAAACACTCTTCTTTGGCCTTCCCACTTTCCTCTTGGCTCCTGAGACACTTTGAAAGTTTTGAATGCTCTTTGATTTAGGGCCTGGGGACCCCTTCTCCACCCTCGGAGGGTCAACCCTACACTCTAGCAGGGAGGAACATTCAACCATCGGTTTAACACTAACCGCCTTCGACTCCAAAATGTTAGTCCCCTGGTTAACCTTAGCCCCATCCTCACCAAGAGCTTCAAATGAGTTTTTAAGCAGAAGGTCAACCGCTTTCTCCAATGGATTCGAGAAAGGAACAACTTCCAAGTTAACCCCTGCTTCCATCAAATATTTCCCAGACTGAGCCTCAGCAGGGATCTGCTCGAAAACAGTCTTAGGATGAGACGAAGCCACTGTCTTGTCTTTCGAATCCCCCTGGGCCCTTTTGTACCAATTTTTTTGTTTTTTCTTTGGGGTCCTCCAGACACCCTGTTCTACATGATTCATCCCCTGAGGCGTCGGAGGGACAGATGGTAGCAGCGAATTCTTCTATGGAAATTTTTTTTGGTGGTGGTCATCCAACGTGCACATTTGACAAACCTGAGGCATATTTTCATAAACCACAGTCTGAATGCAACTTATGATATGAGAGACAAGCTCCACTAAACTCGGCAATTCCTTTTCAAGATCCACCATAACACACAGTCTCACAAACTATCGTTGAGCATCCGAGAGAGTAGCCTTGTCAAAGGAGACAAAATCCCCAATCAACATCACCACAACTCTGAAAACACTTTCATACCACAAGAACGAAGGAAACTCAGGCAAGTGAACCCAAACTAAAACCAGATTAACCCTTTGCAAAGCAAGATTAAAATTTGGTCCCCATTTTCTAAGGAAAAGACCCCGCTTTCCAAAGAACCATGGGCCTCCCTCCAAAATCCTTCTAGAATCCTCTTCGCAGGAAAGCCTGATTAGGAAGAAATTACGGGGGAGAGTGGCAAGGTCCAGAGAGCCCCTCAGACTCCATCTAGATAGTGCCCACCATTTAAGGACCTCAAGGTCTGGCCTCCTACCAGCAAACTTACCAACTAGGTCCCACGAACCCTTCTCCAAAAGAGAATCGACCGTGTTGTCCAGAATATGAATTTGAAAAGATTAATATATGATTAATAATGTTAGTTTTGTGATTAATGTTAGTTGGTAATGTTAGTTTTGTGATTAATATATGATTATCAAAATTTGTTATTTAATGTTACAAAATTATTAAATTTTTCTTAATTTTATGATTAATAATTATTTTTATGTTTTTTCATTATTTCTCTACTTAAATTTCCTACAATTGTGAGTTCTAGAAAATTCATTTTATTTTTCCTTTTCTAATATTGATTTCTTAGTAAAAAGTTATGAATAGTAGGTAGGTTAACTACTTTGTTATGTATGAACCATGAAGAACAAACAATTTCTATATTATTTGGGTGTTCTATATATAGTTTAGTTACTCTCTATGTGATATTTAGTGGATATGTCAACTTTTTACTTTTACTTATTAATGGAATATGAAAAGTAGTTGAATTTTATTAACAATAAGACTAGAATGGTTGGATTTTGGTGCTTTTTTTGTTGATTTCTAAATGTTTGGTTTGAGCTAACTCTTATATGTGATTTTGTAAACTACTTGGATTCTAGGAATTGGAGAAATTTTTATCTTTAGAATAATAGATCATATAGTGCATGTTGTCTTATTATCTAAGTAGGTCAAGTTCTTTAACATGCATTTATATCCATACAAAATTTTTGTAGTGAAGAAGATCAATTTCATTAAACTCTGAGAAGGTACTAAAAATAGACGAAGTTATTTAGCATGCATATATAGCCATCTAAAAAATTTGTGGTGAAGAAAATTAATTTCAAGAAACTTTGAGAATGTGTTAACAAACATAATATCAACAAATTGAAAATGTTTCTTATAGTCCATGCAATTTTTATTGAGAAAATATGACTTGGAACTATGTGGATAATTTTTTTAAAATTTGGCTATAGTGATATTAATCTTATTTATGACATCTTTCCAATTGCATAGTCGAAAATAATATTTGACCAACTACTATGAAGGTTCATGAATTTTTGTGTATACTCTCAAAACTTGCTTTAAAAAATTCATATGTTTTTGTAAATGATGACAATACAATTTCAAATTCTGTAATAATTCTATTTATCGTAATGGTTGTTATTGTTGCCATTAAGTATTAATTTTGGCATTATTTATATAGCATGATAGTGGATATCATAAAGTAATAATAGTTTTTTTCTCCAATTTAATTATTGGAAGTGAACCTTAAAACTTGTATTTTGTAGTTATAGGGCTATTACTTGTGATATGCATGCATGTTTTTCTAAGTTGGAACTCTGTTGTATTTATGTTTTTTAACATAAATTTTATGCATGGAAATTTTTGCAACCTTCATTCATCTTTTCCTTAAGTATTTGCATGAAATATTCAAAATTTTAGATAAAAAGCATGTGCTTTAAAGCAAGTTGTGATAGATTGCTCAAAGGATTTGAATAATAACTCGAACTTCAAGATGATGTGTCTTCAAACCTCACTAAGCCAATGATCTTCATATTTTTTTAATCACATTGTTTGAATTAAATGATAATTTTATGTTTGTAGTTACATAATATTTTGTAGGATTATATTATCATATTAAAAACATAATGATAACAAAAAAAATAAAAAAATCTTGTCAACTACCTTAAATTCAATAGTAGGAAATAGATGTATGTATACCAAAATATATATACATGTTTGCATAGATGATATTGTTGAATGCATATATCACATAAATTTTAAAATATAATCAATTTTCTTGAATTTAATAAGTTGATGATATGTTTACCTATAAAACATAGATATATCATCCAAGAAACTTGCACTACTTCCTTGAAATTGATAATATGGGGATATTTACACCTACCAAAAAGGATCATGTAAAATACCATTACACTACACATTTTTTTCACTAAAACCATGTGTAAAAAGAGAAGGAGTGATGATGTAGGAGAGTTTGGAGTTACACTAGTACTTTGTGAAACTTATTTATTAATGTTATGCTCCTATATGTGCATAGATGTACTTGAATTGTTACTTGGATATGATAGGCTACTAATAACAAGATTTAATATAGAATAATATTGGTGATATTTGATATTGATCATATCTTTGAACAAAACATCTTGTTTAGGTAGAGGATAATGGATTCCTTAGTCACCTTGTCCAACTCCCTCTTTGTTTGTTCAATCTCTTTTGAATTTATTTCCTACTCCTTTTGAAGCATATATTGCTCTTTTTTTGTTGCTCATTTACTTGATGTTTTAGTTTTCTTTCTACCTTTTAAACCCTCTTTGTTTCTCTTGTAACAATTATTGATGCATTTCTCTCCTAAATTTTCTTTTTTAATATTTATTTTAACTTTTTAATTTCTTTCTTCCTCTCTTGTTGATCCATAGTAGTTTAATATAACTAATTGATTTGATGAATTAAAATTATCAATTGATTAGAATTATATTATCTCCATGATTTCTTGATTTTTTCTTAAATAATTTTAAGTGAAAGTTTAAGGGATTCACTAATCATGTTACTATTTTGAATTTTGAATGGTTAACTAGTTTCAACCTAGTTATCATATTGTCCTTGGTTGGTTGATCCAAAAACCTCAATTGTGCCCAAAACCAAAGAATTGTAAGTTATTACCCAACCTCCATATCAATATAGTAGTGCATAACATGTGATTCATTATTTGCTTATGGTAAATATGGCAAGGATAAATTTTGTTTATCTATTAAAAGTTCAAGTTGATTCCTAGGTTCATCATCCCTTTCCTCATTAACAAGGATTGGCTAAGTTCTAGGGGTAGACTTAGTCTATATTCTCCTTGCCAAATATATTGATTTGTATCAATATCAACAATTTATTTTTTTGAACATGATACTTTCTTGCATAATCAATTCCTCCTCCAATTGGCCAATTGTTTTTTGTTTGGATTTGGCCATAACATGTTGTACTTGTTGGCTGCTTGACACCTTAATTTATTTCATATCAACTCTAGAAAGACACAACATATTTTTATTAACAAATGTTTCATATTCTAAGTAAACTTAAATGTCTCACCAGGATGTTAATATTTATGGAATATTAAAACAATTCACCAAGTTTCTTATATTCTAAAGCAAACTAAAATGTCTGATTAGGATGCTCAGTTTATATAGTATATTTAAATGTGTCACCTAGATTCTCATCTTCTATAATAAATTAAAATGTCTCACTACGATGCATATATTTTGAAAGCACATTTATATTTTATTGACATATCCATATCCTCTTAAATATTAATTTTATATTTTCTATAAATGAGATTTTTTAAATGCTTTCCTACTCAATTGAACTAATTTTGCCCTCTTAGTTCCCATTCATGGATTGTTTCTCATCTAAATTACTCTTTCAACCATCAAATCTCATTTAAAAGCTAAAAATAAACTTACATCAAGTGTTTGTAATTCATGTTATGTATGTTAGTAAGTCAATCCCCAATGACCTTGCTTCATTGTTATGAACCTCTTTTATTATTAACTATTCAATCATCATATACTAAAATAACAACATGCATCTATAATAATGATCCATAATATTAATTCCACAATAAAACATAGAGATAGATAATACCCTTGAGGTAGGAAAACACCAATAATACTCTTTAAGAAAGGAATCATTCCACATATATTTCACAATATAAGACTATTACAAAGAATACTTGATATAAATTCCTTGCTTATAATTACAATATCCCTTCTTGTATATACTCATATTCCTAAACCATTATTCCACTCAATAGTATAATAAAATACCACCTTGGATTATGTGTAGCCCATGTCAATTATCCATAATACCCATACATAATATAATATTATATTCCCATATTTCTCTCCCTAGGTACCTAATGTTCCACCCCACTTAAAAATGTTTCATCCTCAAAATATAAGAAGAAACTAAATAATATGATTTTCTAAGCAATGTTAGCAACTGGTACTAATCTTGATCATCCCTCCATCCAAGTGAAATATTGGTTGATGATGGTCTACAATTATGTTAAACTGCCATTTTGCCTCTATAATTCCTCTGTTAGATTCATGATTATGCCACTCTGCTTTGATATTTTGATTGATTGGTACTATTATCTATTTATGCTACTACACTAATCTTAAATAAATAATCACTATGCTTTATTTTCTATACTTGACGCCTTTCTAATTCCGTGTAGATCCATAATAATTGTGATGCCCTAATTATTATGACCCTCTCTTGGAAAGACTTTTCATTTCCATAAGTTTATGTTTTACTATGTTGCTTTGAGAATGAAATGCTTGGTTAATTTTAGTTTGTTTATGCAAAATATTGATTTCCTAAAACAAAGATATGTGTGTGTGTGTGTGTGTGTGTGTGTGTGTGTGTGTGTGTGTGTGTGTGTGTGTGTGTGTGTGTGTGTGTGTGTGTATGTGTGTTTTGTTATTTGGAAGAAGGATAATTCCATGCTTAAGTTCTATGAGACAGACACATTTATTTGTGATGTGATGATGCTAATGAAATTGCATTTATGCAAGAATAAGATATTTTGTATGAGGGAGAAAGAAGCAATTATCGAGAGCAGGTGCTTTGTGGGAAAAGATGTGATGGGCTATTAGTCAAGATTAGTTGGGGCAACATGACGAATGTTCCATTCCATTCATGAAGATGCATATCATGATCTAAAAATTGTTGATGCATAATGATCTCTTCATGATTAAAACTGCATTTGGTTTGAAATATTTCATTGGAAAAAGGAAATGGATGTTGATTTTATTATTCTTGTTTTCTTTTAAAAATAATAATAATCTCTTTATATTGAAAATATCTCTCTCAAATAAGTATTTGTAGGAGTTATGCATAGAAATTATATTGAGACTATGATTTTGTTCGATCGATGATCTTATTTAAGTAGGGTTTATATTTTAATTTTGCTTGGTTACATCAAAAGGTACTTGAATGGAATATTATTAACCAAAATTGGTCATGTGATAATGTGGCATTGCTATGTTGGGTATTTTTTCATGTTGGCAACAAAAATGAATACTTGGTTATTTGGATTTTTACTATACAACCAAATGAAAACTATCATCATGCCCCAACTGAGCCATCAACAATGTGCTCAAGATAGTCAAAGAGTGTTGGTAGTTATGGTGGAATGGTCTCTAATTAAAGGAAGTTGGTTGAAGGAATAAATAGGAGGGAGAGGTTAGATAGTAGGGGTTCGAAAAAACAAATAAAGAAGATGATAAGTGCAGGAGACTTATAGAGGAGGGAGAAAAAATAAAGAGCTAAATTTGGAAATACATCGACATGTGAGCCAATAATTTCTAATTGGTCAGTCCACTTTCTTGCTAAGCATGAAGTTGTTTAGAGTTACTTGTAGATACTAAGTATTTTTCTAGTTAATGCTGATAGAGGTTGTTCACACTTGAATTTTAAAGATCGATTTCAAGTAGGAGAAACCATATGAATGATGGTTGTGATGCATATTTTTTTAATACCATATGAATGTTGTAAACTTATTTTATGGTTCTAATAAAATGATTGAATGATATAACTTAATGAGATCATGTGTAACATGATATTTAATCTTTATATTCTATTATCTGAATGAAAATGAGTTGTTAGTAAATAAGTGATGCAAAAAACGATAGCAAACTATAGCTAGAAATTGTTAAGTTGAACTTCTCCTTAATGACCAAGAACGAAGGAGTTGTCTACCTTTTTAAGTTGCTAAACCAATGTTAAAATGTGTGATCTTACACATCGAGAATTGTCTAAAAATAGAGCTTGTTGTGTGAATTTACATTGTTGTACCTGTAAATAGTTAGACCAATCCATTGTACATTTATTTTAGCTAGGGTGGGCTAAGTGTTTCGGATATTAGAAAGACATTGGTGGGGGAATTATATGTATTTTGATTAGAGCTATTCTTGCTTCCTCATGTGGTTCAAATTTAACTTTTGGTTGCTCCTAAAATTTACTTTTGTTAGGGGAACAATGAGTTTTTGTATGATAAAATAGTAGATGCATATCGTTGTTGGTTGGTATAGCTTTTATTCGTAGTATTATGGATAAAAATTCTATATTTTCTCTTGAAATACTACTCTTTGAAAGAAGTACTCATATAAATGATCTCTTATTGATAGATTCTTTATTGACCGATGGATATAAAAGAAAAAAAAAGAAAATGATATTTACCATTGTCTTTATTTAATGAATGATGAGTATTTCTTTTAGTTGTATGATTTGTGTGGAAACTGCTGAATCTTCAGGAGATAAAAGAATATGCTATGTGATGATTCAAGAATTGTGTTGGGTAAATATAGAAGGAGTTACCATTTGAGTGTTATTTTTATTGGAATGAATGCATGCTTTGAAAAATGCAAATAAGTTTCCTAGAGCCATCTTTGATCCCATCCCAAGGTAGTCTCTTCTTGGTGGATGCTGAAAATCCTACCATTGACAAGTCCAAGTGGAGGTTTGGGTCTACAAGAAAGCTAGGAATGGAGGATCGTAAACGAACTCAAGGTTCTAGAAATTTTTGAAGCGTAGAAACAGAGTTGATGTAATATTTCTATATAAGAACCCAAGTATATGTGTAACTAGAAATCATCTTGCGAGTGGTTGATTGCTGGCTAAAATGACATGATGTATTTCACCAATATAACATTGGATAAAGACTAACCTAGTGGATTTTTGTAATAAGCAAATATGTAGAGAAACATTACCTTTTGTGTTAATAAAATGATTATGGTTTGTGTTCTATCTACATGTATATTAATGTGGTGTTTGAGTTAGAGTAGGTATTTGATGTTTTAAACACTAGATTCATTTTATTAGACCTGCATCGAATGCAATAATCAAAACCAAAATTTAAGGATGGTTTGTTAGTTATATAACAAAGAAAATAAAGGAATTGTAACTCTCTTGGGAATTAATATCCATTTGGCCTAAGAATTTACTCTTGCACTAACTATTAATAAGGATTATGTGGTTGAGTTGTTTTTTAAGACTTGGGCTCATGGGTTCGAGAGTGGTTTTAAAATGCTAGGTTAACTTGCTACCTTGGAAATGAACTAGATCCTTGATGTTGGTTAATTTTTAATTAATGGGAATCATCTAAGAAAAGGGAGAAATAAAAAAAAAATTATTAAAGACAACCTTAGAGAAGAATGCTTAAGCTAAGGTTGAATAATTAAAGGGTTCTTGAGTTACAAAGAGTTATTGCTCTAATCATGTTTTAGGAAAGACCAACTAACTATTGAGTCAAGTGCTTTTCAATGGAAGGATTCTTAGACCCTGAGTGTATTGCATAGAAAATAAATATTAATGGGATCTCAACGATGGAGAGTGATATCTTACTCATAGTAAGCTTAGTACACCTTCATAGAGAGAATTTGTTGGCAATTTGAGTTATTTTATGTTGTCATTGATGTCACATGGTTCACATTTGAGTTTTGGTGGCAAAAGCACTTCATAAAATATCATTTATGATATTTTGGAGAGCATGGATATATACAGGTTTTTGTGAAAACCAAGGTAGGCAAAATAAAAGGTTTTATTTAAAACCATGGATGGCATATTTGAAATGGGTTTTTCTTAAAACCCAGGTTGGCTTTTCGTTTCATCGAAAAAGGTGCCCCGATGATGGAGATATTTAATTTTAAATATTTAGTTTAAATTTTAAATTATTTAAAATTTAAATTTAAAATTTAAAATTAAAAATAAAATTATAGCGCCGACGTCTAAAGAAAGGAGGAAAGGCATATATTAAAAAATAATAAAATTGACATCTAAATAAAGGAGGAAATATATATATATATGCCACCAAAAGTTTTGATAAATTCTTGTCCTCGATTTTTGAATGCATTCGAATTGATAACGTAATGCGAGAAGAGCCTGTGTGTTGAAGCGTGTGTAAAGAGGCGTGTGAAGGGTTTACGAAATTTGGGTCCATTGAAGAATCATTCGCGGAGGATAACCAAACGCATAGGCACCTTTGGCCTAGTGGTTCGTGCGTTGTGTAAGAAGCAGGAGGTCCTGCGATCGAGTCTCATCAGGGATGCTTGTTGTGTTGAAACTAACCTAGCATTTTTGAGTTTTCGAAGGGCGCAAAATTTTGGGTTGTTTTGGTTCGTGCCCCTTTGAACACGTGAGGGCGTGTGGCCCAACGACGGCTTGGCCATGGTTAAGGCGCTGAGCGAGGAGGCGTCAAGGGATCGAATCCCATCAGGGACAGAGGCAAGTTAATATTTTTTAATATTTTATTTTTCTAAAGTTGCCCTAGGAGAAATAAGGGTTATGATGCACCTTAAGAAAAAGAGAGATTTCTGGTGATTTTCTTTTTGGAAGTATATCATATTATATATCATTGGAAAGATTATTTCGAGGGCTATTTGATTAACTTGCTTAGAGGGAGAAATAAGGTGTGTGTAAAGAGATATTTCTGATTTTGTAAAGAGGTTCAAAAGTGAAGGTTGCTTTGTTCTTTTTCAAAGAGGATTAATTCTTTCATGAGGGGACATGATGTATTTTATTGAGTAGGAGTAATAAGGTGTTATTTGGATATTATTGTTGTGTTATTAATCATGATCCCTAACCCTTATTGAAAGTTGAAAAAGAAAGTTTGTTGAGTGTGGCAGATTTAGTGGACAACTAATAAGGCATCAAAAGGTATGAGCAATATTCTCCATTGACTTTGTTTATGGTGGTTGATTTCTGAAATATCATTGGAGAGAAAAGGATTGATTGTGGTTTCCTTTTCGAAAGTGGTTGGTTGAATGCTTCAAGGTTTTCTGGTTTGAGAGTTGTGTTTAAACCTTGTTTTATAAGCATTGTTGTTGAAGCCATTAGTTGTGTGAAAAACCTGAGATAGGGTTTGAGAAGAACATGAGTATCATTGTTATGTGAAGAATGTTTTATAAGCATTGTTGTTGAAGCCCATTGATTGTACAAAGAACTTGAACTTGAGTTAGAGGAGAACATGAGTATCATTGTTATGTGAGATTTGTGGTTGAGCATTGTTGGAAACATTTTGAGTTGGTTGATACATGCTTGGACTAGGGTTTGTGAGAAAGAGTTGTTCCTTGTGGTGATTGGTTGAGTAGAGTTGTTTGAGCCTAGTCAAGTGATTGAGTGAAGTGGTTGTTCAAGTTCCATGAAACAAACTATTCTATATTCTGATTTGAGTTGAGATCATTGTGGATCATTGTTGTCATCCATTGTAGAGTGCATTGCCATTCATTGTTGAGTTCATCATTGAGCCTTGCCTTCATAGATTTGTGGATGATATTTGAGTGCTACTTGAGCATGATTGATTGAGCCTTTGAGAAGGCCTTTGGGATAGATTTTTGGATAGATTTGTGGTAGCTTTTGTGCATGATTGATTGAGCCTTTGAGAAGGCTTTTGGGATAGATTTTTGGACAGATTTGTGGTAGCTTTTGTGCATGATTGATTGAGCCTTTGAGAAGGCTTTTGGATAGATTTGTGGACAGATTTTGAGCAAGTTCTTGTGACTTTGACCATTTGAGAAGTTCTTGGTGAGCTTTAGAGAGATTTGAGCAATTTTGTGAGCTAATTTAGAAGTTTGTGAGTTAATTTAGCAAGCTTGGTGACTTGCTAGAGAATTTGAGCAAGTTCTTGGTGAGCTTGCTAGAGCAGATTTGAGCAAGTTCTTGGTGAGCTTGCTAGAGCAGATTTGAGCAAGTTCTTGGTGAGCTTGCTAGAGCATATTTTGAGTAAGTTCTTGGTGAGCTTTGAGCAGATCAATGGATTGCCTACTTTAGTAGATCAAGATTGCCTTTCTAAGTAGATCAGTGGATTGCCTACCTGAGCAGATCAAGATTGCCTACCTAAGCAGATCAATGGATTGCCTACTGAGCAGATCAGTGGATTGCCTACTGAGAGATATGGATTGCCTAATGGATTGCCTACCAAGAGATCATGGATTGCCTAATCATTCCTTGTTGAGTAGATCAGTGGATAGCCTAGCTTTGAGCTAGATCAAAGTAATCATTTGTATTGGGATAAGGATCCCTATTTATTTGTGAAATATTATAAGGATATTATCTTGTGGAGTACCCCACATTGGGGGAACCACGTTAAATCTTGTGTCTCAATTATGTGTGGTGATTTGTGCTCTTGCTTACTATTGCTATCTATGTCATTAATGCACATTGCTATATTTGGATATTGCAATTAAGGACACTAATTGATATTGGTTTGGAAAGAAAGTAAAAAGTGGGTGCTATACTGTTCACCCCCCTCTAAGTATAAGCTTGTGTTCTTCAATTGGTATCAGAGTGGGTTCCTTAGAAAAGGCTAACAACTTGAGGGCAGATTCTACAAGAACACAGATGGCTTCACAGAATGGATCATCTACAAATAAGGCTCCACTATTTGACGGTAACAATTATGCTTTCTAGAGCATGAGAATGAAGAACTACTTGATATCACAAGGATATGAGGTATGGCAGATGGTTGAAAAAGAGTATAAGGTTGAAGGTGATCCCGAGGCAGATAAGACTATCAAAAAATTGGTTGAGATCAATGCAAGGGCAATGAATTGTATTTTGAGTGGGCTACGTGAGACAAATTTTGCAAAGGTCATGGTATGTAATTCAGCTAATGAAATGTGGACCAAGTTGTGGAATACCTATGAAGGAGATTCCAAGGTAAAGTTGGCAAAACTACAAACTCATAGAAAAATATTTGAGGAATTGAAAATGGAAGATTTTGAAGATATAGCAAAGTTTTTACTTCGAGTTGATGAGATTACTAACACCATGAGAGGTCTAGGATTTGAGATGAAAGAATCAGAAGTTACTCAAAAGGTTTTGAGATCACTTCCCATGAAGTATGATGCAAAGGTTTCAGCAATAGAAGAAATAATGGATATCAACAAGCTAACAATGGAAGAACTACAAGGAACTCTCACAACTTATGAGATGAGGATAAGTAAGCATCAGGTTCCAATAAAAGAAATTGCATTCAAGGCTTCAGAGAAAAAGAAAGGGAAAATTCTAGAGACAGATAGAGATTCAGATAATGATGAGGAAGCTAACTTCATCAAAAGGAAAAAGGACTCAAGGAATTACAGAGATATGAAGAAAGTCAAATGCTACAAGTGTGGTGATTTTGGTCACTATGCAAACAAGTGTCCACATGAAGAAAATAATGATGATGAAAAATAGGGTCACAGAAGAAAAGAAGATGGAAAGCATAAGCATGACAAAGATGACAGATACAAGCAAAGCAGGTATGAGAAGAAGAAAAGTTTTCGTAGGACAAAGAAAACTTTCTACATTGTAGAAGCAAGTGATAGCTCAGATCACAGTGATAGAGACAAGTCAGATGATGAAAAGGAAGAACATCTATTCCTAGGAATAGAAGGTGAAAGAGAACAATGCTTTGTGTGTGGTCAAAGAGATCACAGATCAGGATATTGCAATGGCTTCAGTGATAGTGAAGATGAGATGACACATCAAGGAAACAGGCATGGTCAAAGAAATCATGAGAGTTTGTTTGCTATAGAATATTATAATAATATTAGTGATAGTGAAGATGAAAAGTCTCACTTTTGGTAATAGAAAAAGAAGAGGATGAGCCAAGAAAACAAAAATCAGAAGTCAAAAGGCTAAAAGAAGAATACAAGAATCTTGAAAACAAGATTCGAACAGATGTCAAAATCAGAGAAGAACTACTTTAGACAATCAGTAATCTAAGAGATGAGCTTCAAAATGCAAAAAGGATAGAGGATAGGATGAATGAAGAACTAAGGGTAATAATGGCAAGACATGACACATTAGATGAAAAGGTTCAAAAAGGAGTGGAAACATATTTTAAGGTTGTATCTTATGTCCAAGAAAAATCACACTCAAAAGGAAAGGAAGTTCTAAAAGATGAAAGCAAGGAAGCACCTAAGTTTTATGAAGAAAGTTCCAAAGTTCCTATGACTCCAAACATTCAGTTTGGATCTTGTTTTGAGATAGGTGAATCAAGTTCAAAAGGAAAATAAATTCTTGAAAAGGAAAGCAAGGAAGAAATTAAGGAAGAGGATTTAGATACTACAAAGAAGGTTCAAGGATACAATGCACAAGTAAAAAATGATCACAAGGATAATGGTCAAGAAAGGTATGAGGAACCAAGGCATGAACAAAGGGCTTTTCAAGGACATTGTTTTTCTTGTAATGGATTTGGACATAGGGCTATACACTACAGGGTCTATGGATCAAAGAAGTTTGATTTTGCTAGAAGGAACTTCAAAGGAAGAAGGTATGGTTTTCAGGGACATTGCTTCTCATGCAACAGGATTGGTCATAGAGCTTCTCAGTGCAAAGAAAATGAGCAACATGGTTTTGGATTTAGAGCTACACAATTTAGAAGTCATGGTCATAATGATTATGAAAACAGAACTTCACAATACAGGGTTCAGGAAAGGAATGGATATGGAAATTATTTCAAGAAAGAATTCAGGATATGGGCACCATCCAAAGGCTACAATATCAAGTGTTTTAATTGCAATAACTTTGGACATATTGCAAAATGGTGTAGGACTCAATTCCAAACAAGTTTAAGACAAGAAGGTCAAGCAATTTCAAGGCAAGAAGGTCAAACAGGTTCAAGACAAGAAGATCAAGTAATTCATCAAGAGAAGGATATCAAAAAAATATGGAAGGAAGTTGACAGAGGAAAGAAACAATGTAATATGGGAGTAAAAGTACTCCCACCCCAAAATTAATCACCTCAAGAGAGAAGGTGGTGAGGGGGCTATGCTTAAGAGTCATATCTTTTAGCCCCATAGGTGTCCCTTTTGCCATTGATGTCAAAGGGGGAGAGATTTGAGTTAGGGGGAGCAGCCTCAAAGAGAGCATTGAGTTAGGGGAGCAGCCTCCAAAGAGAGTATTGAGTTAGGGGAGCAGCCTCCATAGAGAGTATTGAGTCAGGGGGAGCAACTTTGATTCTCAGAGATGGTTTTTGCAGTGATTGTGGTGATTTGCATTAGAGGTGTTGCCATCAATGACAAAGGGGGAGATTGTTGGCAATTTGAGTTATTTTATGTTGTCATTGATGTCACATGGATCATTGATGTCACATGGATCACATTTGAGTTTTGGTGGCAAAAGCACTTCATAAAATATCATTTATGATATTTTGGAGAGCATGGATATATACAGGGTTTTTGTGAAAACCAAGGTAGGCAAAATAAAAGGTTTTATTTAAAACCATGGATGGCAGATTTGAAATGGGTTTTTCTTAAAACCTAGGTTGGATTTTCGTTTCATCGAAAAAGGTGCCCCGGTGATGGAGATATTTAATTTTAAATATTTAGTTTAAATTTTAAATTATTTAAAATTTTAAATTTAAATTTTAAAATTAAAAATAAAATTATAGCGCCGACGTCTAAAGAAAGGAGGAAAGGCATATATTAAAAATAATAGTGTCGACGTCTAAAGAAAGGAGGAAAGAATATATATATATATGCCACCAAAAGTTTTGATAAATTCTTGTCCTCGATTTTCGAATGCATTCGAATTGATAATGTAATGCGAGAAGAGCCTGTGTGTTGAAGCGTGTGTAAAGAGGCGTGTGAAGGGTTTACGAAATTTGGGTCCATTGAAGAATCATTCATGGAGGATAACCAAATGCATAGGCACCTTTGGCCTAGTGGTTCATGCATTGTGTAAGAAGTAGGAGGTCCTACGATCGAGTCTCATCGGGGATGCTTGTTGTGTTGAAATGCTCGAAGCATTTTTGAGTTTTCGAAGGGCACAGAATATTGAGGTATTTGTTTTGGTTCATGCCCCTTTGAACATGTGAGGGCGTGTGGCCCAACGGTGGCTTGGCCATGGTTAAGGCACTGAGCGAGGAGGCATCAAGGGATCGAATCCCATCAGGGACAGAGGCAAGTTAATATTTTTTAATATTTTATTTTTCTAAAGTTGCCCTAGGAGAAATAAGGGTTATGATGCACCTTAAGAAAAAGAGAGATTTATGGTGATTTTATTTTTGGAAGTATATCATATTATATATCGTTGGAAAGCTTATTTCGAGGGCTATTTGATTAACTTGCTTAGAGGGAGAAATAAGGTGTGTGTAAAGAGATATTTCTGATTTTGTAAAGAGGTTCAAAAGTGAAGGTTGCTTTGTTCTTTTTCAAAGAGGATTAATTCTTTCATGAGGGGACATGATGTATTTTATTGAGTAGGAGTAATAAGGTGTTATTTGGATATTATTGTTGTGTTATTAATCATGATCCCTAACCCTTATTGAAAGTTGAAAAAGAAAGTTTGTTGAGTGTGGCAGATTTAGTGGACAACTAATAAGGCATCAAAAAGGTATGAGCAATATTCTCCATTGACTTTGTTTATGGTGGTTGATTTCTGAAATATCATTGGAGAGAAAAGGATTGATTGTGGTTTCCTTTTTGAAAGTGGTTGGTTGAATGCTTCAAGGTTTTCTGGTTTGAGAGTTGTGTTTAAACCTTGTTTTATAAGCATTGTTGTTGAAGCCATTAGTTGTGTGAAAAACCTGAGATAGGGTTTGAGAAGAACATGAGTATCATTGTTATGTGAAGAATGTTTTATAAGCATTGTTGTTGAAGCCCATTGATTGTACAAAGAACTTGAACTTGAGTTAGAGGAGAACATGAGTATCATTGTTATGTGAGATTTGTGGTTGAGCATTGTTGGAAACATTTTGAGTTGGTTGATACATGCTTGGACTAGGGTTTGTGAGAAAGAGTTGTTCCTTGTGGTGATTGGTTGAGTAGAGTTGTTTGAGCCTAGTCAAGTGATTGTGTGAAGTGGTTGTTCAAGTTCCATGAAACAAACTATTCTATATTCTGATTTGAGTTGAGATCATTGTGGATCATTGTTGTCATCCATTGTAGAGTGCATTGCCATTCATTGTTGAGTTCATCATTGAGCCTTGCCTTCATAGATTTGTGGATGAGATTTGAGTGCTACTTGAGCATGATTGATTGAGCCTTTGAGAAGGCCTTTGGGATAGATTTCTGGATAGATTTGTGGCAGCTTTTGTGCATGATTGATTGAGCCTTTGAGAAGGCTTTTGGGATAGATTTTTGGATAGATTTGTGGCAGCTTTTGTGCATGATTGATTGAGCCTTTGAGAAGGCTTTTGGATAGATTTGTAGATAGATTTGTGGATTTTGGATAGATTTTGAGCAAGTTATTGGATAGAATTTGAGAAGTGGAGATATTTGAGCAAGTTCTTGGTGAGCTTGTAGAGCAGATTTGAGCAAGTTCTTGGTGAGCTTGCTAGAGAAAATTTGAGCAAGTTCTTGGTGAGCTTGCTAGAGCAGATTTGAGCAAGTTCTTGGTGAGCTTGCTAGAGAAATTTGAGCAAGTTCTTGGTGAGCTTGCTAGAGCAGAATTTGAGTAAGTTCTTGGTGAGCTTGCTAGTTAGAATATGATTCCTAGAGAATGATTGCCTAAGAGATCAGATTGCCTATAAGAATAGATTGCCTAGAATGTATTGCCTACAGAGTAGATCCAGTGGATTGCCTACTGAGTAGATCAGTGGATTGCCTACCGAGTAGATCGGTGGATTGCCTACCTGAGCAGATCAGTGGATTGCCTTGCTGAGCAGATCGATGGATAGCCTAGCTTTGAGTAGATCAAAGTAATCATTTGTATTGGGATAAGGATCCCTATTTCTTTGTGAAATATTATAAGGAGATTATCTTGTGGAGTACCCCACATTGGGGGAACCACGTTAAATCTTGTGTCTCAATTGTGTGTGGTGATTTGTGCTCTTGCTTACTATTGCTATCTATGTCATTAATGCACATTGCTATATTTGGATATTGCAATTAAGGACACTAATTGATATTGGTTTGGAAAGAAAGTAAAAAGTGGGCGCTATACTGTTCACCCCCCTCTCAGTATAAGCTTGTGTTCTTCAGACTTACAAAGAGTGTAGAGATTAGCACAAAACTCTTTGGTGAATAAAAGAGAAATTTCAACTACATAGACTAACATATGTAGTGAGTAAGTTTTGGAGAAACTATTTTAATGCATGGGAAGGGTATGAGCTCATATATGTAACACATGGGACAACCACATAGATTTTCATATGTAGTGAGTAAGGTTTATAGAACCCATTATGAAGGAAATGAAGGGGAGAAGCTATTACCTATGTAGCATATGGATGAGGATATATAGGAATCCTCTCACCTAGTACACTTGCATATCCAAAACTATGTAAGTAGTAGGGATGGGTGATATGTGGTGGGGCTAAGCTAACAAGTGACTTAGTAGGTTAAAGACTAGTAGCATGATATGATATGAGTAGTGTATATTCTAGCTTTATTTTCCAATAGAAGGTTTCACTAGTAGGGTTGCACATTTTAAAAAAATAAGTTGATGGAGAATTTTGGGTTATGACATTTGGTATCAGAGCCTAGGTTCATAGTGGAATAGGCTCACTGTACAAGGCTAGTTATGGTGTGTGATAGGAAATATACCTAAGTAGGGTTTTAACTCTGTTGAATAGAATGACTAGGAATATAGTTACTACAGTGAATTGACTCCTAATGACTCTTTTGTGTGTGGCCAGGGACAATGCCACCAAAGAGAAGGAGAGGAAGTGTTGCCCCAATGATGAGGTAGACATGACAGACCAATGTAGAGGGTGAAACCCTGGATGTAGGTTCAGAGAACCCTAGTGATGAAAGAGAGGATCTCACAGCAATAGTGGCCCAACTTCATGAATAGGTAGAAACACAAAGATAGATGTTGGATATTATGTTGAACTAGGAAACATTGACTAGAAACTCTAGAACAGAATAGGCAAATGAACCCCTTATAGAAGCACAATAGGCTAGGGTTCATTTGGAGGTCAAATTGGGTAAGGATATGAAGTATTTAAAGTCTTCCAAGTTTAATGGAGAGGAGGATGGTGACAAAGCTGAATCTTGGCTGAAGGAAATAGAAACCTATTGTAACATGAAGAATTACTCCTCTGGAACTCGTACATCCTATGCCACTTTACATCTTCAAGGTGTTGGCCTAGACTGGTGGGAGACACTTAGTACAAGACTAGATCTTGAGGCAGTAGTGGATTTGAGTTGGAACATGTTTGTAAAGGCTTTTAAGGATAGATTCCTCATAGAACACTTCTACTCCCAAAAGTTTGAAGAGTTCACTAAACTTCGATAGGGAATTAGGATAGTGGAAAACTACTATCAAAGATTTTTCAAGCTTCTGAAGTATGTGCCAACATACAATGAGAAAATAAAGATCCATAAGTTCATACTAGGAGCGGATCCTAGAATAGGGTAGGAGGTGGACATGCACAAACCTGTTACTCTTCAAAAGGCCTACGATTTGGCCAGAAAGGCTGAAACCTATCTCAAACCCTATTTTGATTATGATGGGTTAGACAAACATGGCAAAGAGGCTCTAAGGAAAAGAAATAGTGTTGGCTTTGTTAAGTGGGAAGGAGAGTAGGCTAGTAAGAACTTCCCTAAGTAGGACCGAAGGAATGATAGGAAGCAAGGGAGGTTCAGAAAATGGTTTCAAGGAAAGAACCATAACTCCAACAATCACAATAATGGTAACAATAGATCATCTCAAGGACAAGCTAGTCCTCCCATCACAACAGAGAAAGTAGTTGAGGGGCAGAGATAGAAAACACATCCAAGACCCAAAACTAGATGTTTTGATTATGGTGGACCACACTATGCTAACAACTATCCACGTAGAGTAGGATTGAGTTCAAAGGGAAAGGAACCAATGTACAAGGAACCTGCAAGCAAGGAACCAATGCACAAGATTTATGCAATAATAGGAAAATAGGATCTAGAAGGGCAAGCCACTCCATTGCTGATAAGGGGTAAGGTATTTGGTAGGAATGTTAAAATTTTGATTGATAGTGGTGCTACAGATAGTTTTGTTTCCACTAATTTAATTAAAGATATATCTGAAAGACCTGGAATCTTGGCACATGGGTGGAAAGTTGAGTATGGCTTGGGATAAACCTACTCTATGAGTCAGTGCTACCCTATGGCAGAAATTGCCTTACCTAGTGGGATGACCATAGGATGTCTATATGTAGCACCTTTGCATACCTTTGATGTAATCCTAGGAATGGATTGGCTATAGGCACATAGGGCTGTAGTCAAATTTCAAGATAGATGGATAGAGTACATGGAAGGTAGTGGGAAAGTGCAAAGGGTGTACAACCTACAAGGGGCTTTCCAACCCCAAATTCTTTCAACAATGCAACTCAAGAAAGCCATGAAGAAAGGGGGAATGGTTTATGTTGTTAAGATAAATGAGCTAGATGATGAAAATAAGGAAGAGGTGTTTGGAAGATACCCACTTCTGCAAGAGTTTAGGGATGTATTTCCAGAATATTTACCTAGATTACCACCTAAATGGGAATTTGACTTCACAATTGAGCTCCAACCTAGAGTAGAACCCATACATAGAGCTCCTTATAGAATGAACCCCATAGAAATGCAAGAGCTGAAAGTGCAACTACAAGGGTTACTAGAGAAAGGACTAATCAGACCAAGTGTGTCACCTTGGGGTGCACCAGTGCTATTTGTGAAGAAAAAGGATGGTTCCTTGAGATTATGTATAGATTATAGGATGTTAAACAAGGTAACTATCAAGAACAGATATCCCCTACCCAAGATCGAAGACCTCTTCGATCAACTAAAAGATGCCACAATATTTTCAAAGATTGATTTGAAATCTGGATACCACCAATTGAGGATCTGAGAGGAGGATACTCACAAGATAACCTTTAAAACTCGCTATGGACATTACGAGTTCACTATTTTACCTTTTGGTTTAACAAATGCTCTAGCTGCATTTATGAATTTGATGAATAGTATCTTTAGGAAGCATTTGGACAAATTTGTGTTGGTATTCTTGGATGATATTTTGATATATTCCTAAAATAAGACAGAGCACGATAATCACCTTAGGGTTGTGCTAGAACTACTAAGGAAAAATCAACTCTATGGAAATTTAGCCAAGTGTGATTTTTATGTGTCAGAAGTGCAATATCTAGGACACATTATTTTGGTAGAAGGGATCATGGTAGATCCTAAGAAAATAGAGGCTATTTTGAATTGGCCATTCCCACAAATGTGATAGAGATCCGAAGTTTCTTAGGGTTGATTGGATACTATAGGTGTTATGTAAAATACTACGCCAAGATTACCTCTCCAATGACTAACCTACAGAGGAAAGGGAAGGAATTCAAGTGGTTAGATAAATGTGAGTCAGCTTTTGAATTGCTTAAGCAAAATCTTACCACACCTCCTATATTAAAGGTACCCGATCCTCAGGGGAGTTTTTTTGTGTGTACAGATGCATCTTTGGAAGGTTTGGGAGGAGTGCTCTCTCAAGAGGAAGCGATGATATCTTATGGGTCAAGGAAATTGAAACGACATGAGGTCAATTATGCAACCCATGATCTAGAACTAGCAGTAGTGGTGTTTTCTCTCAAGAGTTGGTGACACTATTTGGTAGGGAGACCTTTTGAGCTAAGGATAGACCATCAGAGTCTACAATACATATTTACCCAACCTCTACTTAATGCTAGATAGAGAATATGGATGGAATTTCTCATAGAGTATGATTTTGGCATTGAGTATATTAAAGGAAAGGAGAATAAAGTGGTTGATGCACTAAGTAGAAGGAGACACATAGTTGTCTTGTCTCGCGTCCATGTAGACTTGATGGAACAAGTCAAGAATATGCAAGATCAGGATGCATACTACAACCAAATTTTTGAAAATATGAGAGGAAATCCAGAGGATAACAAATATTTTAGCTTCAAATATGGTTTCCTATGCTTCAAGGATAGGGTAGTTATTCCTAAAATAGGTGATTTAAGAAATATGGTCTTGAATGAAGCACATAGATCACCATATTCTACTCACCCGAGGGGAGCAAATATGAGGGAGAATATGAAGAAAAATTTCTTTTGGCCTAGGATGAAGAGGGACACAAATGAATTTATTGCTCATTGCCTCGAATGCTAGAAATTTAAGGTAGAACGCAAACATCCTGTGGGACTATTGTATCTGCATGATGTACCTATGCAAAAATGGTAGGTAATTGCAATGGATTTTATTGTAGGGCTGCCTAAAAATCGATTCCAAGCATGATGCAATCCTAGTGGTGGTCGATATATTGACCAAGGTCACATATTTTATACCTGAAAACACTAAATATGACATCATGGTTGTGGCTAATAGATTTTCCAAAGAGATATTTCAACTTCATGGTTTTTTAGAAGTAATTATATCGGATAGGGACTCGAGATTTACATCCGAGTTTTGGTAAGCTTTGCATCATGCCATTGGTACTAGATTGAATATAAGTTTTGCTTATCACCTAAAAACTGATGGATAGATCGAAAGAGTGAACCAAGTGTTAGAGGACATGCTTCGCATGTACTGTATGGATCAGAAGACCCATTGGGAGGATTACTTGCATCTAGTGGAGTTTACCTACAATAATGGTTACCATTCAACTTTAGGTATGGCTCCTTTTGAAGCATTGTATGGTAGGAGATGTAGGACACCCTTGTCTTGGGATAATCTAGAAGACTGGATTGTACTTGGTCTAGACATGGTCAAAGATATGGAGCAATAGTTAAGGATGATCAGGGAACAATTGAAAGAAGCCATAGATCGATAAAAGAGTTATGCCAATTTGAAGAGATCACCATGTGAGTTTGTTGTTGGTGATAGAGTGTTTTTAAGGGTGAGACCAATGAAGAGTGCTATTAAGTCCACAAAATTGGACCCCTACTTTGTTGGACCCTTTGAATTATAGTGTTGCTAGACATGCAGCCTGAGTCTACAAGGGGTAGAAAATGGTGCAATCTGAATGTACCTA
The DNA here is from genome assembly GCA_028583015.1 of Wollemia nobilis. Taxonomy (NCBI): domain Eukaryota; kingdom Viridiplantae; phylum Streptophyta; class Pinopsida; order Araucariales; family Araucariaceae; genus Wollemia; species Wollemia nobilis. Next base: position 2,185,518 of record JAQPPZ010016460.1, read on the forward strand.
TCCATGTTGCCACATGTGATACCAGAGGTGTGATACCAGAGGTGGGAATGAGCAGTATTGATTTTTGAAATTGCAGTTGGAGGTGATGCAACCAAAATCAATCTTCTACTATTATTTTTGTTCTGCTATAGATTTTACTTTGGGAACACACAAATGGACCACATGTTAGTTCAACCAAATGGATGTGGTCATGGCGCCCCCAGTGCAAGTCCCATCAAGTTCCAGTTGGAGGCACTAGTGCGGTGTGACCCCTGTGCCATTGTTATATGGTGCCAACACCACTTATTGACTCTGCCAACGTCATTTGAGTTTCAAATTTACTATTATTGCCATCATTTAATTTTTTTTTTAATTTTCCATCATGTATGTTAAATAAGGACATTTATTTGTTAAGTGGAGGGGACCAATTTTTAATTTTTATGAAGACTTGGAAGCCTATGGATATTGGTCCACATATAGTAACATTGGCCATTGTTTATTAATTCACAAGGATAGTGGGTGATTTTATTTTTTTTTGTGAAGGCAAGTATGGCCTCAATGGCCATTGTATTTAATGATTTTTCACATGGGAAGTGGAAAGTGGAAGGCCACATGGTCTATGTATATAGTTTACCTGTGAGGTAAAATTGAGATATTGTGTTATGAGTGTGTTATTCCACCAGAGTGCGATGTTTATTTTCTGCCTAGAGAGGCATGTTGTTGTTTTTACCAGCAAATGAAGGTCCCATTGAGAATGGAACATAGGGGTATTTATAGTTGTCAGAAAGTTTTTTCCAAGATGGACACATTTGTGGTGTTCAATTTTTATTTTGAGGCTATTTCATATATCCTTTTTTAACCTTAAAATATGTTGTATCATGGAGTGCACTCCTGGTTGAACCTGACACTCCCAAGGCAAACTTGTATGTGATCCTAGTATCTAGTCACCTTTTGCATAGGACCTAGTGGATGCAATTACTGGTTACCCATGTATTGTGGTAGGATTATGGTCACCATAAGGACACCTACTCTAAGGAATACAAACATAGACACCCTAGACTCTATCTGAGGATTTTTCTGGATCAAATTCTGAAGACTATAAAAATAGACACTTCAGAACATTCTATTATATTCTCTATTATTCTCCTCCACATTTAGATTCTATGGCTCATTTTATTATATTTTTTAGTGTATTTTTGGCAAAGACCGAAAATCTTATATGGATCATATTTTCTTTTGTAATAAGGTGCATTTTCGGTAGAGACCGCCACCTTCTATATTGATTTTTACCATGACGGGGGATGATATTCATGGTGAACCTAGTCAGTGACCTACAAGATGCAACATACCTAGAGGTTGACTTGCAGAGGCAACAGACTCAAGAGGCTAACCATGAGGCACCTAGGATGACCCTAGGGCACTTAGATGGTTAACCCAGAGGCAATAGACCTGAGGAAGTGGCTGACCCTGAGGAAAAATATTAAGAAGTATACATAGTTGATCTAGAATTATTCACATTTGGAGAGCCAAGCACAAAGAGCACGAGCCTAGACAAAATCATGTAATAAAGGAGGATGTTAGGGTTCTTTTTTAGAAAAGTACACATTAAGGGGGAATGTTAGAGTTAATGTGTACTTTGTCTACTTGTTATGACATGTGTCATTGACACTTGTCATGTTATTATATAGGCCTCATGCCTATATATTGTAATATCTTGTATCAATATTATATCTCATCATTTTCAGTCCCAACACTTTTCACATTTCATTTCTTAAAAGTATGTGGTTAATCCTGAATATATGTGGAACTTTTCTCACTTGTAGATGGTAAATATAGAGGCTATAGAGGTTCGACCAACAAATATCCTTGAGTTTCAATCCAAATAAATCAATAAAGGGGCTCTAGAGCAATGTAGGTTCTAGTGGGACTGCTACTTCAAAATAAATGCTACTTGGAAAAAATATGTAGAGATGCAAAAAGATTTTTGATATTTGTTTGAAAAATCTTTGTAAATAATTTTTTGATTCTAAAATTTAATGATACACAGAGGACTATATTAATCTTATGGAGGGGAGGATGTCATGACCCTTCCTTGGTAAGAATTTTCATTTCCATAAGTTTATGTTTTGCTATGCTACTTTGAGAATGAAATGCTTGGTCAATTTCAATTTGTTGATGCAAAACATTTATTTCCTACAAAAAAAATATCTATATATATATATATATGTGTGTGTGTGTGTGTGTGTGTGTGTGTGTGTGTGTGTGTGTGTGTGTGTGTGTGTGTGTGTGTGTGTGTGTGTGTGTGTGTATTGCATATACCTGTTAACAAGGGACATTTTTTGGTATTGATTTGATTTGCAATATTCCTTTTTGTTCATGTAAAAAATTGAGAATGTGAATTTGTTGATCAACTATATACTTTGAAATAACAATCCTTGAACGGTGATTTAATAAATTTTATCTCAAATTGTTAACAAATTTAATATTTTTTTAGGCTATAAAATATCACTCATAAATATGTGCCTCTGCATTGCTCCATTATCAATCAAACGTCCATAGATTTTGTGGAGATGACCTTGATCTCTTCCATATGTTTCTCTACTACAATTCAGACATTTATATCCCCGACAAAGATTATCTGAATCACCCAAGAACTAGATTGATTTACATTTCTCTCTTTCTCGTTTTTTATTTTTTATTTTTTATATAAAATTTTGATTGCTTTGCAAATATCATATGTGCCCCTTGGGTTAAAGACCACTTAAGGCTAAATATGGAGTGTATTAGATTTTTTCCTTAATCTGCAAACCGCAATGACTTTATTCTTCAAGGTTTCAAAGAATACCCTTTAATATAGTGAGTTACATGTGGAGCTTCAGTGAAATATTTCATTGTTCCAAAATCCACTATCTTAGTCCAAAATCTAAGAATGATTACTAAACAATTTCATTTCCTTTTCCCCAATTTCACCTGATTCTAAACTAGGCAATCTATCCTACATAACATAAAAAAAAAACTATCAACAAAGAGACCAAAAGTTAGTAGCTATCACAAAGCACTACCACAATCAAAGGAACACACCCAAAAGTGTGAAAATACAAAAGATGAAAACAAATCAAAATGGAAGTAAACTAAAATTACCCAAAAACTGATAAGCAAATGAGAAGATGCTCCCTAAACCTAAAAACACTGATAAGAAAGAAAATAGTAAGATCTTACGAAATGAGAGACTATGAAAAAAAGTGTAATGAAAAGACCAAAACTAAATACAAAAGCACAAACACCAAAAGTTATATACAAGTGTATACAATAAAAGTACAAATGAGGCAAGAATTTAGATGCTTCATGGGTGAAAATAATGCTTGAGAAACTGCCCATTAATATGTAAATGAATGTCCCCCCCACCCAATTTTTTTAATCAAAAAGTGTTCTCCCAAAGAATTTCTAAAATCTGATAAGGACCAAGCCAAATATTGTCAAATTTACTATGATCATTATTTTTCTCATGTGCCTTATCCCATAATAAAACCAAATTAGAGATCCTAAATTCCTTAATCTTAGCTCGTTTATCAAACCACATTTTAACAATATCCTGATGTTTACTAAAATGAAGTAAAGCATCCTCTTGTTTTTCATCTAAATGCATAAGGTGAGTAAGACAAGCTTCAATTTTATCATCTTCTTCAAGGTATTCCTTCATAAATTGTAAAGTTTATAATTTAATATTTGAAGGAAAAATTGGATCCTGACCATAAACTAAATGATAGGGCGATGTTCCTATGGACTCTTTAGTTCTTGTTCTATCTACCCATAATGCAAATTTCAATTTATTATGCCAGTCCCGAGGATAATGTTCAAGAAATTTCTTAATAATTGACAAGTTCTTATTAGATGATTCTGCTAAATCATTACCTCACGTATAATAATTGGAAGAAAATTTAATGCTCACCTTGTTTTTGTAAGCCGATTCTATGAACTGAAGTGAAGTGAAAGCAAAACCATTTCACAAAAAATAGAATATGGCATACCAAATCTAGTAACAATATGTTCTAAAAATTGAATAACTACTTTAAAAGTACATTTCTTAGTGGGAATGACCTCAATCCATATAGTACAATAATCAATGGGGATTAAACTGTATTTGTGGCTCGGTGAAGAGTTTGGGATTGTAACGCCTACCAAATATAAACCCCATTGTGCAAATGGTCTAGCCTCAAACATAGGTTGTAAAGGCATTACAAAATTTCATTCTCTATTTGTGGAAATTTGACATGTATGGCAAGAGAGAACATGGGCATGGGCATCTTTGAAAATGTGGGGCCAATAGTAACCAGATCTCAAAATATGATGCATTGTGGTATTAGCTGATCCATGCCCAGTCCCATACTTACCATGAAAATACTTAAGAATTTACATAACCTCATCCTTACTCTAAAATATAAGGAAAATTTATTCATGATTTCTTATGTACAACACACCAATTTTAATCATAAAATCAGCACTTTTAAATCGAATTGCTCTTTTTTATATAGCATTAAAGTGATTTAGGCACTTACTATTCAAAATAATATACACAATGTCACTATACCATTCATCCATGGTGATGCTTTCAAAAATGTATGCATGACACATGATTTGAGGATAAATTTTGGCTAGAGGCTTTATCAAACCTTGTCCTTTAACAAGCTTCATCGTATGGATCTCTTAATTAAACTCCTGTAAAGTAGCCAACCATTTCCCTCTCCTTTATCCCAGTTCATTCTACGTCAACATTATTTTGATAGTTGGGTTAGGTACTATTGAAAAAATTATACTGTGCAAAATGTAATGTCTAATCTTCTTCACAGTTTTGAAAAGAGCATATACCTGTTTATTCAGAATAATGTATTTCAACTGTGCATATTTTAGTGGTGAACTCTAGAAAGAAATAGGATTTTCTAAATTATATTCATTCTTTTGAGTTAATACACTAGCAAAAAAATGCTCAAAAGCAAATGAATAAATATAGAAAGGTTTCTTGTAATTAGGACTCACAAGCATAAATGCATAAGATATTGCATTTTTAACATCCTAAAAAGCTACTTTAGCTTCACCATTCCGATTAACTTTAGCTTCCCAAAAAACGATCGTAATTCTTTTATACTACCAGGAAAAAGTATTTTCTGGATGGATTCTATTCTTTCAAGATCTATGGAAATTTCATCTTTTGAGATGACATGACCTGAAAGCTTACCTTCAGTTACTCCAAGAATGCACTTTTTGGAATTTATGTAAATGCCATGTTCTCTACACCTTTGAAGAACTTTTCTCAAATTATTAATGTGGTCATCTCTATTATTTGAGAAAATAGGAATGTCATCAACATAAATTACTATAAATTTACCTATTAAATCTCTAAATGCATAGTTAATGGCTCTTTGAAACGTGGCACCTACGTTAAGTAATCCAAAAGGTATTCTTCTATAAGAAAAGGTACCCCCTTCATGGTAAAAGTAGTTTTCATTCTGTCTTTTGGGTCAATAAGGATTTGGTTATATATGGAATAACCATCAAGAAATAACGTCATATTAGAACCATTAACCATTTACAAAATATGATCAATGGTAGGTAAAGGATAGTTATATTTTTGTGAGGCCTTATTTAGATTCCTAAAATCAATACACAAACGAATTTCACCTATTTTCTTCCTAACTGGTACAATGTTTGCTACCCATGTGGAGTGTCTAATCAAAAATATAATCTTAGCATCCAATAATTTCTTAACCTCCTTTTGTATAAGAGGCTCTAGCAATGGGTTAACTTGTCTTTATTTTTGCCTAAATGGTTTTGAATCTGGCTTTAAAGGAATAGTATGTATTATGATGTTTTCATTATAAGTCTTTAAATTCTCATAACTCCATGTCATTACATCAATGTAATCTTTCAAATACTGAATTATTCTTTCTTTTTCATGATGAGTACAAGCCTTTCTTATGAGTATATTACGTGGGTCTTTACCAATCCCAAGATCAATGGAATTATAAACATCCTATAGGAGTGAGGTTTTATTACAAATTTTGTTTTTATAGTCAATGTCAAAAATATTCTCAAGGGAAATAATACCTTTTGGAATAGCGTTGAATTTTTTTTACCTCATGATACTCATTTTCATCTTCTTGCAATATTTCATCCTCATCGATAACCTAGTTTTCAAAAATACTTGAATTAGTTACAAACTAAAAAATATGCCTATCACTTTTAAATACCTATAAATTTTATTGATTATCAGGTATAGAAGAATAGGGTATTAACTCAATTGAAAATTTCTTTAGCCTCTTATTATCAACAAGCTTAAGAGTACCTACTACGATAGCTAAAAAATCAACAATTCGATTTTTCTTCCTAGATATCAATGAAATATTGAAAGCATGGATTTCATCAATCAAATTCTTAACTCTATTTCTATAATGAATTAGCCTTTTATCATGACATGTGTATTGGACTTTCACTTGTTTGATAAAAAATTATGAATCTCCTATCACTTTCAAACATTTAATGTTTTTTTGTAAAGCTAACCGCAAACCGAATATTAACATCTTATATTCGGAAGTATTACAAGTGCAAGAAAATTATAATTTGTAAGATACCAAAGATGACTTACCTTTAGGACTAATCAATTCCACACTAGATCCTAATATTGTAATTATGATTCCCCTTTTTGAATTGTATTAATTATTGAACTTCCTCTTCTATAGACCCATCATACCCTTCTTCATATTCTTCAGCTGATTCAAATGTTTCAACAACTAGTGTTGATTCTTTTCCTTTTCTAGTGCTAGCCTGTTGGAAAGGATCGTCATCTGAAAAAATTTCTATGTTATCCATATCTTTTTGTAGGACATCTAGAGCTGTTTTGAATTCAGGGCACTCATTCTCACTATGTTGATCCATATAATGCACCCTACATCAATTGTTTAAAGTCATCTTCAAAATATTAACAATGTTGCTATTTTAATTGGAGCTAGTGGTACTATTGCTCTAATTAACCATGGTACTAGGTAATCCATTGTTCAAATGAGTATTCCATTGTTTTATCTGAAGACTAAAATTTATATTTTGATGAGATTTTTGAGGTAATTGTTTCTGCATTTGCACCATGTCACTACTGACTTTTTGAACAACCCTATGTAGGTCGTTTACCTAAGAATTAGGCTCATTTTTTATCCTATAGTAGCTTGATTTATTGTGTTACTTTTAGTGATAATGGGATTTAGAAAATTTGGCAAATTTTGATTTTGGACAACCTATGGAAAGGTTGTGTTGTTTTGATGAAATGTTGAAGCATTTGGAGTGGGTGTTGAATTGAACAATCAAGGTATTATTTGAGCATTTATTTAAGCCATTTTATGAGTGGTGAATTTATTTTATAAATATAGCAGAGTGGTAGGATAAGTGGGTGTGATAGGTGGATTGTATGGAAAATTGAAATTATTGAATGGAATGGCATTCAACATAGGCATTTGTTGAGACAAATCTTGACTAATCATAGGAACATGATTATAAGCACCTGGTTTTCCTATGGAAGGTAATTGTTCTATCCCAAAACCTTGTGGTATAAATTGTTGTTCTACATTCAAATTCTCGGTGTATACCATGGGAAGGGTAGTGTTTTGAGGAGTTCTTAAAAATATAGATTTCAGAGGGTCCAATACCCTAGAGTACATATGTATGGAAGCATATGTCTAAAGAGTATAAGGAGCAACTAACCTATTATACAAATTATGAAAATTATTATTGAACAATCTCAAAGGTTCATTAGGCTATCTCCTGGCCGATGCAAATTGATGATAGATTATAGCAGTATTTATGGGTAGACTATATTGATTTACAAAAGCTATTTCCAACTGAGCTCAAGACGTAATAGAATTGGTTGGCAAACTAATGTACCAAGCCATTTCATCTAAGGTGAGAGGAAACATTCTGCAAGCAACATCCTCATGTTCAAATTGTAGTCTAATCATTGCATCTTTGTAAGCTTGGATATGCTCTTTAGCAATTCTAATTCCATCATGTTTATATTTAGGTAAATACCTTTATGCATTTTTAGGAATATCATGGGCTACTCCAGCAATGTTTAAAGGACTTCTATGAGCACCTAACCAAGCTGCAACTCCTACAACTACTACCATTGGAGTTACAAGTGGAGGAACAAATGGGATGATGGGTAGTGATGAATTGCTATTGGATAGAATAAAAATAGTCTAACTCTTAGACCTCATGATTCTTCTTGTGGAAGAAATACTATGGAAAATAGTCTCTTCAAAAGCCTTAGATCTTGTGATTATGGTATTTGGTTCCAGCCTTAACAATGAAAACAACAAGTGCTTAGTACTCTTGAAATGAAATGACTTCCAATTTTCAAAAGTTTAACTGATACATCATCATGTTCATTATAAAGCATCAATCAAATCCTAACAATAAGGAACATTCTCAAATTTGTAAAAGGTTAGCATCAATGCATCATCAATTATAGAATTTTCCCATTGATAAATGTGAACAACTTTCAACAAAAAACTTGCTAGCCAAAGACAATTTCTTCAATTAGGCCCTCCTTCTAGTGCCAATTCTGTTGGGTGATATTTTAACCCAATTACAAAAATATACTCATAGTAAGGATTTTTCCCAGATATTGTCTCTAGTAAGGAAATATTTGCAATTTCCCTAAGGGTTTTTTAATGTGTTAAACTTTCTTGCAATGCTTTGTAAAAAAAATATGAAATGCTAACAATTAGTTGGATACCTCAGTATTGCATATACCTATTAAAAATAGGCTTGTTTTCGTATTGATTTGGTTTGCAATGCTCTTTGTTGTTCATGTAATTATTGATAATGTGAATTTATTAATCAACTATTTAATTTCAAACAACAATCCTTGAACGGTTATTTAATCAATTTTATATCAAATTGTTAACAAATTTTATCTTCTTTTGTTAACAATTTTTCTTTTCTCTTATTAACCAATTTTATCTTCTTTTGTTAATCAATTTTATCTTCTTTTGTTAACCAATTTTATCTTCTTTTGTTAACCAATTTTTTTCTTTTGGTTAACCAATTTTTATCTTCTTTTGTTAACCATTTTTATCTTGGATTGTTAAGACTTGCTTGAAACTAAAAATAAAAATGACTAAAATCTAACTTTGCAATGTAGGAAATTTGGAATATCATATTAATTATTCATTTTAATGAAAAGTTGGATTTTATTGAAATTTCCATTTTCATAAAATGAAATTAATTTGATTATATTGAAAAACATGCAAAGTTTAAAATTTTAAATTTTCATTAAAAATGTGAACTTGTGTAAAATGAGAATTTGAAATTTAATCTTACAATTGTCATATTTCTTTTTTTGGGGGTTTTATTTTTTTTATTATTTTGTATTTTTTTTTATGAAATTAAAAAAAATGTAAAAGGCTAGGGTTAGAGAAAATAAAATAAAAATAACAAGTTGTAACTTTTTAAAATTTTGACCTGCATCTGCCAAATGAATATTATGCACTAAACCAACATTAGGTTGAATCGTCTTCACGTAGTCCACAATTAATGAGGTGCAATATTCTATGGAATACTCAATATATATAGAAAAATAAATGAGTCTACCATCCACATGCATAAAAATCATTAGAATTTCCAATATATTGCCAACATGAAATATTTTAAACAAATACCCTTGCAGAATACTATGTTCCAAATGGCTTACAATGGTGAAACTTGGTGCAGTCCTACAACTTGGGAGGAGAGGTTTAAAAAAAATCCATTTCAAACGTGCCCTTCTTGCCAAAAAAATATCTGACCCTCTTTCGTGAGCTTCAATGGGTTTTTAAATTTTTTTCCAAAAACTCTTCGCTTCCCTCTTCCTCTTGTTTAGGTTTCGTAACATTTGATTTTCATTAAAAAAATCTTTCAATAATACCTATTGTATAAATATTCTTCAATTGGTATGCTATATTTGTTTTAATCATCTAATCACCTCATATTTTACTCTACCCTGATAGTAAAAGTATTATTCACCCCTTTTCATGAGCCAAGTTGGCATTAAATCACTACCATCGAAATAATAACTTTGTTTTGCCAACCCATATCCATCAACATCCCCTTTATATAAATGTATTTTGTCTCAAGCAAGAATTATCTGCTTTGACTAGAAGAATATGTCAGATATCCATATGGATGTTGTCACGACCATATACATGGAGCGAGGACTCATGATGGAATAAAGCTCCATTGACAATACCATGATGTCCGTGTGTTCGTATTATGGGAGGTGGACTTTAGCTCCACCATGTATTCCTTGGGCATGGCATCTTGGTATCTGAATAACTTCAAGTATTTTCCTTGGTGCAAAGGCATTGCACTGAACATATTCCTCTCATCATCATATACCATGGATGCATTTTTAAAGACTTGAGGATTCAATACAACCAACTGCTTATTTATATCCAGTGCCTCTTCCCTTGAAACATTACTTATCTTATTCTATTTTCCTTTAGGAGCTGCACTTTCTGTTTGTATTTCAAAGTCGTAATAAAATATTACGTGTGTTTGATCAAATTTGATACAAAAAAAATTGCAAAGAGACAAAGCGTCTTAATGAATGATTTTCCTCCTCTATCGGGACTGTTGAAAGGCTTCAGACTTGTAAATTTTCCTTCATGTCTAATGTAGGGATATGGATGAACCCAATTGCAATATAATTTCTCGATCTGTTATCCTTCGTGGTCTTCATAGGAAGTGAATTGAAGACCTTGGAAAATAATCCAGTGAGTTTTGGACAAGAAATGGAATTACACAATAGATAATATTTATAAAGGAAATAAAAACTTTATATTCTTTTATTCTATGTCAAATATATGATATACATATTATCATACCATAAGTAATTTATATATGATAAGAGTTATTTCAATTTGTTTTCACAAGTTTCCACTTAGAAATTAATATTTGAGTGAAGAACCATCTATCCTTAAACTGGATAGAAAATTAAATAATACCTATGCATTTAAGCAACACGTATCTTACATTCTCTTTAATAACTACCTCTAAAAAAATCTAATACTACAAGAAACTAAATTTAATCCTTCAAAAATAGAGAACTAGTAATATCTTAAAATATAACTATGTATCATATGAGCACAAAATATTTCAATCAAATATAAAATGAACTCTTTATAATATCTATTATATCAAATAAGATTGATTGATTTAAAATACTTTTATCATATTCATAATATATCTTATCATATGACAACATTTTTTTGGCGAGACCATCTATAGCTAAGGCAAGGGATTTTAGGAGGATACTAAATCTCTACAAAAAAACATCCCAAGAAATGATAAACATGGACAAAAATAAGGTATTTTTTATAAACACTATAGATAATCATTTAGAATAATAGCAAGAGATTTGGTTTAGTATTTCAGCACTCCAATTTATTTACTAGGACATGACAATTTTCATTGGGGCATGTAAGAATCAAATGTAGAATGTGCTAATTGATAAGGTCCTGAGTAAATTAGTTGGCTAGAAGGAAAATTTGTTGGGTCATGAATGTAAGTTGCATGTTCATAAGAGTAATCTCTAAGCACTACCTATATATTTACTATTAATATTTTAGACTCCATTCAAAGCAACTAATACAATAGAAAGTATTTAAAGAAATTTTCTATGGTCAAGAACAAAGGAGATGAGTAGAATTCCACTTGTAGGGAGAAAGTATACAATTATAAATTAAGGTACGGAATTTTTCTTAGAATAATAATAGATTTGAACAAGGCCTTGGTGTTAAATATGGGATGAAGGCTAGTAAAGGAGGATCATTCCTTATGGTAATGAATTGTAATAGATAAATACCTTGACAACCAAGAGGATAGTATATTTTTTACCACACTAGAGCCCTATTGAGGATCTTCATTATGGAACCATATAGTAAAGGGTAGATATATGCTATGGAAAGGTACCCAATGGAATATAGGAAATGGTAGGTCTACCCACTTCTGAGAAGATGCATGGCTAGAGAGGTACCCATTATATAAGGACGAGGAATTAGAAAATATTAGAGTAGAGTTGGAACGAAATTATGGGTATAAGGTGAGTGATTATTTAGATATAGAAGGAGAAAATATAATATGGAAGGAGCCAAAAATACATTAGTATGAGGACAAGCCTCAAAAGTTAACAACTAAATTAAGAACATATTATGTAAGCCCCAATTTGGTTAAGGATACAATAGTATGGGGGGCTACTCAAGAAGGGTAATTGTTAAATCAATCTATGATCTTTCACATATAGTTCCTAAGAAGGGCTTTCAATGGGATTGATTATGGAGAAGGAAAGTCATTCCAAAGTTAATAATTTTCCTTTGGCTAGTAGTTAAATTTTTTTAATAATAGATCATGTTCATAAGAGGGGTTTTCAATTCCCTAATGGATGTTACCTTTGTGAAGATCATGAGGAATCAATGAATCATATACTCTTAGAATGTAATTACTCCCGAAAATATTGTATGATATAATAAAGAATATGGGGTTGGTATGGGTGATGCCTAATAACATGGCATTATGAATAAAATAGTGGGATAAGCCTTTTAAAATCCTAGGATTGAATCAACTTTAGAATCTAATTTTCTTTCATTATGTGTGGGAATTTTGGTTGGAGAGAAATACAAAGATTTTTAAAGGGAGAAGAGATCTACAACTAGGAATAGATAACATATCATAGTGGCCATAGTGGAAAATCTTAAAGCATTGAGTTTTCATGAGATTTTTGAGTCATTGAAGGAGGCTAAATTAAGTGCAAATTAGAACCTAAGTCTAGTTGGATGGAATGACAATCCTTAAAGAGGCTTTAGGAGCATGATTAAGTGGAAGCAACTAAAACAAGGACGAATGAAACTAAATTTTGATGGGGCTTCTAAAGGAAATACAAGGAAGGTTGGAGGAGGAGCAATGCTAAGGGATAGCTAGGGAATGGTGATTGGAGCTATGAGTGAGTACTTGGGCATTATGACTAGTCATTAGGCTAAAGCTAGAGTAGTGTTGGCTAGAGTAAAGATAGTGATTTAGCTAGGGGTTAAGAGAATAATAATGGAGGGACACTCATTGAATATTTTTAATCATATTAGTAAAATTTTGGTGGAGAGTTGGAGAGTAGAATATATAGTAACAAATATACTAATATGCCTAAATTCATTAAAATAATTTCAAGTGGTACATGTCTATAGAGAAGGAAATGGGGTGGTCAATTGGCTAGCCAATTGGAGATCTCTCAAAGAGGAAGATAAAATATGGATACTACTATATAGGATACATCTAGATGTACTCCAATTTTATGGAAATTAGGGGAAGACATTTATAAATTCAAGCCAATGGGTGATAGTCCCAATTTTTAAAATATTCATAGTAAATTATTTTTTAGAGAGTTGTGGAATTGCATGCTATGGGGCCCTTTATTTAGGAGATTTCTAGGATTTTTTAGCTTGTAGCTATAAGAATTTTGAGGGAATTTTTTGTTGAGGGTTTCCATTTTTTGAAGTTCTATGTTTGTAAGAACCCATTTTGTAGAGATCTATGGATTTTTTTGTTGAGGGCTCCCTTTTTTGAAGAGCTATGGATTTGTCTATTGGCTTCATCTTCTAGATATTTATGGGTTTACCTACTAAAGTTTCTATTATGGTGATTTATGGACTTATCTATTAAGGGTATCATTTTCTAGAGATGTGTGGAATTATGATTTTTTGAAAGCATTTTGAGGATCTGAGTGAGAATGACTATTTTTTGGAAATCTATGGATTTTTTTGAATATATATAGATTTGTATGCTAAGGGATTTAATTTTTGGATATCTATGAGATTGTATATTAAGGGTTATATTTTTTAGAGACTCTTCAAATATATGAATGTAAAGAGATTGATAAGGAATGTAAATCTACAAATACTTAAAACGAGGTAGTTCAATGCTTTGAATGTCATGTAGCCTCCAAAGATGAGACTTTATGGTTGGTAAGACTACACAAAGTATTCTAGGATTGTAAAGAGTTCAAGCCCTTTCAAAAACCTATATTTTACTCTCATTTTTCATTCTTGAAAATCATCTATATTCTATCACCTGAATTACATTTAAGCTAAAGAATTTTACTCATTAATATGTGCCTCTGCATTTCTCCACTGTCAGCCAGAAATCTATAGCCCTGATGGAGATGACCTTGATCTCTTCTAGAGCTTGCTATATATATATAATTGATCAAAAAATTACAACTATATGAGAAATTCATTCTATGAAAATAAAAGTAATATTCCCATGATCAAACAAAAATCTCTCATAAGATATATAATTATTTCAATTCTTGAGTTTGAGTTGCTAATTTGGGATGCATTCCATGAAAAGGAAATATGTTCAACTATCAACATATGTAAAGGGTTAGTGCATGTAAATTATAGGTGCTCAACCCACAAATAAGTTATCTTGGACTCACCATAAACTAAAATCCATGTTATCCATTAAAAATTTATAAAAAATATGATTAAATTAAATAATAGGAGATATTATTAACTTATTATACTTTTATAACAATATCAAACCTTGGATTGGTAGGCTTGGGAGATCAATGAACTCAAGCCTAATAATGATGCGGGTCCAAGCGATATGAAGATTTGACATCTAGGGTGGGTCGATTTTCCCAGTTCTGGGATCTTGTTCTATCTCTTGATCTGGTCTTCTTCCTTTGTGGTTTCAATTTGCTTTGGTTGTCTTCGGTTGATATATATTTATTTAGGGTTATTTTTAGGTTTTATTGTATTGTTTATATGCATCTTGATTTGTTGATGGTCTTAGTGGTGTTTTATTTATATTTCAGATGTATACCAACTATATTTGAATGAAGTTTCCTTCCTTGTAGTAGGATATTATCTCTTTATGTAAAGGTTTGAAGATTATTTCAAAACTCCTTCATCCATATAATAAAAAACAATATCAAATATTAGGTTCTCAACTTGACGAATATATGCAAAATAATCATTAATAAAAAAAGTACTTTTTAGATGAGTATTTGCTATTGAAAATGAGCCTTGAATCCATACTAAATCATGAAAATATTATCATGTTATTTTAATGAAACATATTTTCATGGTATTATAACTAATTATGCTATCATAAATCCATGGAGATTGAACTCTAATGAGATATTTATGAGAGAAATATTCTCAAGAGTTAGATTCAATCCTATGAAAAATAAAAAATTATAATTTTTAATTTCAAAACTAATTCACATTATCCACACATTAAGTTCAATTTGATGGAGACAATACTTTGAAAGATAACAAAACATAGAATACACGATTTATTTAGCTAGATTCAATCCCATGGAAAAAAAATATTATTATTAGTAAATTAAAAAAAACACTCTTAGTATTCTTAGTAGGGAGACCTCATGGCCTATTAAGGTCTCTGACTATTGTAGATCCTCTTTTTATGCTCCTTCCAAATTCCAATAGTTGAGGGTGGTTCCAGTTTTAAACTCTTTTGTTGTAGCTATTTTTTTTAGTTTTATTAGTGGTGTGATTTTCTTGGAAACCCTTTCCTCGATGAAAGGTGCTCTTTTCGATGGGAAATCCAATTTCAATTATGAGTGGAATGGATGCTCTTTCCAATGATAAAACTAGTTTAAGATGTGAGCAGGATGGATGCCCTCTTTGGCAAGTTTTTCAATTTCAAACTGGAGCATGATAGGTGTCCATTTATAATTTCTAGTTTCCAGTTTCCAGTCTCCCGAGTGGGATTCTGCTTGTTGTATTTGTCTTCCCAGACCCTCTGGGTGGGTTTATGTATTTTTTGAAGTATTTCTTGGACCCTCTCTGGGAAGGTTTGTGCTTTTCAAGTTTTCTATTCTTGGGCCCTTTATGGATAGGTTTGTAATTGTTTATCTGATTTTCTGAGATTGGTGTCGGTTTCTATGTTTGTAAAATATCCATTTATGAAAGGTTTGGGGTTTTTTCAAAACCCCTTTTCAACCAATAAAAGAAAAAATAACTAATTTTCTTCACATTATCTATATGTTAAGTTCAATTTTATGGACACAAATATATAGAACACATAATTTAATTGATATATATATATATATATATATATATATATATTTTATATATATATAAAATATATATATATATATATATATATATATATATATATATATTTTTTTTTATATATATATAAAATATATATTAATATATTTTATATATATATAGATATGGTTATGCAAATTAACATTCACAAAAAATATAGTTTCTAGAATATGATAAATAAATAAATTTGGTATAGATGATATTAAAGTAATTATCACCTACTAAATTAAATTGAGACTATAAATTCTATCGATTTAGGATCTTCATATTTTCCATGAGAACATTTAGGATCTTCATAGTGTATTTTTATTTTATTTTAGAAACTTGAGTATTTTATTAAAATATTCTTATATTATATTTTTCCATTTACCTTGTAACTTAAGTGAAAATAGATTGAAATCTTGTATAAGAGAACATGCCAAGTAGTAAAAGGTATTATTTAAATGCTCAAAAATTAATGAAGTAATGTTAATTAAAATGTAAATGTATGAGAAATAGGTATCTAAATATCGAAGGCTTGGACAAGCAATAATAATCAGGATGTAATTGTACAAGGACAAAATATCTAAATGTCAATAAATGTCAATAATATTATCAAATAAGTGAGAATTAAGGTGTAATTGTATGATCTAAAAATATTAAACCATCCAAGGTATACCAAAGGAAGGATAATTAGTATGTAATTGCATGATTACAACACAAATTCAAGCCTTGTATTATGATAGATACTATTGGGATAGTGTATCATGTGATAATATAATTTATAATAGCACGAAATAATTTTTCTAAATGACTTAAGATGGTCAAGGGTTATTTTAATCTCGCATGACTAGTTTAATATTTTAAAATAATTTTATATAAATTATTATTTGGTGTAGCTTGAATGTTCAATGCAATTAATGTCTATGTGCATCTATTAATAATAGTTATATTTAATTATGACAATAAGTTTTTTTTTGGTTTGGTTAGTGTGAGAAACCCTTATGACCAAAGCACAGGGTTGAGCAGTCTCCTCCCAACCATAATCCTTGGAAAGTTGAGAGCTATGCTTATAAATAGGGAATTTAACACACACCCACCCCCTCACACACTCATCCATGCCACGGTTTTAACCTTGGACCTCCCAAAGAAGAGCCAAAGCCCAAACTGTTGCAATGTAAGATTTTTGAATATGAAGCAAATGGAGTTTTAAAAATAAAATTGAAATTTATATTCAGTATGAAAATATTTAGTAAATATATCTATCTATCTATCTATGTAGACACACTCAATGTTGGGATCCAATGGTAAAGCTGAAAGACTTTATTTACCTTGGTCCAAGTTCAATCCTCCAATGCCATTGATATGGGTTCTTCATAAATTATCACCCTTATGATTCTAGAAAAGTGTATTCTAACCCAAAAAAAATGTTCAATGCAATTAAGACTATATATAGCTACTAATTGTAATTATATTTAATTAAGTTAATAATTATTTGAATAAACAATTAAAAAATATTAATAAGGCTTTAAATTAATATTTAACATTTAAAGATAGATAAAAAGAAAAATTACTCTAACCCAAAAAATGTTCAATGTAATTAATAACTATACATACACACCAATACTAGTTAGATTTAATCAAGTCAATAAGTATTGAATAAATAATAAACATAATCTCAACAAGACTTCAAATTATATTTAATGTCTAAATATCTATCAATAATAAATAAAATTAAATCAATAACCTTCTCAAATAAGAAGGAAATTAAATCTTAAAATATTTTTTCTCAATATTCAATAGAAAATATAAATACTCAACTAATTTAGGTTTAATAAATTTTTAAAAATCAGACTTACATATTAAAGGTAAATATTTAAGTGTTTAACTTTATTCTACCTTTAACCTAATTAACCATGAACTGTGAATTTATTTAGTCTTTTTTTTTTAAATTTTATTTAGCATATACCAAATAACTTTTTGTAAATATAAAGAATTTAGAATTGATAATAATACAATATATCATAATTAACTTCTATATATAATTTACTTTTGAATAAATATTTGTGTTATCCTTGTAGTATTTTAAATAAGTCAAGTCCAAAACAAGTCCTTAAACTATAGTTGAGATAACTCTTTTACTAAGATTAATTGCATTTGCTTTAAATTAAACAATTTTTTTATTGGTAAAGTGGTTTTGAAAGGGTCTTGTAACCTTTTACAAAATAGGAGTCAAGACAAAGAACACTCCATAGCATAAATGCATAAATGTCACGCTAGAATAGAAAAGAAATGTAAGACTCCTTCAACACAAAAGAAGTCCTCATAGGGTCAAGGAGGAGAAATAAAAAGCCATCACAAGAGGATAAATAAAACTATTTGCAAAACCAACCCAGTGGCAACATCAAAACAAAAGGAAATACCATGAGCTAAAGAGAATCCCACGTAGGGGAAAATGAGAAATAGAAGAAATTGACATCCTTCGAAATCTACTGGAGACATAAAGACATATAAAGGTTCGGTTGCCCAACTGCATCACGCTCATCTATGGTAGCACCCATCAAAATTTTAAACTCCTCCAGAATATAAAATTGATTCTTGTATTCTTCCAAGAGAGTCTCTGCCTGAGATAGTAGAGAGGAAGTCATATTGGCTACTCTCCCTAGGGTCTTCATGATATCATGGAGATACTAGAGGTGGCCTATTTCAAAAATATTAGGCCAATAGGACACTCTAGAAGCCATTAGGGGGGAAGGCTTGGTGGAGGTACCCTCAAGAGGGTGACATTTCTTGGGAGTAGTCTCCTATTTGAATTGAAAGGAGAGTGAATCATCAGAACAATCATTATCAACCATAATTGAGGCCTTAAATTTACCACTACTCACTTTTGTTCTCGTGGAGTGACGAATGCCCAATGTTCCTTCCAATTTTATGTTGAAATCCAATGTATGATTGGTTCTTGGAGATGTATACATGTCCCCACCTACTCCTCCAATATTATCTGCAAGTCCCATGGTAGAGACCACCACTCCCATGATCCTGTGAGTTTGGTGCTCACAAATGTAGGAGTACATCGGCAAATACAGTACTTGGCTTGGGGGAAAAGAAGAGACCCTCCTCTTGATGTTGAACACTGATCTTTAAACAAACTAGAAGAGGTATTATTGTATGTTGATTATTTTCTTCCCCCATAAGTGGTTGTGTAGACACCAAAATAGCACCAATCCGATTATGTGACTGCAAGCACTGATCACATTGACACACACAGCCCCAAGGGCAGCCCCCAAAGGTTAAACAGTGGTCCTAACCACCCTCACAGTAGTTTTGGAAAGTCAGAGATCAATTTGGCACCTTCAGGCACTTTGTTCAATACTCATTCCACCCAGGGATGATTTCAAACTGGTATTCACCCCACCCAAGGATGAATAGCAGTATTCACTCCAGGGTGGGGCAAATAGCAGGTTTGACAGGCAAAAAGTCAAATCTTGACAAATGGTAGCTCATATCCGCCACTTAATTCTTCCTTCATCGCATGGGAGTGTGAGTGAGAATTTTTTAGCGTTAGAGGCAGTTACAGGGGTAGTCATGAAGTCCGTAATAAGGGAGGAATCTCCTTCCCCCTGGGAAGGCATGATTGCCAAGTGGCGCCTCTGCATGTCCAATTCAAGAGACCTCTAGGTCTATAAATTGGTGAGTTTCCTCACCCCAAAAGATATAGAGAAGGAGCATTTTGGAGCAACGAAGTGCTGTCATTTTACTTTCACACCCACACCCTCTTGAGTTGTGCCTTCAACATCATTGATATCCTTTGGAAAGGAGGTTATAGGGTGGTTATTGGAAGTGCAAATTCGAAACCCAAAAATTGACATTTGGCCACAATATCCCACCAAATTTGTCAAAAATACCCCATAAGAGGTTTTGGACCCATCCCAAGTGGATTGGTGCCGAAATCGGGCCCCAAACGACGGGCGACCTGCCCCCGGGTGCCCCCCACCCTACTATAGTCCTAATCGCCCCTCCTCGGAGCGATTGGAAACCTGTGGTAGATCTCTTTTCTTTTATTCTTGAATTTAATTCTATGCTATTTAGATAGGTACTCATTCAAATTCCATGTTGTTCTGAGGAATTTTGATCATGTTTCTATTATTTATCGCTTTTACTAACATGCAAGTAGCATCATCAAATTCCCATTGATGAAGGCCAAATTGGGAAAATATGACCATCTAGACCTTCCAAAAATACCCCCAATTAGCTAACCCCTAACTTTGTAGGTAATTTGGGGCTTCTCGAATGTGACATTTGGGACAGTACCTTTTTGGCATTTTGTTGCAGGTCTATTCATCCTGCTCCGGAGCGAATACAAGTCTACGGTGGATTTTCTGACTGTTCCATTTGCTGTGTTTCCTTTGTGATGTTTTGATGCCCCTATAAAAATTTTAGTTCATTTGGATCCATTTTAGTTATCATTTTATTTATATCTTGCATGCACTAATCGAAGGCATGGGGATTGCATGTTTTATTTCATCCGTAGGTGCTACTGATTGTTTCTTGTTTCTTTGAATGTAGGATCTAGAAATTAGAGGAGCAGTAAGTAGTCAAGACTGACCAACGCAAGCGGCAGTGACGTTTGGTCTGCCCATTTTACATGTGGGCACGCGAAATAAGGAATGATATCCATGGATGTAACAAGAACACATATTTCACACTCCTAGCCCTTAGAAAAGGAGGAGGCTCATTGTAACTGAGTTCTAAAACATATCAATAAAAAAAATGGTTGTCTTCCTTATTGGATTTTGTTTCGTTTCGATTCGTTCATGCTTTCCCTTTTTTCATACACTTTCAATTCATAGGATTTATCGTTAAGTTTAGTTCAGTTTGCATCGCACTTGGAGTTTCATTTTTGCTTCAGTATCCTCATGCTTGTAGTGGCGATCATAGTGGGACCTTTATCCTCTATTTTTAAGATCAGAAATTTGATCAAAATCTAATTTTTTTTGCTTACAGGTACCGAGTTTTCGAATGCTGGACTGTTGTTCATTCTAGCCTGTGGCGAATACAAAGCTGGAATTCGTCTTACCTAGGGATGAATGGGCATTTGCACCACCCTATGATGAATACAGTCCTGTAATTCATCCCTCCCCTGGACAAATAGCTGTCTATGTATTTTTAGGATAGAAACTCAGAACCAGCAGATTTGGGTAGAGAAGAGGTAAGGGTCTTGAACTACTTCTGTCATTTTCTATTTGCTGCTTCCTATTTTTTTGGTTCTTTGCTTGCTTAGGAAAAGTTGTACTGCATGTTTATTTCCTTTCGTGCAAAGTAAAAAGAACTCTACACATCACGTTTCAACATAAACACTAAGGAGCTGGTCGTTAAACCCCAGCCCTTGATCAAGACCAATGGTGGATTTCATCACCACCTTGGCTTGAATCTTGCATTCATAAACCCCGATCGCTACTGTTGCTAGACGTAAATCCTAACGAAAGATGATCGAGTGTAGCTGGGGTGATTCATAGCACATAAGGATAAGTCTTCTATGGTAGGTGTCAAAAATAGGGCGATCCCCCTTCTGTACCGCCTACATTCCACGTACCATCTACTCTCACATACCAAAATTTTCCCTCACGTAAGTGTGGGTATATAGAGAGGTTGGTATATCAGCCTGACAATGGTATATCGAAGGGGTGACCATTTTTGGGAGTCATAAGAGCCATCATTGATGCGTAGTCATTATACCATCATTAATTCTCAATGAATCTGTCAATCTAGGGTAGTGTACAAGGCTATTTGCGAAAGAAGTGAAACAACTATAACTTAGGTCAATCTAGAGCAACAGGTTTTATTGGTGGAACCAATTGTGTGGGGGGTTTTAGAACATTCTTATCTCTAAATTGCATGAAATAAACCTTAATATAAGTTGCAGAATTGGAAACTAATCATTAACTATAGAAATGAAGTCCTAATTACAATTGCAGAATAAGACCTAATTATATTGCGAAATAATGATTACAAAATTGAAAGTCTGATCCTAATTGCGAAAGGAAATCTAATTACTTTTGCAGTAATGAAAGTCTAGATCTAATGTGGAAATATAAACTGTCAAAGTTCCATAACGTGAAGGTTGTCAATCTTACATGCAGGATTTTGACAGCAAAACATAAAATGCAGGAAATTGCTGAAAAATAATAAATTCTGAAAATAACAGTCTGAAATAAAGTGGAAGCTTTGCTAAAAGTAAGATTTCAACTAAAAAATTAAGCACAAGGTTAATATAAGCATAAATAAACTAATACTGCAAATATTGTCAATTGTTTACAAGCAATTAAAATAACAAGTTCTACAACTCATTATGTTGCAGCAAAATCAGAATAAAAACTTGCTTGTTAGTCCTCCTCCTAGGTTTGGAAGTGGCTAGCCTCTTTTTCCAGAAGAAGGTGTAAGTATCTCTCTCTTTCTAAATCTTAATCACACTCATTTATAAGCAATATGAAATAGAACTAGTGCACTTTATTGATTAGAAGACATGATTAC
Source organism: Wollemia nobilis (assembly GCA_028583015.1). NCBI lineage: Eukaryota > Viridiplantae > Streptophyta > Pinopsida > Araucariales > Araucariaceae > Wollemia > Wollemia nobilis. The sequence continues at coordinate 2,208,158 of JAQPPZ010016460.1, forward strand.
AATAATTCTGTTGAAAAACTATTACAGGACTGTAACAGTCAATTTCTACCTATACTCTGTATTTTATGCTAGCTTCCTTACACTATTTTCTACCTCCTTTTCTATATACTTCCTCTCTACTAGGCTCAACCTGAATGGGAGCAATATTTATAGCTATCCTATAATCTGATTACAAACAAAGAATATCTCAAAAGATCTAATCCTACAATGCTTCGACAAATTCTGGTGTTATCCTAAAAGAGGACTAAAACTTGATCTTTCCCTTAATGATGGCTTTGGTCAGCAATGACGGCAAAGACAGATGGAAGATATTTCCCTTTACCTTTTCCAACCTTTATTTCCCTTTTTTCGGCTTCAAAAATTGGTCAACAGGTCAAAAAGCGTACTCTATTTTCATTCCGAAGATAAGTGGCTTCATTCCGAAGACAATGCAATTCTCATTCCGAAGATCGCTCATTCCGAATATACTGCATTCTCATTCCGAAGATAGCTCATTTTGAAGATACTACATGCTTCATTTTGAATATCCGCTCATTCTAAAGATACTACATTCTTCATTTCGAAGATCCGCTCATTTCGAAGATGTTGTGATCTTTCATTCCAAAGATATCTGTTCATTCTGATGATACTTCGGAATGAACAAATATATGCTTTTCCAGTGATATATTCTGCATCTCTCAAGTGGGTTATCTCTTAAGATCAAATTCTAATGGTCTTCATCCCTTTCCTCATTTGAATTCCATGCCTTGCTATTTATGGATAGCTGGCTAGAATTTATATGGGAAAGACCAGTTTTTGCTGCACAGCAATAGTTTGCTTGCACTGTTGCCAAATTTAGGTCAAGTAAATGCTTGAAATGAATCAAAACATGATTAGTGAAATGCTTCTATTATTCTAAGCATATCCCATTTTAGCAAATCATAGCAAAAAGAACACAAAACTATGCAAAAAGCTGTAAAATCAGCATATAATATTTCAAATACATTGATCATGCAAAATGGTTAATATACAGCATATTGAATCAACTTAACTAACATATCAGATAAAACATAAGAGTTTATAGGCATTTTTAGTGTTCAAAACATGTTATGATTGAGGCATTTCCAGGCCTCATCATTTTCCTCCCAACTTAGATTAATGCATGTCCTCATGCATTCGCATTGGGCTATGGAATCACATATGTCCATGTTTAGATTCCATGACCTGTAGAATAATTTCTTGTCTATGTAATACCCCCTATTTTCTTGAATGTTTCTAATCCAATATTCAAATTGTTCATCAGGCTGGGCATCTTCCTCAAAGTAGAATGGAACTGGAGTAATGATGGTCGAAGGCCTGAACCTAAGACCTATCCAGTTATGTTGCATGATTTGAATCAGCTGGACTACACATTTTTCTCTTCTTCTGGACCATTCGAAGTTGATGGGGGAGATGGGTTCTCTTTTCCTCAAAGACATGAAAAGTTCATTCCATCTGTCTCTGCATACTGACAATCTTTGGGAAGAAATTGTGATCACATAAATTGTTAAATCTGGCCACACAGTCCCTTAAATTGTTCAAGTACATTCTCTTTATATCATCCCTGTTCATCATTGAGAAGTGCTTCTTGGTGATAACTAGGTGATTTGGCTGGATTGCTCTGACTAACAACTCAGCCCTTGTTTTAATCACTTTATTCTGCTTTTTCTCTTGATCCCAGTAAAGCCGATTATGCAAAGTAGACATAAATGCTCTCAACTGAACATCTCCAATGTAGATTTGAGGATGAGAGTCAACTTCCTCTGGAATGAAGAAACTGTGTAAAAATAGTTCACATAGGATATTTTTCTGCTCAAAAGGACTGTCAAAATATGCCTCCAAAAAATCTTCAATAGTGTCCAATTTATATGGAAGGTTTGAAGTAATCCTCATGACCTGCCATCTGAGGTATTTTTCCTTCAAAATAAGGCTGTAAAATCTGGCTGGTCATCTAAATTGGACTAAAAATTTAGCAATTTGGCATAAGTCAGACACCTTTTCTTTCAATGCCTATATTTTTGTGTCTTTAGCTTCTAGCTGTTTTGCTTCCAATTTGAATTTTTTAGTTTTTGTGGCAAGCTACTCATATCTAATCATCCAGCTAGCTATGTCTGCATTGTACTATTCTAGAGACACAGTATTATGTGGTCTGACTACAGGTGGGATCCTAGGAAACAGATCAACTTGAACTCCTTTTTTTGCCACTTCTACTGGCTGTTCATCTATCAATAACTCTACTTGCACTTTCTTATTTGCTATTTCTATGAGGTTGTCATCAGATAGTATTTCTACTTGTACCCCCTTATCTATTGTTTCTATTGGAAGTGTAACAAGTTGAAATGCAGGGACCTCAATAGGAGTACTTACTTGAACATTTTCTTGCTGCTAGGACTGTTCTTGTGTTGGTGGCTCATCTTCAACATCCTCTGCTATGCTCTTCACCATTTTTGAAGCATCTTCAGAATAAGAAGGCAATGCTTCAGAATAAGATGGTGCTACTTCAGAATGAATAGGCACTTATTCAGAATGGAGTGCTATTTCAAGATGAACTCCCATGTTTGCCTCAACAGAGTCATCTGTCCTTGATAGACCTAGAAGCAATTGAGCCAAATTGTCTTCATCATTGGGTATAGTTGGCTATTTTTCAGATTATGATAGCAATTTTCTCAATTCTGCCACTTCCTGCTGAAGCTTTGCAATTTTTCTTTCTTGCATCTCAATGATGCTTTCTTTCTCTGAAATCCATTTGGTCTATCTTTTGACAACACTCCTTGCTACCCTCACTGCTTCTGTGATGTCTTCCACTTCTATTTCTACTTCAGAAGCTGATGCAGAAAAATCAGTTGCAGTTGGCTGCTCAACCAATATTTCCTCTTCTTCTACAACAATTTGTTCTTGTTCAGGAGGCTCTATGAGATTGGCTATAAGGGTATCCACCATATCTGTATCCTATTGAACTATAGCTTCCTCCAAACCATCCTACTTAGTTTCTGCCTCAACTATCTGTTCAGGGAATTTTGGAAAGTTTTCAAATGCTGGTTGTATCTCTATGACATTTGGGCTACTTGGTCTATCTTCTTCTTCCATGACCTGTTCTGTAGTTTCCTTCAAATGGATTCTTGTAGACCTCCTAGTTCTAGATGCAAATTTCTTCTTTTTGCTCTATTTTTTGGTGACAACAGGGGTCATGGGGTCAGTTTCAGATGCCTCTATTTCCCTTGTTGTTTCTACCTCTGTTTGGTTAAGTGCCTCACTTCTCTGCTCTGAAAAATTAGTTGCAGCTTCAGCAAAATGAACCTTCTTTTGTTTTTCTGCTCTGCTACCAGTTCTAGATCTTCTTCTCTTTTTTTTCTTAGCTCTTGAAGTTGAGGGTTCAGGAGCAAGGTTTTCTACTACTGCTGTGGGGTGTAGTTATGTAACAGCTTTAGGGGCACCTTCTACAGTTTCTTCTGCAGCATCTTCTGCAACATTTTCTATAGCAACTGTTTCCTCCTCTGCAGCAACATTAGCAGTATTTGGTTCTTCTTCTTCCTCACCTTCATCCCCCAAAATGACATCATTTAGGGTAGAGTAAAACCTGTCAAAACTCCTAGGGTTTCCTCTAAAATGGTGCTGGCAGACTAATTTGATGAGGCCATGATGGCGTAGGCTTCCTTTACCCTCCTGATATATTTTTGCCATGTTCTTTAATTCTTGATATAGATACAGAGGAAGATTTACCCTAACTTATGGTTACTGCCCACCATGTCTGAGATGGTTCAAAATTTGTAGATGATGCCCTGACAACATCACATACTGCCCTTCACAAGTCAGAAATTTAATTACCCAGGTGGCTACTTCATCCCAGGGTTCCTGCAGGTCGGCCCTTTTAACCCTTTGCATGTGTTGTTATGGGTTAAATATTCTAGTTCTCTATAATTTTCTTCTACAAACTGATTAACTACATTTGCCAATGTGTTTTTGCCAGATCTAGAAATTGAAATCCCTTCTAATGGCAGCTCTGTAATCTGACTTAAAATTTCAAGGCTTGCCTCAATAGTCATGCCGTTAATATGTGCTCAGTTGTTTCTAAACGTATGGGCGAACATGCCAGCCAAATATTCAGAAGACCCATTGAATTTATCCAAAAATGGCATAAACCCTTCGTTTTCAAAAATCTGCACAACTGCCAGATTTTCTTGGAGGTAAGTGGTATCTGCAAGCTCTGTTCTGATCTTTCGCCCCATATTTTCTGTTAAAAAAAATGTACACTGCGGCTGCTGTTCTTCTGCTGGATCTTTGGCTATTTTTTGTTGCAAATTTGCAGATTTTTAGTTTGAAACCTTCGTTGCCCTGTTTCTCGTCTTCCTCTTCGGAATGAACCGTAACCTGTGCACTATACTTCGCAAACACGTCTTCAAAAAGAAAGGTGGCACACTTTTCTACTTTTGCACTGTACACCTGTTCGTTGATAATTGCATGGATGTCCTTGCCATCAGATCCACCTCATTAGTTTTGCAGATTCTCACGTGCATGTTTATTGGCATTAAAATTTGGTGGCATATGGTTGGTCACGTCCTCCGTATTTCCAATGAGTGCAAAAACAAACCATGTGCTGACTGACACGTGTTCTTTCTTCGCATGCAACTAAAAATTTTTGATTTTATCGTACCTTGTCTTCTTGGATGCCATGTGGAAATGCTCTTTCCAAATATTATAACTTATTGCGTAGAAAAAATTTCATTTCGAAGATTATGACCTCATTTCGAAGACGAGTCTTCATTCCAAAGACAAATCCTCATTCCGAAGATTATGACCTCATTTCGAAGACAGGTCTTCATTCCGAAGACAAATATTCTTTGCAAAATTTTCATTTCGAAGATTAATCCTCATTCCGAAGATCAATCCTCATTCCGAAGATAGATCTTCATTCCGAAGATTATGCAGCAAGTCGTCATTCCGAAGACCAATTTTCATTCTGAAGACAAATTGTCATTCCGAAGACAAAGTTTCTTTCTAAAGACAAAGTGCAACATTCATTTTGTTGTCATTCTGAAGACAATTTCAATCCGAAGATAATACAGCAGGCACTATTTTTGGCATTCTTGTTCCGAAGATTAGGCAGAAATCAATATTTTCATTTTCAAACATGTCTTAAGTATGCCAACTCTTATGAATACCTTTTATGCTAATGGTTAATTGTCATATACTATACACCAATCATTTTACAATGAAGAAATGTAAGAAATATATACATGATAAAAACAATTAATGCCAGTTTTGAAGAATGACTGCCTTTGTTGATATTCTGCTGAGATTTTCTGCAACATTTCAAAACAAGTGCACTTGGTGAATTTGTACAATGATGGTTCAAAAATTTCTCAAGGTTATGCATCCCAGAAAACTGGTTTTCATGCACACCAACTCAGTAGTGCCTTAAGAAAAGGTTTTCACTGCTGAGTTATTCATTTTTCTCTCTTCTTTTTTCTTGATTTTTTCCTTCTTTTTTTTTGATCCTGACTATGCCCATGAAGGAATTTCATGATTTCACCTGAAACCATGCCCATGAAGGAATTCATACTCAAAATTTATTCATCTTTTTGTTTTTTGTTTTTTCTGAATTTTTTGTATTTTCTATTTTTTCTTGAAATCCACTGATCATGTTGATTGTTTTGAAGTGGAAGAGGGAATCTCTTCCACCTGCTGTGTATCCAAACTATCAAGTTGCTGCAAGAATTCTTCTTTAGTCAGAGGTGTATGGTATACCCTGAGGTGATTTCCATTCACTACCAAATTTCTTTGTGACCCATCAATAGGGGATAGACGAACTGCTCCGTTGTTAAATACCTCCTCAATCTAGTAAGGTCCCAACCATCTAGTTCTCAGTTTTCTAGGGAAGTCTTCGTATTGAGAATCAAACAGTAAAGCCCAATCTCCTTGTTGAAGTTTCCTTTGCTGAATGTGACTATCATGCCACAGCTTCCTCTTCTCCTGAATTACCTCAGTTTGGTGCTGAGCATCCAATCTAATTTCATCCAATGCATTCAGCTACAGAATCCTATCTGTCTATGCCTACAACAATTCAATTCCAATTTCCAGTGCTGTGCGCAATGTTAGTAGCTCAAATTCAATAGGTAAGAGAGGCTTTTTACCAAAGACTAGTTCATAAGGTGTGAATCCAGTAGTGGACTTTCAAGTAGTATTGTAGGCCCAAACTGCTTTAGGTAATTTATCTAGCCAATTTTTTCTATGAAAAGATACTATTTTTGTCAAGATGCGTTCTAGTTCCCTGTTTGTTACTTAAACCTGGCCATTTGCTTGTGGGTGGTAAGGTGATGATTTCCTATGTTTGATTTCATACAATTCTATAAATGCTTTTATGACTTTGGATGCAAATTGGGGTCCTTGGTCCGTGGTGATAGACCGTGGAGCTCCAAATCTCTAAAAAATCTGAGTATACAAGAAATTAGTGACCTTCTCTTCACGAGCATGTTTAAAAGCACACACCTCTACCCACTTTGTCAGGCAATCAGTGCATACTAGAATATGCACCTTTCCTTGAGAAGGTGGATCAATAGGTCCTACAAAATCAAGCCCCCCACCTCTCAAATGGTTCTAAAACAATTTGAGGTTGTAGTGGCATCTCGTTTGTATGAGTGGGTTTCCCCATTCTTTGGCATGCATCACAATGCCTGATGTACTTTTTCACATCCTTGTGAAGAGATGGCCAATAATATCCTGTCCCTAAGATTTTCCTAACTGTGCTTTTTACATAATAGTGTCCACCTCAGGGTTCATCATGACAAGCTCTAAGGATATCATACACTTCATCCTTTCAGATGCACCTACATAACACATGGTCAGGATTGCACTTAAAAAGCATACCCTTAATCCATTCAAAATTTGATCAATTATTTTTTCTATTTTGAAGTGAAATGTGGAGGAACTTTCCCTGAGACCAAATAATTGGCTATATCTGCAAACCAAGGTGATTGGACTGATATAGCAAATAATTTTTCATTAGGAAAAGTGTCATCAACTAATTCCCCTTCATCTGTGATTCGCAACCTGGACAAGAAATCTGCTACAACATTAGCTTTTCCTGGTTTGTTGATTATAGTGATAACAAATTCTTGCAGCAACAACAACCAATGAATAATTCTTGCACTTACCATAGGTTTATTCATCAAATACTTAATGGATGTATGATCTGTGTGAATAAATATTTGATAACCTGTGATATAATGCCTAAATTTGTTGATGGCATAAATTACTGCTAGGAATTCCTTCTCAATTGTTGTATAATTTTTCTCGGCTCTTGTCAAGTTCTTGCTAATGTTGTAGATGGGATAATGTTCACCATTATCAATTTGTCCTAATGCTGCTCCAATTGTTGTATTGGAGGCATCAGTCTGTATGTGAAATGGTAATGTCCAATTAGGTCCTCTGAGCATAGGTGGAGTTATAAATTTCTCTTTTAGAGCTTCAAATGCTTCCTGACACTTTGTAGACCAGGAGAATTCAAAATCTTTAGTCAATAGGGCAAACATAGGACTGGATATTGTGCTAAAGTTAGGAATAAACCTGCGGTAAAAACCAATGTGTCCTAGGAAGCTTCTGACATTAGTCTGAGTTTTAGGAGGAAGGAGATTATTGATAATTTCCACCTTCTTTGGATCAACTTGGATCCCTTCAGGAGAGATGTGATGACCAAGAACTATCCCTTCCTTCATCATCGTGAAACATTTATCTAGATTTAAGGATAAGTGGTATGTTTCACAGCGAGTTAAGACTTTGTCAAGATTTTCCAATGTAAAATCAAAAGTTTGTCCACATACTGTGAAATCATCCATGTATATTTCAACACTTTTGGTGGTCAGATCAGCAAAAATTTCTAGGACTGCTCACTGAAAAGTTGTTGGGGCATTACACAAACCAAAAGGTAAAACACTATAGGAAAATGTTCCCCATGGACATGTAAAAGTTGTCTTTTCTTGATCTTCAGGTGCAATCTGAATTTGATTATATCCACTAAATCCATCAAGAAAAAAAAAGTATCTTTTTCCAGCAAGAGTATCTAACACCTGTTCTATGAAAGGTAATGGAAAATGGTCTTTGTATGTCACCTTATTCAACTCTCTATAGTCTACACATACTCTCATTTTTCCATTTTTCTTAGGAACTATTACCAATGGAGAAACCCATTGGCTATCGAAAATTGGGTAAATGAATCCTACTTCCAGGAGTTTTTCAATTTCTTCTTTCACAATATATCTTAAGGCAGGATTCAATATTCTTTGAGGTTGTCTAACTGGCTTGACTTCTTCAAAGATAGATTCTGTGGGTACATATATCGGGATGAACTCCCGACATATCTTTGTAGTTCCAAGAAAAAGCATGAACATGCTTCCGCAAGACAACTATCGGCTTTTCTTCCTCTTCCCTAGTAAGTCTGGTTGTAGATGTTCAAAAATTTGCCTGGTCGGACTTCTATTTGTTTTGTATTTAGAAGGACTGAATTCAATCCTTTATACCTGGTGATTAAGGGATTAAGAGGACATTGCTTGAGATGGGAGAAAAGAAGCAGCTTTTTGTTTTATTGCTGCTTGAGGGAAGCATATCTTGTATGGAACAGTGAGAAGGAAAACTCAGATGATGGTGCCATCCATGTGGTAGTGAAACAAAGTTTCCCTGTGATAGCACAGATGGTTCATCTTCAGATTTTTGATTCTCCTCATTACTTAACTGTTGGATATTTGTTGTTTCCACTTCTAAATATTGTTCATGCAGAACATTCATCAAGATTATTTCATTTTCTAAGTTTTCTATGTCACTGAGGTCTTCTATGTGTTCTCTTACTACTAAGGTAGCTAGTTTAGAAATGACCTCTTCTGGTTCTTCCTCTGAGTCAAAAAACCATAACTAACCTAAAAATTTGCTGGATGGTTTTGTAGGAGGATATAAAGAAATCTGTTTCGGATCAATACCATTTGAAATAGTCATTTCCGGATCTGCAGTCTATGAAGGTCCTCTGTAGTTGCAAGCCAAGGTCTTCCCAAAATAATGGGATATCCATGTGCTAAATTTCTTGGTCAGTAAAACCGAGAAAATCTGTAGGGAATTCCTAAGAAGAAACTTCTATAGGGACATCTTCAATGATTCCTTCAGGTTTTGCAACCGACCTATCAACCATTTCTAAAACTGTAAATGTGGGGCTGAGATGTTTGAGCTGTAATTGTTCCATTGTATCTTTGGTCATGACATTTATTGCAGCTCCTAGATCCACTAAAACATTTGATATTGGTACTGAACCTAAGGTGACTATGATAACTGGGCTTCCTGGATCACTATACTTTGGAGGTACTAGTTTTCCAAATAAGAGATCAGCTATCTTTCCTTCAACCTGCACAGTCTTGGGAAATGCTTTCTTCTTTCTTCCTGCTCTTTTAATGCACAAATTTCAGACAATACTATTAATCTCTGGTATTTCCTTAATAGCTTGCAATAACGGCAATGATATAGTCAACTTTTTTAGTTCTTTGACCAATTTTGACTCAAAATTTTTTGGTATTGCATTAAGTCTTTCAGGATATGGAATTATCCTTGGTAATTGTTCTGCTTGTGTCTTTTTCTCTATTGTTGGTTGGATTATTTCTGGTTCCAATTTTTCTTCTGTTGGTTGGATTCTCTCTGGTTCTGATGATTCTTGCTCTTCATTTCCTTTGATTTCAATTAAAACTGGTTTAGGTACAACTTTCCCTGAACAAAGTTGGATGTCACTACAATCAAGAACATTAATTTTAATATTTTCTTTAGCTTCAGCCACATAGACAAGAGGTGTCTGTCTTACACTGTTTGGATTAGTGACTGGCTGACCTAGCAATTGAGGTTGTTTCACTTACTATGTTTGCTGTTGTTTTTCTTGAAAATTTTGATTAGGTGTAGGCAACAAATGCTGAGTTTGACCTTGATTCCTTTACTGCCTTGGATAGGACTGGTATTGCTGATTCCACTGTGGTTGGTTTTGCATCCAATGTGGATTAGTCTAATTTTGATTCCAAGATGGGTTTTTTTGATTCCATGAGGGGTTGTTTTGATTCTGATTCCAGGATGGGTTACTCCAATTTTATTGTGGCCATTCTTGGGAATTTTTCCATTAAGGATAATTCTAAGGACGTTGGGGTGGTTTTGATTGTCCCCAAGGCATAGTACCAAGATTATGCCCCCAATTTGTAGGAAAACGAGGGGGATTTTGATATTGAGAGAAATTTCCCCCTTGTTTTAGTCCAATATAGTTGAGTTCCTCAGTCTAGTTTTCTAACACAGTTTTGAGTTGTGGTAGCAAGTGGCATTGATTAGTTGAATGCCTTTTTGAATAGATACTACAAATGGCTGAGATAGATGTTTTATTCAAAGGACATTCCTGCAAAGCATGTTTATTTCTACATCTTGGGCAATAAATTGCCAAAGGTTTTGTGTTTTTTACTTTTGTAGACATTTCCCCTAAAGTAGTGTTTAAGTGCACTAGAATATCAGTTTTGAAATTTGCAAGTTCCTCTATCAGGTCCTTTACATCAGTGCCATTTGTGCGGATTTTTCTTCTTCTCTGCTTAGTGCGAGGGTAATTCCTACAGAGATCCATAATTTCCTCATTACTGAGAGTGGTTACATCCCATTTTCCCATCAAATCTAGAACTTCTCTGGATTCATCTTGCAATCCTCTCAAAAATATGGTTTTACATAATTCTAGTTCTACAAGTCCACATCTCCTTTGAACAAAGGAGAACCTATCAAGATAATCTTCCAATGTCTCATCATCTTCCTGCTTGATTCTGAATAACTCATATTTTCTATTTCTTACATGATAATATTCCTGATATTTGTCTAAGAAGACAGTCTCCATTTGATCCCAGGTTCTTATGGAATTTGGATCTAAGCTCATGAACCAGCGCAATGCTGAATCCTTGAGAGTTGAGGGAAAAGCCTTAAGTTTTTTATTATCATTTATATAATCATAGGTCTGACACACTACCTTGAATTCAAACAAAAACTGGTCAGGATCTTCAGATACAACACCTCGAAAGGTTGGAAGTACTGAAGGTGAAATGGTCTTCATGGGAGAGTTTTGTGTTGGATTTAGACAAATAGGATATTCAAATGTTTTGGATGGTTGGAGTATATCCTGATCATCTCCTTCATTATGAACATAGCCATGTTGGCCATCTATATTGCCTCCTTCTGCCATAGTTTCCTATTTATTGGGATAAGTTAAAGCTTCCAAAATTGTTCTCTCAAGAGGTCCAAGCCTCTTTGTTGAGGATGAGTCTGATGAATTGTCTTTCCTAGGATATTCTGATGATGATAAAATTGGTGATTTTTCTATCTCAGAATGTTCTAGTGATGGTGATACTGGTGATTTTTCTATCAATATTTCTGGTAATTCAAACACAGGTGATTCACCCCTTAGGCGTGAAGATCTCCTTATTGGGACAAGCCAGGGATCCTTTGGGGTAGTTCTACCTTTTTCATCCCTAGACTTACTCATTCATGTTTACTCTTAAATGACATAAATTAAGTCAATAGTTGTTATCTTCCTCAGCTGTTGTATTCAGATTTTAATCTGAATTCTCACAGCTTAGTCTGATTACAGCTGTTGTACTGTTTGTTTTCTTCTGACAACACTATTCCCCGACAACGGTGTCAAAATGATGTGTAGTTGTTATACCATCATTAATTCTCAATGAATCTGTCAATCCAGGGCAGTGTACAAGGCTATCTGCGAAAGAGGTGAAATAGCTATAACTTAGGTCAATCTAGAGCAACAGGTTTTATTGGTGGAATTGGTTGTGTGGAGGGTTTTGGAACATTCCTATCTCTAAATTGCATGAAATAAACCTTAATCTAAGTTGCAGAATTGGAAACTAATAATTAATTGTAGAAATGAAGTCCTAATTACAATTGCAGAATAAGACCTAATTATATTACAGAAATAACAAGTTACGAATTGAAAGTCTGATCCTAATTGCAGAAAGGAAATCTAATTACTTTTGCAGTAATGAAAGTCTAGATCTAATGTGGAAATAAAAACTATCAAAGTTCTATAACATAAGGTTATCAATCTTCTGTGTAGGATTTTGACAGCAAAACATAAAATGCAGAAAATTGCTGAAAAATAGTAAATTCTAAAAATAACAGTTTGAAATAAAGTGGAAGCTTTGCTAAAAGTAATATTGCAACTAAAAAATTAAGCACAAGGTTAATCTAAGCATAAATAAACTAAGACTGCAAATATTGTCAACTGTTTACAAGAAATTAAAATAACAAGTTCTACAACTCATTCTCATCATGAAGAAAATCGAATAAAAACCCGCTTGTTAGTCCTCCTCCTAGGTCTGGAAGTGGCCGACCTCTTTTTCCAGAAGAAGGTGTAAGTCTCTCTCTCTTTCTAAATCTTAATCACACTCATTTACAAGCAATATGAAATAGAACTGGTGCACTTTATTGATTAGAAGACATGATTACAATAATTCTACTGAAAAACTATTACAGGACTGTAACAGTCAATTTCTACCTATACTCTGTATTTTTTGCTAGCTTCCTTACACTATTTTCTACCTCCTTTTCTATCTACTTCCTCTCTACTAGGATCAAACTAAACGGGAGCAATATTTATAGCTATCCTATAATCTGATTACAAACAAAGAATATCTCAAAAGATCTAATCCTACAATGCTACAACAAATTTTGGTGTTATCCTAAAAGAGGACTAAAACTTGATATTTCCCTTAATTATGGCTTTGGTTGGCAATGACGACAAATACAGATGGAAGATCTTTCCATTTACCTTTTCCAACATTTATTTCCCTTTTTTCGGCTTCAAAAATCGGTCAAAAGGTCAAAAAGCGTACTCTATTTTCATTTCGAAGATAAGTGGCTTCATTCCGAAGACAATGCAATTCTCATTCCGAAGATCGCTCATTCCAAAGATACTGCATTCTCATTCCGAAGATTACTCATTTTGAATATACTGCATGCTTCATTCCGAAGATCCGCTCATTCTGAAGATACTGCATTCTTCATTCCAAATATCCGCTCATTCCGAAGACGCTGTGATCTTTCATTTCAAAGATTTCTGTTCATTCCGAAGATACTTCGGAATGAACAAATATATGCTTTTATAGTGATCTCTTCTGCATCTCTCAAGTGGGTTATATCTTAAGATAAAATTTCAATGGTCTTCATCCCTTTCCTCATGTGAATTCCATGCCTTGCTATTTATGGACAATTGGCTGGAATTTACATGGGAAAGACCAGTTTTTGCTACACAAGAATAGCTTGCTTGCATCATGTTGCGATTTAGGTGAAGTAAATGCTTGAAATGAATCAAAACATGATTAGTGAAATGCTGCTATTATTCTAAGCATATCCCATTTTGGCAAATCATAGCAAAAATAACACAAAACTATGCAAAAAGTTGTAAAATCAGCATATAATATTTCAAATACATTGATCATGCAAAATGGTTAATATACAACATATTGAATCAACTTAACTAACATATCAGATAAAACATAAGAGTTTATAGGCATTTTTAGTGTTCAAAACATGTTATGATTGAGGCATTTCCAGGCCTCATCAATCATATTACATTTAAACACCCTTTACAAAAGATTTCAAAACAAAATAAAAAACACACTAAACCAAGTTTAGGGCACACCTTTTATCTTTAAACGAGATAATCATTACTTTGCGTGTGTGATATTTTTTGTTTAGTATAGCATAAAAATCATAAAAAGAAGTAAAAATCTACACATCTTGTAGGAGAGCACCACCATGGTGTACACCCGTAGCCAAGCCCAATCACGGGCAGGAGTTGCGAAGAGTGTACAAGGGGGCACAAGTCGCCTCCGCTATAGCCCCGAGGACTTGGTCATACCGCCTTGGAGGCCTGGCCCACAAAAGAGTCCACATCATTCCATTTCAGAATGGAACTATAGAGGCACCCCTTTAAGGGACATGCCCATCCGTCATAGCCCCTTTAAGGAGGAGTCCTTACATGTGGCGCTCAACATAAACAATAAGGTTCCCTTAGAAGATCGATATGAGTGGCCCCCATGCGATGAAGCACTAGAGCAACATAGGGTCCATGAGGAGAGGCCACATGATTATGTCATCCCTCCTTTACCCCCCATCATTGTTAGGAATAAAAATCCAAACCTAGAGCACAAGGCTCTTCAAGCAGGGCGAGCCAACTCTGCCTGCCCATTTCATGTATACGAAAGGAAGCACGAGGAATACCATCATATTCCTCAAGATAAATACACAACATGAGAGCAATGCGCCTACGCACCTGCTATTTACTAGAGTCACCTACCGAGGCTAAAGCCTCGAGTGAATGCCTCCAACCTCGACAGAGGGAAGCGGCCTATAAAGATCTCGGATCATCGCAACCGAGATAAATGTGTAGGAGAGGTATCTAGGTCTCCCAGACTCAAGATGGTGGAACAAATCGACCTAGAAGTCGCTAGACATGCCGCCCACCAAGCATAAATTACGCAACTTGAGCAAGACTAGCAGTAGCTAGAGCATCTATATTGCCTTAGCAAAGAACGCATTCAGCACAAAAAAGAGGAGCTGCTCCATAACACGATGCCTGAGAGGGTTCCAACCCCTCACACCCAAAGAGTAGAACCATATGAGAGGCACAACCCCTTGGTGCGAGACAGGTCCCCGTGACCTTACCAAGTGTTGCCTTTGAGACCTCTTAGACCTGAGCGGGAGACCACTCCTAGGAACAACGACGGGCTCCCTTTGCGGGGGCCCACCCATGGTCATATGTCTCATCCAGAGACTCCTCAAGAAGCCTATGAGGAGTACGAACAAGAAGAGTGGGCTGAAATGCCCTACCAAGGCAAAGGGGCTGCTATCCGGCCACCCCTCCATAGGCCTCAAGTTTCTTGCAACCCACAATGGGAGCAAACTAAAGAGGAAGAGATTAAATCTTCTGATGCATATAAAGCGCTGCTAGAGCATTTGGAGTCTATGGAAACTAAGGCTTTTGGGCCCCAAAAGCCCACGTTACGCCAACTCTACAACCATCCTCTACATCCATCATTACCAACACCCCCTTACCCTAAACACTTTAAGCTGCCTCAGTTGGCAATCTTTAGAGGTGATGAGGATGCCCAAGAGCATGTGACGAGATTCCTGAGCCAATGCTTTGGCATTAAGGATAATGATGCTTTGTTGTTAAGAACATTCATCACCATGTTTGCAGGCCCTACCTCAGATTGGTTTACTCAATTACCAAAGCATAGCATTAGCAACTTAGATCAGCTAGTGGATGTGTTCCTTGAATGCTTCGCCTTCAACACCAAGAAGAAGGCATCACTAAGCGACTTAGCCAGCCTCAAGAAGTATGAGGAAGAAACCATGGTGGCCTATGGGAATCGGTGGAGGAATCTACTTTCTAAGCTACCCTACCTCCCTCCTATGTCCGACCTCACACAAATATTCTCAAAAAGCTATTTGAGATCGATCTCTGTGCTATTGCAGCTACAACAATATGCAACCTGAGAAGAAGCTCTGGCACAAGCCAGAATCATTGAAGAGATCAAGATTTAGGATGGCAAGATAGCCAAGCCGAAGAAGAAAGAATGGTCTAAGAACACCAAAATAGGGACCACGCAACAAAAACTTGCTACGGTCAATCAGGTTACTATCAACATCCCTAAGCCTGCATAAGCAACACAGCCCCAAAAGGCTAACCATCAAGCGGTGCCTCTTAATAGTTATGGTTGAGAAAATAAGTGGCAAGAGCAAAATCAACCGTGTCACCCTAGGCAGCAATTCACACCTTACACAAAGTCTAGAGACTCCCTGTTTGACTGCTTGTCAGTGGCAAACTTGATCAACCTGCCCGAGATTCAGCCCATAGATCCCAACATGCCAAAACCTAAGGGCTTGTTGGCATTTTTGCCACATTTATTGTTATTATTAATTATTAATGCTTAAATTGTTGGCCCAAAGCAGTTTTGTGAGTTTCGAGGAGGTTTTTCCGATTTTCGAAGATTAAATGCTGCCCCGAATTAAATGCTTTGCGGATTTTCAATGCGGTCAAGGTCGAAGAGCACCCAGGCCACCAAAATTAAAGATTTTCTTGGTTCGAAACTCCTGGTCGTGGATCATTTTAACGGTTTTTCATGCACATGTTTAAAAAACAAATTTAATGAAGGTGGTTCTTCGAAGCTGACATGTACATTGCATTCAATTTTGTGGGTCTCCAAGGCTGCAATTAAGGGGATCGTGTGCATAATTTCCAATGCATAATTGTAGATCACAAGGAAGTTGGTTTCAAATATTTAATGCTGCAAAGAGGACGACCCTCTATAAAAACCAATGTAAGCTTCATTTGAAAGTGTGGTTGGAAAATTCTCTGCTAGAGACTGGAAGTTCGTTTGCAGGAATAAAGGATTGGCTTCTATTTTTCAAGCGTTTGCATTGGTGATTTCCTTTCTGTTCATGTTGCATTTCTAATAGCATTTGTATGTCTTCATGGCTGTTACATTTAAATTCTGCATACTGGATTTGAATATTGCCGTAAGAGTATAAATTCCTGGAATGTGATTTTGGAGGGTTTTTTTGTATGCATCGTGCGGAAGTTAAGTTAGTAACTTTTATTGCTTGTTGTTGCTGCACTTGAAGTTTCCTGCTGTTATTTTCTAATCCCATAACTTCGGCCTGTGGCCATATTTCCCATTTCTTTTTGTAACCTTTTTAATTTCTTTCCAGTAACCCTTATCTTACACCAAGTTTAGAATAGTGAAGGGAACCAGCCCACTCTGGAGATTGGTCTGGGAGCCATTTCTTGCTTCCAGCCTTTCAATGTTGGCCGGGTCTAGGGCGCACTTGTAAAATCCTTTCCTGTGGCAGATTTTGGACCAACAAGTTTTGTCTCCAAGAATTCATAATCGGTGGGATAAGCATAATTTTCCAAAGTGATAAACCCACCGGTGCCAACAGTTTTTGGCACGCCCGGTGGGACAGACTTCTTCTGTCTCAAAAGATCCACATTTTTTTTTAACACCCGGAGGTCTCAAGATTTTTGATGAGCTGTCTTGGCCTCACAGCGGAGATTTGTAAGTTCATCTGGCGACTTTGCTGAGTTGAAGATCCGAATTTCTTGATCGTGGACGCCTATTTTTTTTAAAGTTCAAAGAATGTTCATCTGGCGACTCTGACTTAATGGCGATAGCCGTGATCCCGCAGACCACTGCCACAAAGGCGAGGGTTTTTCCTAGATGGGATGATCCTGGCCCTCTGAATCTCCAAATTCGGCATGAAATTCCCAAAGGTGCCCTGAAGGCCCTAGCAAAATATGATGGTACCGAAGGCATGGCTCTGGCGCATGTTGAAGATATTGCTACTTTGTCAATGATCCATGTCATAAATCACGAGGATATCATGATCAGACTTCTGGTTCAGTCTTTGGAAGGAAGGGCGTTGTAGTGGTACAGATTGCTCAAGTGTCAAAGCATCAGCTCATGGGATGATCTAGCGGGAGCACTAATCAAAAGATTTGACGAAGATCCCTTTTACAGTTCTTTGGATCTCTATCAGTTTTTAATGTACATCAAGAGAGCACCTCTAGAGAGCATCACGGACTTCAATGTCCGATTCTTGAGAAGCTGGAAGAGAATTCCAGAGAAGATCCGACCATCACCCACCCAAGCCCACCTCTTCTATGTTCGAGCTTTCCATTCTGACATAGGTCTCCTCTTGCTGCAATCAGGTGAACAAAGGTTCCCACAAATCTTTGAGGAAGCAGTGCGAGCGGAACAACTTTTGCTCTTATCAGGAAAATTACCGTGGGGAGAAACTCCATCACTTTCTCCGGTAGTTGCTGCTCCTGTCCATCCCGCGCAGTATTTTTCATGCCAGATCCCTTATACTGAGCAGAAACCTGAGATGCCGTTGTGTGGAGCTCAAGGGACAGATCTCATCCAAAGCCAAGGATCGGACTATGCAGCAATGAACAATATGGTTGCTTGCAGTTTTCATAAGGAGATGGATCCAGAGGATATAAGCGAAGAAGAAGAAGAGATTCAAGTGGCAGACCCTGAGCACCAAGAAGGCATAGCTGTGCAAGACACGCAAGCATTTAGTCAGAACCTGTTGAATATGTCAGATCAACAGGTGAAGTCGGCAAAGATCCTGAAGAAAGGACTGTTGCTGGACAATTTCTGTGATCGGATCCAGGAGTTGGAGGAACCTGTTCTCAGTCCACAATCAGAGAACTCTTCAAGATGGTGGGGTTTCTTTTCTGCATTATTTGTAAATTGTGTCGATACTGGTATACAACATGATAACTTGCCAGTGTCTGAAACATGGAGAACTTCAGGAAGAAGCCAGCCCAATTTCAAGGACCGACTTAAGTATGATCAGATCTGGTCAGGACATTGCAGATTTACCGGATAACCCTCTGAGACTAGGTGTCTGGTGGCGACATGCCAATCATGTCGTGAACTATTGTATATAATATTTAAAAAAAAAAAAAATAGAAAGAGTAGAAAAAAAAAAAAAAGAGGTATTGTTTTTATTTATTCATCTCGGCTCTTGTTGCCTGCGAGCCGTAGATGCTTGTTTTTCCTTTGTTTTTCTCCTCCCAATAGTTGGTGGCTTTCTAGCAATTTCTTCTTTCTCCTCTCCTTTTCTTCCTTTCCCTTCTTCATCTTCCTTCTTTTACTTCTTTTTCTTCTACAGTTAAGAAACAAGCCACGGTTGTTGTTTCTTTTCCCCATTCCTATTATTCCCGTTCCTTCTTATCCCTTTCCTCTAAGTTCTGTCATTTTATGCATTTATTTTATAGTCTAGTTCATTTTCATTCCACACTTTTCATACTTCCATTTCCATTCCATCCGTTCATTCACTTTCATTCCATCCATTGTAGATGGTAGTACAACAGCATTCTGTTATTGTGTCTACCACATTGCTTTGTCAATCTATCATTTCATTATTGTCATCACTCCATTGCATTCACCGCTTGCGCAATCGCAGGAGCTCACTCCACTATCGCATTCCATTTGTCGCATTTCATAACCAGTCATATGCAGGTTCTTTCAGTTTCAACTTTTTCAGCAGAAGATGATTGCAGCAGTCCCCTGACATGTACCACCGCAGCTAGTTTACAGTTCCAATATGACTCTGTGCCCAATGGATTCAGGCCTGGATTCTTGCATACAGCGAGCTGTATACCCCATGAGCCACCAAGAATGTTGGCATTTTTGCCACATTTATTGTTATTATTAATTATTAATGCTTAAATTGTTGGCCCAAAGCAGTTTTGTGAGTTTCGAGGAGGTTTTTCCGATTTTCGAAGATTAAATGCTGCCCCGAATTAAATGCTTTGCGGATTTTCAATGCGGTCAAGGTCGAAGAGCACCCAGGCCACCAAAATTAAAGATTTTCTTGGTTCGAAACTGCTGGTCATGGATCATTTTAACGGTTTTTCATGCACATGTTTAAAAAACAAATTTAATGAAGGTGGTTCTTCGAAGCTGACATGTACATTGCATTCAATTTTGTGGGTCTCCAAGGCTGCAATTAAGGGGATCGTGTGCATAATTTCCAATGCATAATTGTAGATCACAAGGAAGTTGGTTTCAAATATTTAATGCTGCAAAGAGGACGGCCCTCTATAAAAACCAATGTAAGCTTCATTTGAAAGTGTGGTTGGAAAATTCTCTGCTAGAGACTGGAAGTTCGTTTGCAGGAATAAAGGATTGGCTTCTATTTTTCAAGCGTTTGCATTGGTGATTTCCTTTCTGTTCATGTTGCATTTCTAATAGCATTTGTATGTCTTCATGGCTGTTACATTTAAATTCTGCATACTTGATTTGAATATTGCCGTAAGAGTATAAATTCCTGGAATGTGATTTTGGAGGGTTTTTCTGTATGCATCGTGCGAAAGTTAAGTTAGTAACTTTTATTGCTTGTTGTTGCTGCACTTGAAGTTTCCTGCTGTTATTTTCTGATCCCATCACTTCGGCCTGTGGCCATATTTCCCATTTCTTTCTGTAACCTTTTTTTAATTTCTTTCCAGTAACCCTTATCTTACACCAAGTTTAGAATAGTGAAGGGAACCAGCCCACTCTGGAGATTGGTCTGGGAGCCATTTCTTGCTTCCAGCCTTTCAATGTTGGCCGGGTCTAGGGCGCACTTGTAAAATCCTTTCCTGTGGCAGATTTTGGACCAACAGGGCTATAGGGAGGATTTTTACTATAGGTTTCGTAGGTAGAAGGGACATGACCTTAATGCATGTTGGAAGTTTAAGGGCTTGGTGAAGACCTAATTGATAACAATACATTAGCGATGGATAATCCCATGGCACCAAGCAACCAATAAATGGAGGTCTTTAAGGACCACTTGCTGCCCATGATGCACAGGCAAAGATCCTACAAGTTAATGAAGTCACATAGAACTGCCCCATATAGGGGTATGTAGGGATGATCAGTATAGTGACTTGGAATAGGAGGTATCCGAGTGTAGCTGCCCCCACGGCAACTACTGGTGAGTTGCCAACAACAACACAACCGCAACACCTTAGACAACCTCCTTCGCCTAGACCCGCTACCATAATTCAGACCAAAATCACTTAGAGCTTGCGGACCACGTCGGCTAGGCTCTCCATATACAAGCTCATACAACAATCAACGCCCCATCGAGAGGCTCTAATGGAGATATTGAAAGCCATCGAGTTGCAGCCCCACAAAGAAAATTCTTTCAACAACTTTGTGGGACATGTCAAAAGATGCACTGATCTAGTCATCACTTTTTGAGAAGACGAAGTGAAATCAGTGGCTGATGATATGGCGGATCCACTCCTGCACGTTATCATGTGGGTCAATGGGATTTCATATAAGAGGGTGTTGGTAGACACTGGCTCATCCAGCAATATCATCACAACAGTGGCATTGAAACATTTGAAGTTGCCAGCATCTCACATCACGGATTCCACCTACACTCTGTGAGCATTCAATGATGCGATATGCTCAACAGTTGGCATAATTGTCCTACCCATCCAGGTGGGACAAAAGACTATACCTACATTGTGCCATATTTTGGAAGGTGAGATGGCCTATAACATCTTGCTGGGTCGGCCATGGATCAGGGATATGAAGTGTGTCCCTTCGATAGCTCATCAGTTTTTGAAGTATACATTTGAAGGGGAGGTGCATGTAGTCCCGAAAAACTTAGAACCCTTAAATTATTGCAATGCAGTGCAACTGATGCCGCAATCGACCCTTCCATCAACACATTTAGATTTTTAGTTGAATCCATCTAGACAGGGTCTAATTTCGTAGGCATCCCCGCTGACAAGTCCATAAAAACCATAGCTAGGTCCATCTTCATCGGCTGGTCCTTCACCAACAATGCCACCTATGGTGGCCGCATAGAAGGACAAAGGGAAGAAACCCTTGGAAGAGGCACCACCATCAGTATCAACTATCTCTATTGAGGAGATGCCTAGTAGAATGGAATTCGAGGCTCCTAGTCCACCCGAAATGGAGTGGATTCCAAAAGAACTTTCGTTTCCTCCCCCTCAATCGCTAACAATCATCGTTGAAATGGCCAATACGGGCCTGGGGGAGTATCTGGTGTAGAATATTGTAGCAACACCCACACTAGAGTCCATGCAAGACATGGGGAGACCTCACATCCGCATCGGTACCATTGTTCCTCTAGGCTACCCACCGAATAAAAAAAAATTTGTGTATGGGAGCCTTGATCATGGTACTGAACCATACATGCAAGAGGATGAAGATGAAGAGCCCTTTGTAGAAGATGTCAACTATTTGTCTAACCCATACTTTTCTTTGAGATACCTTGGCCAATGTAATTGGCATGGATATGGGTTAGGCAGATATGAGCAAGGAGTGTGTGTTCTTTGCCAACCAAGATACCAAATGGCATATGACAAGTTAGGAGTAGGGTTCAACCACCCCCTCCCCTTGGACATCTTGGTAGAGAACATGCAAGGCCTAGTTATAGGCAACAAGGGGGATTGGAATTAGATCCGCATGCCAACCCTAACACGACATATACACTGGGAGATTATCTTCCATTGTTGACAACCAACCTTGTTGACCTCAACAACCCTTTCCCTTCGCTCGAAAGAGGAGAAAGTTCAAAAACACACCTACAAAAGAGAGGTAGACAAGGTCAAGAAGGATATTTTGAGGACGAGTCAGAATATGAGGTAGCACCATGGGATCCCTTCGAATAAGATAGCAATCACTCACAAGTGACCCCCATGGATGATTATTAGGAAAGCCTCTTGGCAATGTTCCATTTGGTGGCTCCCATCGAGCAAGTGCCACCACAAGGCAATCAAGCCCCACCGCAAAGAGCGGACCAACTCTAATGGGGCCAGATCAATTTGCTCGAGCAAGACGAGCCTCTAATGTCGCAAATAGTTATTGGAGCCAACGAAGGCCTTTGGATCTTCGACAACGATTATGAAGATGAAACTGAGATGGCCTATCTCAATCATATGCGATAGCAACAATACCCCTTAGAGATTAATGACATATTTGAACAACTAAACATAGTGCCAGGGCATGAGTGGTACGTAGACCCAGCGTGGTGGGAACAAGTGTTGAATCTGCCACTTTGGGCATACGAAGAATACCTTCCACCTAGAGACCCTATAGTGATATCAGTGCTAAGGGCAGACCCTGTCTTCCTATCCGCACATAGGGCCGATCCATTCGTGCCAATACCTCCAGAGCTAGACCCGAGCACAGAGAACATCCAAAATGTTTGAGTCACCACACCCACGGTAATGGAGACCAAAATCATTTCATCAACATGATCTCCATTGACTTAATCGCCCCCATCCATAACCCGACCGATCCAGCACAGTCGTTGTATCTAGACATAGATGCCATAGACTCGTGTCAATTCACCTCCATCCCCATCAGAGTGCTGGCCTTTCGGTAAAATGCTTCATTTTACCCCAAGGCCAACTCTGGATATCTTCCATGCTGAAGAGGAACCCGAGGTTCCCAACGTAGATTTAAACTCATCAAATGATATCCATTTGATCCCAACTCCACACCAGTTGGAGGACGGATCCCACATGTCGATCGAGGAGATGACTAACGTAGACATCGGATCTAATCCAATGAATCCATAGATTATCAAGCTGGGGGTAAGCTTATCCCCCGAAGAGCAAGCCGACTACATTACCCTTCTCAAAGAGAAGAAGGAGGTTTTTGCATGGTCCTACAGAGACATGCCGGGGCTAGATCCATAGCTAGTCACACATAATATAACGCTTGATCCGACAGTCAAGCCAGTTAAGAAAAAACTATGCAAGATGCACCCAACAGTGGCCTTGATGGTCAAAGATGAATTGCAAAAGCTGTTGGATGCATAGTTTGTCATCTGCGTGGATTACCCACCATGGCTGTCCAACATGGTGCCCATCAAGAATCTCGACGGGAGGATTCGCATATGCACTAATTTTTGAGATCTAAACAAAGCGAGTCCTAAGGATGATTTCCCCTTGTCGAGCATCGACGCATTGGTAGACGCTACAATAGGCCATGAAATGCTTTCCCTCATGGATGGTTTCTCGGGATACAATCAGATTCGTATCAATCTCGAGGACCAACTAAAAATGGTGTTCACAATGCCTTGGGGGACATTTTGTTATAAGGTCATGCCTTTTGGCCTTAAAAATGTTGGCGCCACCTACCAACGTGCCATGACGTACATCTTCCATGATTACATGCATAAAACTTTGGAAGATTACATGGATGATTTGTTGGCCAAATATCTTTTGCGCCCAGATCATCTCGATGACTTAAGCAAGATCCTCGATCGCCTCATGGAACATAAAGTCAGACTCGAATCCCAAGAAGTGCATATTTGGCGTCACATCTAGAAAACTCTTGGGTTTCATAGTCTCAAAGTGAGGCATCGAGGTGGACCCAAACAAAGTCAAGGCAATCCTTGAAATGCTTCCCCCAACTACCATCAAGCAGCTCGAAGCCTGTAGGGAAAGGTCACGTCAATCAAGCGCTTCATAGCATAGCTATCCGACAAGTGTCGACCCATGAACAAATTATTGCATAAAGGGGTAGCATTTCATTGGGATGACGAGTGCCGATCAGCCTTTGATGACATTAAGCAATACTTGGCTTCGCCACCAGTATTGGCACCA
This sequence comes from Wollemia nobilis, assembly GCA_028583015.1. Lineage (NCBI taxonomy): Eukaryota > Viridiplantae > Streptophyta > Pinopsida > Araucariales > Araucariaceae > Wollemia > Wollemia nobilis. Next base: position 2,232,384 of record JAQPPZ010016460.1, read on the forward strand.
CCCAGACCAAGAGTGTCATTCTACTTATACATCTCTAGCTACTGAGGTGGCACTCGGGTGCCATGCTAGCCCAGAAAAATGAACTTCACAAAGAACAGAGCTACTTACTATCTTAGCCGCACCCCGGTCGGTTATGAACTTAACTATGCATACATTGAGAAACTCTGCTGGGCAGTGGTGTTTGCTACCAAAAAGCTATGCCACTACATGTTGAGCAACACTACGTATGTTGTGTCTAAGGAGAATCCATTGCGGTACATGATGAGTCATACTTATCATAGTAGCCGCATGATGAAATGGATCATGTTGTTGATAGAATTTGACATAGAGTTTATTGGATAGAAATCCATCAAAGGACAAGTCATAGCCGATCAACTAGCAGAGGCTCCTCTCGAAGACGATCAGCCTCTGGTCATAGAACTACCCGATGATGGGGTCTTCCATGTCTCAGAATCGCCAGATTCTGATGAGCCTGAGTCACAAGCCGACATAACCCTATTTTTTGATGGTTCTAAATGTGAGCAAGGGGGTGGCACGGGAATTGTATTCTTCACACCACAAGGGGCTCCAATGCCTCTGTCATTTAAATTAGACTTCCCGTGCACCAAAAATAATGTCGAATATGAAGCCTTGCTCATAGGTCTTCAGACAACAATCACCATGAACATCAAATGATTGAACATCTTTGGTGATTCGCTGTTAATTGTCAACCAAGTCAAAGGGGTATTCCAATGTAAATGCCTAGTTTTGCAGGCCTACAAAGCCCTTGTGGACAAATTCCTGGCAAATCTTGAATGGTACGACATCGAGGCACTCCCTCGGTCATCGAATCGTTTTGCGGACACTATGGCCTCCTTGGGGTCACTAATCCCGCAAGACATTTCTGGTGATATGACAACCATTCAAGTCAGAACACTATCGCAATCTACGATGGAGCATGCAAGCTTTGACTTAACGCCAGGAATCCACCTGATCCAGATTGAACCGTCCTCGAATAAGTTCTCTCGAATCCATGATCGTCTGAATCATGCCAACTAGGGGTCCTTATTCTCCCCTACTCCCCTTAATAGCAACACAACGCTATTCTTACAAGTTCTTTCCCGCTCAGCTTTTGCTAGGGATGAACTTCAAGAGGGATTGGTTGTTCATACCATCGAGGCTTCTGATCAGCAGGATTGGTATTCACCCATAAGGGACTACCTCAAGTTAGGTAACCTCCCACTTGGATTGACGCATGCCGCAAAATGAGCATTCAAGCAGAAAGCGGCAAAGTATGTCTTGTTAGGAGACATTTTGTACCGTCGTAGCTACGAAGGAATCCTCCTTCGTTGCTTGGACCAGTAGGAGTCCACTTGGGCGATCGCCCAAGCGCACGATGGTACGTGTGGTGGCCACTTTAGTGGTATGGCCATCGCAAAGCGCATTCTCTGCATGGGCTATTATTGGCCATCTTTAGAGCGAGATTGTTGCGCATATGTAAGGAAGTGCATGAAATGTCAACACCATGCTAATTTGACACACGTACCTTCCTAGGCCTTGCAGCCGATCCAATCGGCTTGGCCATTTTCATAGTGGGGCTTAGATCTAATCGGTAAGATCTCCCCTATGTCATCAGGTCATCACACGTTTATCATAATGGCCACAGAGTACTTCACCAAATGGGTGGAAGCAGTTTCGCTTACCTCTACGACTGGACCCCGCATTGTGGAGTTCATTTTACATAACATCATATGTCATTTTGGTATTCCATCCAAGATAATTTCGGATAATGGGACGTCATTCAAGAACAAAGACGTGCGTGCTTTGACCACAAAGTACAAAATTCAGCACAGTTTTTTGACACCCTATTATCCACAGGCAAATGGGCAAGCAGAGGCATCAAACAAAATGCTAGTTGCCATCCTCAAAAAGACAATCATAGATAGTCATAAGGATTGGCACATTCAGATCCCACTTGCCCTATGGGCTTATCGCACTAGCATTCGGACACCCACTGGGGCAACTCCATTTTTGCTCGTGTATGGCTTCGAGGATGTCATGCCTCTCGAGTTGGAAATTCCTTCCCTACGCATATCAATGCAAGAGTTCATCGATGATGACACTGCACGGCAGGCCCGGTTAGACCAGCTTACATTGCTCGATGAACGACACGTTAATGCTCTCGAGCATTTACGTATCTATCAAGAGCGACTGAAGAAAGCATACAACATGAAAGTTCACCTGAGGGACTTTCAGGTTGGTGACTTGGTCTTAAAAGAGAACCAACAGAACTCTAGCTTGCCGCCCCATCTAAGGGACAAGTTCACGGCAAACTGGTTAGGTCCCTATGTAATTGATAGTAAAATAGGACCTGGAACATACCGGCTAGCCTCTCTTGATGGAATCAAGGAACTAGAACCCTTGAACATCAGTCATTTGTGGCCATTCCATATCTAGAAGAGCCATAGCCCAAACAAAAAGCTCCAAGGATTCCCACAATCGCTTGGTCATCCCCAAAATGCCCCAAAGGTGCCCATTACCCCTTTGGTCAAACCAAAAAGCTCCAAGGATTCCCACAATCACTTGGTCATCCCCAAAATGCCCCAAAGGTGCCCATTACCCCTTTGGTCAAACCAAAAAGCTCCAAGGATTCCCACAATCGCTTGGTCAAAAATAAGAAAATTCAAAAATAGTAAAATCATCAAAAATAACAAAAATTTGCATCTCATTTCCAGGCATGCTCAACCTCATCACAACAATAAAGAGCTCTTTTGCATCTCATCTTCATACTCACAAAAATCAATCTATCAAAAATGCAAAAATAATAGCTGCATTAAGCATAACATCCATACATTGCATATTTGTGGTCATACAGGTCAAGGCACCATAGACTTGTAATTACTTCGCAAATCCATCTTGTTCCACATTTCTCCATTCTATAAGCAGTCCATCAAAAATAAATGCCATTCACTTCTTTTTACCATATCATAGTCAGTGGTCTTCTAAATGTATCAAGAGTTTTCGTCATTCAGTCGTCATTAGCTTTCTAGCCAAATACTTACAAAGTCAAACAGATTTTACAAAGGTAGAGTTCTACTTGGATCACACCTTGTTACGTAGCATCCCAACACAAATTAAAACACATAAAAATTCCCAAGTTGTGTGAACGAAAGATGAAACCTGCAAAGCAATCCAGGTCACCATAAGCGAAACGGTTATCTTGCTCATCCCCCTGTGCGAATGACCCCAAGAATGCTGAGAGTTGGCAAAAGGACAAGCATCTTCCCTACCCAATTCCCCAAGAATCCCAAGTTCTCAAAAAGTTGCAAACATCATAAAATTTTGCAAAAGTCAAAACTCCAAAAAAAAATTTGACATCACCACCAAAGTGCATACATCAAAAGGCACATACAATAGTGATTCTCATCACTCGGAATTCAAATCCCTTGCTCAAAAGAAAAAATATATATAACAAAAATAAACAGTGATTTTTATCACTATATAAGAGCAAGTATCCCAATATAATTGAAGAAAAGAAGGGAGTCGAACTTGAATCCCTGGAACTCTCAGCATTCAGAAGGTCATGAAGTAAACCTCAGTATCGGTTTGGTGGATAACCTATCGGTCACTGGTGGTGAACCTCCCGCATGACGATATATCTGTCACATTAACTCGTGTACGGATCAATGTTTGCATGTGGATGAGCTAGCTTATGGTATCCTAGATAGCACCGCAGATTAATCTGACTAAATACAACAAAGGAAGTTGGTGGAGCTAATTGGGTGATCCTCAGTATAGGTTTGGTTGACAGCCTATCTGGCACTGGCGGTATCCTGACAAATACCACATAAACGAACTCAATTACACACACAGGGATGTGAAATAACTTGGTCAAAGACAAGTCCGATTCATACCTTGTTCACAAGTCTTGTAAGATAAAGTACAGTCATGGCTAGTTAGTTAAAACATCTGAGTCTCAGAAAACCTTAACTACATTCCAAACCAACTGCGCTATCCCTCATCCTCGCATTGTCATCAAAAAATACAAAAATAGCATGTATACAACAAAAGTCATTTACCACAGCAATCGCCTAGGACAAAAAGCCATAAGTTCTAAACAGTCTATGGTGCCACCGCCAAAAATCACAAATTTTATTCATCCATTCCATTTGCATATCCTAAAAATTAGAAACATTTGCATTCATCATAACATATGCATCCATCAATGTAAATTAACATACATACATACACATTCATCAATCACTGTGCATAACATCAAATCATGACATGTGTATAAATAAAATAAAGTCATCTGTATATATATCATCAAAAATGCCCATAGGCTACAATAACCGGTCATCTGACCCCGCAAAAAGCCAAAAGCTCAAAAACCCCAAGCCTAGGGCATCGGCCACCATGATCACGCAGGATCGATGCGACGAGAACTACCCCCCATGGTGTGGGTCCTATGAGACCCCTCAGGGCGGCTACTGCTAGCCCCCGCATCACGCCTACTCGAGCCCCCTCATCCAGTCGCCTACGCCGAGAGGATGTCGACTGCTCGATATCACTCCCTCTCGAGCGGCGTGATGATCCACCTCCGTTGAACGTAGGGACCCACCCATCGAGGTGGCTAATCTCTGCCTCCAGCTCCAATCGATGCCACACCAAGTCCATCTCCCGCTGGCGATACATAGCCAAGTTCTCATCGCATTGCGCCAAGGCCCTCTCCCTCTCTACCAGCTACGTCCGTAGGAGATCCCTCTCCCATGCAGCATCGGTATCCCCATCCTATCGATGGTACGTAGCCCATGCATTCTCCCGCTCTGCCAGCTGCATGCGCAGGAGATCCCTCTCCCGTAGCGCATCCCCTAGCTCCTCATCGTGCCTCCGTAATAGCCCCTCCAATCATGCATTCTCAATGCGTAACCCTACCTCCATGTCCTCCGAGACTGCCTGAGGCGTTGGCATCTCTAGAACAGCAGCCTGCTCTAGCTCCCACTATTCTGAGACATCCTGCATCTCTGGCTGATTCGAAACCCCAAAATCCACATCCACATCATCCACCTCCACCATGTCCGCATCCTCCAACGGAGCTCCCCAATCATCTCTTGGTGCCTCGGCACCCTCCCCACCTGCTGCTGCTACCTCCATGCCTCCCAGTGGCCCCTCTCCTCGCCATCGCCATAGTATCCACCACTGGTCATACTCTGTGGTAGTCCCGACGTCATCCACATCCGGGATGTCAATCGTCGCATCTGAATCCTCGCCAAGTGGTGCGATGACTGGCCGGTCCAGAGTCCTCTCGTCCCCCCGATGTCGATAGACCACGGGCTCACCAGGCAACCCCTGGAGCACCCCAAACTATCATGTCACTCGGATGTAAGGGAAGAACTCCTGCTCGGTCCCATGTCACCCAATCAGCCACCGCCCCCTACGTACCCATCGGAGCCACTCTCCAGCCTCAGGCCAGGATGGACAGTCCTAGTAGGGGCGCCAGAACACCTCCCCTAGAGCAAGCCGAGCGAAGGCATCAACATAGTGCCCTACGGCACCTGCCCACCATCGACTCTATCCCTGCTCCTCAGACCACCGCCACAGAGCCATGTAACCTATATCCTTATCCACCATCTCTACCCGAGTCATCCACGGTAACCCCATCGGCCTCTCCACCGCTATGTGCTGCCAAGCCTAGCTCTACAATAGATAGCTGTAGCCAATCCCCTTCCACCTCCGGTAGTGGACCTCGTACAACTCACCATAGAGCTATGCCAGCAGCATCTGTCCCCACCTCATGATCAAGGGCTCATGCGTCGAACACTCCACCAACCGACAGACCACATCCAACAGGTTCCACGAGAACCTCGCACCTGACGAGTCAGGTAGCAGCATGTTGGAAATGAGGCCCATAAGTACTGCATGCCTCACTCCCAACACCCCCTTCTCCAGCCACCATCGAACTAGAATCCCACCAATCTGGAAGTCACCCTCTGCCCTCTCCACTGGGCTATCCACACCCACCTCCTCCCCATGCCCGAAGCAGCGTGTCAGCACTGCTATCCGCTGATCGCGCGACGTCATCCTGATAGGCAATCCATCTATCAAAATTCACAAAATCCGATAGACATCTTCCAAGGTCACTGTCATCTCCCCTATTGGGAGATGGAAGGTGTTGGTCCAGGGATCCCACAAGTTGATCAAGGCCATTAGATAGGCCCGATCCCCGACCACAGGCTCCAACCGAGTCACCTGCTTGAGCCCAAGGGCATCAAGCCACTCCCAGTCAACCAAAGTCAGCGCCTCTCATGCTTCAGTAAAAATAGTAGGCACACGATACCGGCTCTTCACAACCTGCAAAAGAAAACAACACAAAACATTAAAATCATGAAAAACTATATAACAGTAACATGAATATACAACACTGCATAAAACAATGTACAAGCTAAAAACAACAAAGTTCACAAAAATTCAAAACATTTACAGTTTGTCAATCTTAGGGTTTCTGTACTCTAAGTTTAAAACTGACAGACAAAATCATAAAAAACAAAACAAATTTTCAAATACAGTTTGTCAGTCTTAGGGTTTCTGTACTCTAAGTTTAAAACTGACAGACAAAAAAAAACAAACAAAACAAAATTAACATGACAGTTTTTTACCTAGGGTTTCGTGGTTAGTTTATCCTAAGGTTTTCGTGTAACAAAAACATCACAAAATACAAAATTTTTCTTTTACTTAAGGTTTACCTTACTGTAAAAAGGAAACAAATTTTAGACTTTTATCACGTCTTTTCAACATACATGTAAACTAGGGTTTCATTTTTACGAAGCCAACTAAAAAGAAAAACAAATTTTTAAACTAAAGTTTTGAACTCAGTTTTTTGTCTACCTAGGGTTTTTACCTAAGTTTTCATGAAGTCATAAGACAACAAGTCACGCATAATGACATACCATTAATTAGGGTTTTCATTTTTACAATTGAACAACAAACTACAAAAGCAGCCATAAATAAATTGCGGTATTAAAAACTATCACAACACAAGCAATAACGAGGAGGATCACTTACTGGTCTCACTTCGGCTTCGCCGCTCGATCCGGTTCATGCACTCATGATGTCGGGAGAAATTTGGCAGCACTTCACTTCGTAGAATTAACCTCCTCCTCCTCAGAGCTCCAATTCGCCAGGAAAAACGAAGGCAAATGAGCCCAAAACTCAGTTTTGGCCTTTAAATAGGGTTTTTGAGCTTGTAATCGTTCTTCCCTGGGATGAGCGCTCTGGTTAGTGCTCGTCCCGCCCTGGGACGAATACTAAACTGGTATTCATCCCACCCAAGAATGAATACAGGGCAAAAATTTTAAAAACATCAAAAAATGAACAAAATGACCCAAAAACAAACAATAAACTTGCCCGATGAAAGTGCTTTTGCACTTGACATTCTGGGCATGCAAAACCGATGTTAGGGTCACAAATTGTCACTATCCTACTCCCTAAGAAGGCTACCATAGCCGGACCGCTCCACGGGAAGATGGATTTTTGCCAATTTCAGCCCCGAAAAGCGTCACCAAAAGGGTTAACACCCACCAAAAATAGGTCTAAATGTCGAAAAACTGCACACACATTCAACGCTAAACATCTGAAGGCACCCTTACACAAGTCATCTTGGGTCAAGCGACTCATCACTTTTCTCATGTAGGTCATTCCCTCATCGATTCGTCGCTTGAGGGGGTAGTCACACTTAGTCACCAATCAACAAATACACACCCAATCATGGAAATGGCATGCATTCAAAGAATCATTGGCAAAGACAATCACGCTCCTGCTTGGGGCAGTAAACAAGCAATAATCACAAGCTGATCAAACACTTGGCATTTCGTGAATCATGAACTCAAGGTTCCCATAGACAAAAGGTTGCGCCCTTTGCCTATTCATGACTGATCAATGTCCAAGATCAAGTAACACCTCACCGAAAAAGGTTAACACTTGAATTGAGTTCCTTCGCTCGTTAGAAGCAAGGATTCAAGAATGCATGCCCTTTCCATACTTGGGGCATCAAAAGTTGGTTAGGTTACTGAGAAACCCTAATCATTAGTGCTTTGGTTATCTATTTTTGCTCAACACTATGCCACGCACAGCGCTTCCCAAAAAGGGGCATCTGTAGACACCAAAACAACACCAATCCGATTATGTGACTACAAACACTGATCGCATTGACACACACAGCCCCCAAGGGCAGCCCCCTAGAGGTTAAACAGTGGTCCTAACCACTCTCAAAGTAGTTTTGGAAGGTCAGAGATCAATTTGGCACCTTCAAGCACTTTGCTCAATACTCGTTCCACCCAGGGACGATTTCAAACTGGTATTCGCCCCACCCAGGGATGAATAGCAGTATTCGCTCCAGGGTGGGGCGAATAGCAGGTTTGACGGGAAAAAAGTCAAATCTTGACAAATGGCAGCTCAGATCCGCCACTTAATTCTTCCTTCATCGCATGGGAGTGTGAGTGAGCATTTTTCGAGCGTTAGAGGCAGTTACAGGGGTAGTCATGAAGTCCCTAATAAGGGAGGAATCTCCTTCCCCCTGGGAAGGCATGATTGCCAAGTGGTGCCTCTGCATGTCCAATTCAAGAGACCTCTAGGTCTATAAATTGGTGAGTTTCCTCACCCCAAAATATACAGAGAAGGAGCATTTTGGAGCAACGAAGTGTTGTCATTTTACTTTCACACCCACACCCTTTTGAGTTGTGCCTTTCACATCCTTGATCTCCTTTGGAAAGGAGGTCATAGGGTGGTTATTGGAAGCGCAAATCGGGAACCAAAACCCGACATTTGGCCACAATATCCCACCAAATTTTTCGACAATACCCCACAAGAGGTTTTGGACCCATCCCAAGTGGATTGGTGCCAAAATCAGGCCCCAAACGATGGGCGGCCTGCCCCTGGGCACCCCCACCCTACTACAGTCCTAATCGCCCCGCCTCGGAGTGATTGGAAACCTATGGTAGATCTCTTTTCTTTTATTCTTGCATTTAATTCTATGCTTCTTAGATAGGTTGTCATTCAAATTTCACGTCATTTTGAGCAATTTTGATCATGTTTCTATTATTTCTCGCTTTTGCTAACATGCAGGTAGCATCATCAAATTCCTGTTGATGGAGGCCAAATTGGGAAAATCTGACCATCTGGGTCTTCCCAAAATACCCCCAATTAGCTAACCCCCAACTTTGTAGGTGATTTGGGGCTTCCTAGATGTGACATTTGGGACATTACCTTTTTGGCATTTTGTTGCAGGTCTATTCGTCCCGCCCTGGAGCGAATACAAATCTATGGTGGATTTTTTGACTATTCCATTTGCTGTGTTTTCTTTGTGATGTTTTGATGCCCCTGTCAAATTTTTAGTTCATTTGGATCCATTTTAGTTATCATTTTATTTATATCTTGCATGCACTAATCGAAGGCGTGGGGATTGCATGTTTTATTTCATCCGCAGGTGCTACTGACTATTTCTTGTTTCTTTGAACGCAGGATCTGGACATTAGAGGAGAAGCAAGGAGTCAAGACTCATCAACGCAAGCGGCGGTGACGTTTGGTCCACCCATTTTACATGTGGGCACGCGGAAGAAGGAATGGCATCCATGGGTGTAACAAGAACGCATATTTAATGCTCCTAGCCCTTAGAAGGGGAGGAGGCGCATTGTAACCGAGTTCTGAAACATATCAATAAAAAAGGGTTGTCTTCCTTATTGGCTTTTGTTTCGTTTCGATTCATTCATGCTTTCCCTCTTTTCATGCACTTTCAATTCATAGGATTTAGCGTTAAGTTTAGTTCGGTTTGCATCGCACTTGGAGTTTCCTTTTTGCTTCCGTATCCTCGTGCTTTCAGGTTGAGGAAATCTAAGTGAAATTTTTGTAACATCGCTCCAAGACTATCCATCATTAAATATTGGAGGACCATCACTATCACTACATCCCATATCTTCAGTAGAGTATCTCTCATAATACCACCTTTGTCTCTACCTAAGGATTCACCACAGGCCCAGAAGAAATCCAGCTCACCCTAGAGTGAGTGCTCTCTGTTAATTATTTCCCCTTCATTTGGGATTCCCATGATCTCAGCAAGAAGGTTTGTAGTTACGGTGAAGCTCAAACCTTGGATGAAGATATGTTTGACATCCCACATATCTTCAACAAAAGATATGTGGCCATGGTCATTAAATAGTTGAAGGAAATTTAGTAGGCCATGGTCATGGAAGATGTCCTCAACTAAGTAGTTAGGTGAAGTGCAGAGGGTTCAAATTTGACCATTAGAATAGGGCTAGAGTACAGGAAGAGAGCAGTGGGTAAAATCACCAAAGTAGGTGGATAAGGAAGGGAAGATAATATTACGAGGGGCTGAAAAGTAGTGATTAAGATAGAGGATCCTACTGAAGCCCAAATCCATATGTGATGGTATAAAAAATGTATACCATGCTCCATATTAACATGGATCATGATTGTAGTCATTTTTGAATCAAACGACATGCGTAGGTTGACATGAGCAAGAGGAATCCAATGGGAATGTTGGACCAAAAAATGGAAAGCATAGGTTAATAAAAAACATCTCTTGATGATGTGGCACCAGATTCGAATGCATCAATTATCAAAAAAATTGGAAGAGGACTCCACTGGTGTTCACGAGGACTAAACACACAGTCTCTCAAGATAGCAGTATGGTGAATACATAAACTCTTGGCACATATATCAATTAAAATTGAAATATTTGGGAGAGCACCACCAATGAATAGGGTGATCATGAACTAAAATTTCATTAAGGTTACCACCTATGACTATCTGATCAAGAGAAAAACTTTGTGGTGCTGATGAGGATTGATGAAGTACCAATCTGGATGATGAAGCCACCTCGTTGTTATTCGAATGTGGACATGATAGGGAGTCCCAAAAAACCTATGACAAACATGTTGTGAGTAGTGACATGTCATGACACGTGACCCATATCAAAGATTATGCATCCCCAAAGTTGATCATTTCCCATAATATGACGATTCGACATTTTAAAAGTGGCATCACCCTTGGAGTGTGATACTGCATCCTCATTATAATTCATTTTAAGGTATTCTGTATGGGTACTTCTCGAATCTTGTATTCTACTCATAGTGTGACTTATCACATGATGATGAAAAATGTGAGCATAGTTCCACATGGAGCCAATGTGACCCGACCACTAAACCCCCTAGACTTGTTGCCCAAGAATTTCATCTACATTGATGTTGATTAAATATGAAGAGGAGTCCCTCTAGACTATGAGACTCTATTTAAAAATCCCCATGTTCATAAGGAGATCAACAACACGTTTTTCTTCACTGTAAATATGATAGAAATTAACACTCGTGAAGGATTACATTTTGGAATCCCCTTCAACAAGAAAATTGGAACACTACATGTTGTGAAGAATGACAATACCTTAGTGAAGAGCCCTGACTTTCACAAAATAACCAGATTGGTGTCCCAGTTTCATAGAAAATACTAAAATAATGTTACATGTGTTATATCTAACAATTCCTTCACCATAGATAGGCCCAGGATTTTCTTTGGCTGCTCCATTAAAAGTTAGTTTGAGAAAACCTAAAGGAAGAGACCATTTGACCAATGACCGATCAACCTTCACACAAGGGGTATGAAGGTTGCAGTTGGGGATCTTAAGAGAAGAGGCTAACAAAGCTTCAGAATTTGGTTCATAGTCATCCTGAAATTAACATATCAATTATATATAATATTGCTCTATTTGCATAGCTAAAAATAATTCAATATTTATTTATAAATAATTTATTAAAATTATATATATATATATTTGAAATTACATGGTGAAATTGGTAGCCACCACGAATCTGAGAAAACTATCCAGCTTTTATGGTCGCCATAGAATTTTGGGCTATCTGCCCCAAAAACCACCACATAGTTCTTTGCGTAATCCGCCCCTATAACCACCATGCCACAATCATTTTAAACCTTTTACACCGTTGAAAGCACTAGAAAAGGAATGAGCATTCAGTTCGACGAGGCCCAAGGTTTAAAACTTAGACCTCCGCCCCCCTTGCGGGATATATATATATATATATATATATATATATATTTGAAATTACATGGTGAAATTGGTAGCCGCCACGAATCTGAGCAAACTGTCCAGCTTTTATGGCCGCCATAGAATTTTGGGCTATGTGCCCCGAAAACCACCACATAGTTCTTTGCGTAGTCCGCCCCTATAACCACCATGCCACAATCATTTTAAACCTTTTACACCGCTGAAAGCACTAGAAAAGGAATGAGCATTCAGTTCAACGAGGCCCAAGGTTTAAACCTTAACCTCTGCCCCCCTTGCGGGGTAATAGATAACTTTTTACAAATATAATTTATTTATTTATTTGTTGAAGTTAGTATGAGAACCCCCTACGACCATGAACTATCAAAAGGGTGAGAGCTAAACATATAAATAGGGGCCATACACACACCCACATCCTCAAGCACTCACCCATGCCATGATTTAAACATTGAACCTCCGAAGAAGAGCCAAAGCCCCACACCATTGTGTTGTCCCTCCTTGTAGTGTTATTTTTTAATTTTATCTAACAAGGAAACTCTAAAATTAATTACATTTTCTTTAAATTAAACATATCAACTATAAAAACTAATTTTCTATTTATATAACTAAAAATAATTCAATATCTATGTAAAAATAATTTATTGAATTATATTTAATAGATAACTTTTTTTTTAAATATAAAATTTTGGTTTTTTTTGAAAAAGTCCAAGGCTCAAACTGTGATGTATGGCTAGGACCTACGATGTATGGCTATCCCTTCCTTATGAGAGGTCACATTGGAATAAGATGCCCAAAGATAAAAATTTCTTGCACTAACCAAATCTTAAAAAATAATAATTATTATTATAAACAATAATAATAACGAAATAGATAGTTATCTTTATGTTATTAAATTTACATATACTTACAAATATTTATTACTATTAGTTATATTAATATTAATACTATTAAATTTACATATATTTAAAAATATTTATTGCTTGTATTTATATTAAAAATCTTATAAGCATCATCTTAGAAAAAGCAAATGGATAATTGATCCATTAATATTAAATTTGCATGTGTTTAAAAATATTTATAATTTAATGATGACCATTGTAGAAATAAATAATCTTAAATAATATCACTTATTTAAAAAAACATGTGACATTATTTCACTTATAGTAGGTTTAAAATATAAATTATTTATATTAAATTTTTTTTTTTAATATTAAAGGAGTGAATAATTGATTACATTTTCATTGTATTTTTATTCAAATCTTCAAACTTATATATATTTTTTGGTATTAATTTAAAGAGAGGGTTTTGAAAGGATCCCCAGAACCTTATACATACAGCCAAACTCTCAACCATAATAACAATCTCCAAAATATTATACTTATTAGGAATAACCGAGAGAGTTTAATTCCTAATAACCATAATGATTCCGAAGAGAACTTAGAAAAGCACAACACTTTGAAGGTAAAAAAAACTCTAACAAAATCTGGTCAAAGGGCAAAGCGAGATCGAACATCCCTTCCAACGAGAGCCAAAGGGATGTCCGACTCCTCCTTACAAAAACAAAGCATCATGAGCCTATTTCCTAGAAAGGGAGACTACATTATTCGGGACATCGTTTTTTCACACTGAAAAAGTAGCACAGTGGATACCACGGTTGGCTAGCATATCAACCAGTGCATTCCCCTCATGGAACACATGGCGAATGTTCACCTATTCAAAAGCGTACAACAATATCCTAGCTTCGACAATAATATTGAGAACATTCCAACTAGGTGTACACTCCCCTTTGAGCATCTTGATTATGTTCAAAGAGTCACCTTCGATTTCCACATTCTGATAGCTAGCATCCACTAACAATTTCACCCCCATATAATCTGCACGAGCCTCCACGAAGTGTGAAGATTGGGAATCAAGGGATTCAACAAATGCCATCAGGATGTTGCCATTCTCATTTTGCACGTCGCCTGCTCTAGCCTTGCCGAGGTTACCCTTTGAGGCCCCATCGAAGTTGAGTTTCAGCCAATTGGGAGTCGAATGGGCCTAATTAATTCCTTCTCTAGGATCAGGTTCGAGGGGGGCAAGTAAGAGGGCTCCAACCCAATTTAAATTCCAAATCAACTTCATCGGAGGAGGAGGGCGCCTTGGGTCGTTTACCCACAAAGGCAACCAAGATATTCTCTGATGATCTGTTAATGATCTTAGTACCCACCCTGACAACATTAGTCTCAATGTCATTAAAAACATGGGCATTCCATTCTTTCCACACCCCCTACCATGCATGGGGAAGCATAATTTTCCACAACCAAGATAGCCATTGGGACACGAACGACGAACACCATTGAAGGATGTTGTCCATCAATGTACCCGAAAACACCCAATAAATGTTAAACCAATTAAAAATAAATATAAATACCTGCCATGTGAACAGGTAGCTGAGGAGCAGATGTTGTGTGGATTCCCAGTCCGATTTGCACAGATAGCATCTGTTCACCATAATGTGACCCCTCTTTCGAAGATTCTCCAAAAAAAGTATTTTATTTTGAGCTACTAGCCATAAATTAATATTGATCTTTGGGATTAGTCTTTTAATCCAAATAAGATTCACTAGAAAACGAGCCTCATATTCTGGGAGAAGGAAGGAATAAGCTGATTTCACACTAAAGTCACCTTCATCTTCCCCTATCCAAATCAAATGATCTCTGGAATCATCCTGTTTGATCACATACCTGTTAAGTTCCACTAAAAATCTCTACCAACTGACCAAATTATTCTGGTTGGATACACAATAGGGATGATAATTCCATGAATTCCTAACATTGACAATAGGCATATATTGGGAAACCCAAATTTTACCTTCATCGCTTTCAAAGCAAGAGCCCTGAGATTTGGGTCATCCAATAATGGCTCTTCCCTCAACCAATGGTCTTCCCAAAACTTGATGTTTCTCCCATCACCGATGATCCACTTGCTATTAGTCTTCACAAAGTCCCTGATCTTTGTTAAGCTTCTCAAAAAAATGGAGCCTCTTGGAGATATCGTCTGACAAGAAAGAATTAAATCTGTATTTTACTTTAAGGATAGAACACCAAGGTATCTCAACATTCAAAGCAACCAACCACCCTAATTTACCAACCAGGGATCTATTCATAAGTGTTGCTATTTTCAAATTAAGACCCCTGTCCTTTCTCCTCTTGCAAATATGATCCCAAGTGACCAAGTGGTACTTGCCTTTTAAATTCGATCTAGCCCAAAGGAACGTTTTACAAATACGATCAATTTTGTCCGTTACTTTAGCAGGGAGCATGAATAAGGACATGAAATAAATGGGTATGCTCTATAGAATGCTTTGAATAAGTACCGCCTTCCCTGCTTGGCTCAACAACAACCCTTTCTAAGAGGCTAGTTTACGTTGGATTCTTTCAATCAAAGGGTCCCACAATGAGTATTTCATTCTCCCCATGAAGAGAGGCAATCCAAAATAGGTCACTGGCAACGTGGTAATCCTACAATTAAGAATATTCGCAATCTTTGATTTCCTAGCTTTCGGAGTGTTAACAAAGTAGAGAAAGCTCTTCGTAAAGTTGATCTCTTGACCAACAACCCTCTCATAACACAATAAGATCTTTTTAATATCTCGAGAAAAAAATATCGATGCACCACTAGCAATCAGAGTGTCATCAGCAAATTGGTGATGATATATAGGCGGACATGGGAGATCTAGATGAATACCCACCTCCTCGCTCAAACTTCCAATCGCTCTACTAAAAGCCTCCGCCACAAAGAGGAAGAGGAAGGGGGAAAGCGGATCATCTTGCCTCAAACTGTGATGAGACTTAAAAAATCCAGACACTAATCCGTTCACTAGAATGGAGCACCAAACTGAAGAAATGCAAGCTAAAATAAGGGTGACCCATCGATTGTTGAAGCCAAACTTCCTCTTCACCTCTTGTAAGAATGGCCATGCCACTTTGTCATAAGCCTTACTGATGTTGAGCTTTAAAAGGAAAGCCTCTCTACCACTGTACTTGATCGAATGAAGAAGCTCATGCATGAAAATAACGCCATCTAAGATTTGTCTACTTGGCACAAAGGCGCTCTGAGCCATATCAAAGAGATTCGGAAGCAACCCCTTGAGTTTGTTAAAAAGAGCCTTAGAGAGGAATTTATATAAAGAATTGAACAAAATGATTGGTCAAAAATCCTTAAATGACGAGGTAGAATCCTTCTTCAGAATTAAGGCAATCAACATGGCATTCAGGGATTTAGGAATCTCTGTCGATCTTTGGGCTTCTCTCAGAGCCTCCGCCACCTCAGACCTACAAATATTCCAATATTTCTGAAACAAAAATGGAGGAAATCCATTAGGCCCCGAAGCCTTCAAAGGTCTCCAAACCCAAGTTCATTTCCTCCGTCACCAACGTAGGAATGACATCTAACATAACACGTTCCACCACCAAATCCCGATACAGGGGGGACCGAGAAGAGAACTGAAGAAATTGACAGTCTCCAATCAAATTTCCTTGTTCTTCCTGATAGAGCTGCCATCCTCCTTAATAATCTCCACTATTTTATTCCTACTCCGCTGCATGGTGGACGTATGAAAGAATCACGTATTATTGTCACCTTCTCTTAGCCATAATTCTCTTGATTTTTGCTTCCAGTGTAACTCGATATCCACTTGTTTGTTATGATAATTGGCTAAGCACTCCCTTTCCTCCCTTAATAACACCTCATCGAGTCCCTGTGACTCAATATTTTTCTCTATTTCAGCGACCTTCTTTTTTAAAGCTTACAACTCCCTAAAGATATTACCATACACGTTCTTGTTCCACCATTTTAATTGATGATGAAGCCTTCAAATTTTTGAAGGTACATTTAAAAAGGCCCGATCCCGACACTTCCTCATCCCACCATTTTTTCATGCAATATTCAAAGTTAGGGAAGTTACACCACATTACTTCAAAGCAAAAGGGTATCAGAACAAAATAAGAGTTTTAAACAGTCTCCAAAAGGAGAGGATTATGATCTGAGCCCACTCTGGGCAAGGTGGAAAGCACTACATCCCGAAATAAATTGATACTTCTAGACGAAACTAGTGCTTTGTCCAGCTGATTCAGGATCAAACTATTACCTGACCTCCTGTTACTCCATGTAAAATGCCCCCCTTTCAAATCCACCAGGTCAGCAATATTACGCTCTTCAGGGCCACTTCCACCCCTTCTCTTCGAAGTATATTAAGGGGAGTTAAAATATCCAATCACTAACCAATGTTCATGAATGAAGGTTTGACGCATTTCTAGCAACAATTGCTAGAAATATCTCCTTTCATAAGTGGTATTCGGAGAGTAGATATTGGAGACCACCCAACGCATTTGGGTTTCATTGCACCGAAAAAGAATATTTATCACTCTATGTGAAGTAGAGATTACATGCCCATGCAATTTATGTGAATTCCAAAAAAAAAAAAGTCCACCCGCTGTTCCCACACTTTCACTGGCCATGAAACCCGAGTCCTTCCATATTGCCCTTTGGATCGATCTCCACGACTCGACCTCAAGCTTTGATTATTGAATGCATAAAAGATCAGGGGCCAATTCTCTTCTCAGGTACATCAATAAGTGCTTCTTAGAGGAGCTATTAAGCCCTCTTATGTTCCATGAGAAAAATTTTATGGGAAGGAGAACTCACTTTATCGCCACCACCTACCGACGAGCTCAAGAAACCATCCAAGCTCAATCGTTTTCTGCCTTCACCAATTTTTAGAACTAGTATAGATTGACCTCCGTTGGCCATAGACTCATTGGCCTTTATTTTATTGCTTACTTTAGACACAGGCCTTGTCCAAATCCATAAAATTTCTTCTGTGACTACGAGTTTTAGGACCAGGAGAGCCCTTATCCATTACCACCGGCTAAGGAGACGGGGAAGTAGGAACCACATCCATCACTAAAGCTTTGTTTCTTACCACAAAGGGGAACAACCATCCACACAATTGGCCGCACCCAGAGAGAAGGATAGACAACGAGCCACCGAGGATTGTGGCATTACCTTAAGGACCCCATCGGGATTGCCATCTGGGCTTTAGAGCACAATGGATCCAAGTCTTCTGCCAAAGGATTTAGACACTCAAAAGAGTTGTCTAAGAGGATAGAAGCCTCTGCCAGATTGAATTTCAAAAACAAGTCCACCTCTAGACTATTAGAATTCTCCATTGCAATATCCAAACACATCGGTTTGACCAACTCCTCCTCCCTAACCACAGGCACCAACGGAGGGGAGGAAAGAGGGGGAGCCAAATTACGAAGAGCCACCGAAGGAGTAGCGACTTCCTTGACTGACGGGGCAGGTAACTATTTCTTCTTCCATATTCTTCACTTCTTTGAGGGGAAAGACCAAACAGACTTGCTAACACCAGAAACATAGGCCGATATCTTCCCTTTCTCCATTGCGAACACCCTAGTAGGGGCATACCCCGACTTTATTTTACAATGCAAAGATGAATGACCTTTGACCCCACAAGCTGAACATGAAAGGCTATCATGTTCGTAGATGATTACCTGCTCCCACCTTCCATCCAGAGAGTTGAACAAAATAGATTTTGGCAGTTCTTTGGACAAGTCCGTGAGAATACTCAGGCGAACAAATTACCTTTTGTCTTCCGACAAGGAAGAGGCATCAAAAGAGATAAATTTTCCAATTGCATTGGCAATCTATTTGAAGATGGAGTCATGCCATAAATAGAGAGGGACTTCAGGAAGACGAATCCAAACCGAAACCATGTCCACTTTGTGAGTAGCAGGGTTAAACCCAGAGTCCCATTTCCTCAAATACAACCCACGCTTTTCGAAAAACCACGGCCCCTCTTCCAACACCCAATCAACATCAGAGGGGTCCGACAGAGAAAAGAGAAAAAAGTTCCTCGAAAGAAGAGATAAACAGAGGTTACCAGTCGGCTTCCAACGGACGATGGCTCATCTCTTTAAAGCATCAACATCCGGTCTACTCCTAGAGAATTTTCCCACTAAATTACCAGACAAATTCACCAATAGAGAGGACACAATTGAGTCAGAGACAAAGATTTTGAGTTGGGGATGAACGTCTCCATCAACAACCCGATTGGCTAAGTCTACGCTCCCCCATTCCTTTTGGGCGTAGCCTCCCCAATAGCTTGGCCACAAGGCTTTTCCAAAGAAAGAGATTCCATCGGTTCGTCCAGAGCTTCCCCACCCGGATACCACATTTCATCAAAATCACACACTAGCAATGCAAAAGAGAGGACCGGATGAGAGAACCGCTTAGACAACCACAAGAATCCAAACATGAACGCAAATCGATGAAAATCAACCCAAGATCCACTAGAACGTAGAGCCACAACAGTTGAGCAGCCCTTTAAAGTTATATTTTAAAATTAATTATTAATTTGTAACTTTATTATTAAATATTTGGTAAACATAATCATCACAAAATCAGATTATATTAAAAAACAAATACATTTATTCGCTTCTGGTTATTTAGCATTAACTAACTAATTTATAGCCCAAATTGATTTTCGTTTTAAGTGCAAATAAAATATACATTGAAACACTAAAAACTGTTGGAAATATTAAACCAAACATCATGCCCGAAAGCGCTTCGACGCAAAGTCTTTCCGAAACACCTTGGAAAAATGATTCAGAGTGAAAGACAAATCGACAGCCCCCGAAAAGCGTCTCGTCACGAACTAGTTTCAACTTGCCCTCCGAAGCGGAAATCAGCCGAAATGGGAATCAAGCACGGGAATCGACGCATTAAATTCTCGACCGTGCGAGTTGTTGGGGTTGTCCGGCAGTTGGTCGAAAAGCCATTTCGGCATTTAAAGTTTGTCAGCGGGTTGGTGAAGTTATCCCGCCTTTTGTCCTCATCCCCCGCCTATAAATACTGGGGCATTTTGTCATTTAGAGAGAGAGGAGCGTAAGAGGAAGTGTGAGTGGAGAGAAGAGAAGAAGCAGTTTGGAGAGCCCAGAACAGCCGCAGAGCTAGGGTTTCGTCCAACACAGCAGCAGAACGGGTGAAGGAGCAGCAGCCATTAGCCGGAGAGTGGAGCAGCAGTCTCCAAGATTTATTTGTGCTTTTATCCTGTAGATGTTTATCTGGCAGAAGTCTGTAATCGCTTCAGAAGGAAGCCCTTTGTAAATTCGGCAATATATTTAATATATATATAATATATTTGGTTCCTTGTACATTGTTTTTGTCCACAGACATTTTATCAAAGCTAGGGTTTGCCCGAAGTGACAAAAGACCCGGTCGATTCAGAAAAGAATCGGGATTACTTGTTTGTACTGAAGCAAAATTGCGGCACTTAGTTTTGCTGTAATAGTCACGCGCTGTCGAAATTCGCAGCCCTACCGTCCGAAGAAGTCACTTCGAAAGACAGTCCCCGAAGTAAACTTACTTTGAAAGTATCCTCCCCGAAATTCCCTCTCGCTGGAAATTCTCCTGAACCTCTCTCCCTTGCCGAAGTTTTTCCCTCGCTGGAAACTTCCCCGAAGTTCCTCCCCGAAGTAAAAATTGCCGAAGCATTTCCAGTTCGGCAGTTTATCCCCGAAGTAGACACTTCGGGCGTACTTTCCTCTGAGACTCTTTCCCTCGCCGAAGTAAAATTGCCGAAGCAATTTTTACGCGACCCGAATAGTTTTTTGATGCGATTTAATTCGCGATTGGGAATTTAATTTATTTAATTCCTTCAAATTGGTATCAGAACCATTGTGCCGTGACGCGAAGATAGAATATGGATTCTAGAAAGTGTTCCCTATAGTTACAGATCCCACGATTTAATGGCAAGAACTACGATTACTGGAGCATCCAGATGAAGATCCTCTTCGGTTCTCAGGATTTGTGGGACTTGGTCGAGAATGGATACCCAGAGCCGGCAGATGCAGCAACACAGGCCGCCCTCTCCCAAGCCGACAAAGATTTTTTAAAGGAGAATCGAAAGAAAGATCAGAAAGCCCTATTTTCTATCATGCAAGCGGTTGAGGAGACCATCTTCCCACGAATCGCATCAGCCACCAAGGCAAAGCAGGCCTAGGAAATTCTAGCAAGTTCATACCAGGGCACCAACAAAGTCAAGTTGGTAAAATTGTAGATGCTCAGAAGGCAGTTCGAGAACCTGCAGATGAGCGAGTCAGAGTCAATGAGCGACTTCTTCACCCGAACGACAGATGTCATCAACCAGATGCGATTGAATGGTGAAATTGTGCAGAATCAAAGGATCGTGGAGAAAATTCTACGAAGTCTACCAGCGAAGTTCGACTTTGTGGTAATCGCAATTGAGGAGTCAAGGGATTTGAAAATCCTCTCGATGGACGAACTCATGGGTTCCCTGTAGACACATGAGCAGAGGCTGAGCCACTCAACTCAGTCCTCATTGAAGTAAGCTTTCAAAGCAAAAGTCTCAGTCCGAGACAGCGGCAGACAAGACTCCCACCACAGCGCTTCTAGTTCTCAAGGAGGAAGAGGTAGAAGCAGACATGGGAGAAGTAACAAGCAAGGAGGGAGGTCAAACCCTCATGATAGTGAGCCCAGTTGCAACTTTCATCAGCATGGAGGAAGAGGCACTGGCAAAAATCAACAAGGAAGGTCTCAGCAGAAGACGAACATGTTAAAGGTCCAATGCTACTACTGCAATAAGTTTGACCATTATGCCTCACAGTGCAGGAAGAAGATGGCAAATGAGAATCAACAGCAAGCCCATTATACGGAGGAAACCAAAAATGCGGTAGGAGGAAATATGTTGCTAACTTGCAGTGTTGAGGAGGAGATCAAGAAGAACATTTAGTATCTTGACAGTGGGTGCAGCAACCACATGACTGGGAACAAGGAGATGTTCTCACAGTTGGATGAAATAGTCCAATTCAAAGTCAAGATGGGGAACAACAGCAAGGTTCCCGTGATGGGGAAAGGCAAAATCTCCATCCGCACCCGACACGGTGAAAGAAAAACAATTCAGAATGTTTATTATGTGCCTGGGTTGAAGCACAATCTACTGAGTGTTGGACAACTTGTGCAAAATGGACACACTGTTCAGTTCAAAGATGGTGTTTGTTCAATCAGAGACAAAGTGCATGGACAAATCGCAACTGTGTCCATGATGAAAAACAAAATGTTTCCACTGCAGATTCAAAATGAATCTTTGATGTCTCTGAGTGCAGTTGTGAAGGATGCTACCTGGCTGTGGCATCTCAGATTCGGTCACCTGAGTTTCAGTGGCCTGAACTTGTTGCATAGGAAGCAGATGGTGAAGGGTTTACCCCTCATTGAGCAACCGAACCAAGTTTGTGAAGGTTGCCTTGTCGGCAAGCAGCACAGGGACGCATTCCTTGTAGGACAGTCTTGGAGAGCATCACGGCCATTGGAGCTGGTGCACTCAGACATTTGTGGTCCAATGCAGACCACCACATATGTCGACAACAAGTTCTTCCTGACCTTCATTGATGACTTCAGCCGAAAGACATGGATTTATCCAATCAAGTTGAAGTTAGAGGCATTTGTAAGGTTTAAGGAGTTCAAGGCTCTGGTTGAGAAATAGAGCGGGTATTTTTTCAAGACTCTCAGAACTGATGGAGGTGGAGAATACATCTCCAACGAATTCCATAACTTTTGCAAACAACATGGAATTCGCAGGCAGTTCACTGCCAGATACACACCACAGTAGAATGGTGTAGTTGAGAGGAAGAACAGAATAATCATGGAGATGGCACGAAACATGCCGAAAGCGAAAAGTCTGCCACATGAGTTCTGGGCAGAAACTGTAAGTTGTGCAGTTTATCTACTGAATCGGTGTCCCACCAAGAGTGTGAGAGACAAAATTTCGGAGGAAGCCTGGAGCAATCTGAAGCCAAGTGTGGCTCATTTGCGAGTTTTTGGGTGCATTGCATATGCACATGTTCCAGATGAGAAAATGCAGAAGCTAGATGACAAAGCTGAAAGATGCATTTTTATAGGATACAGCGAACCAGAAAAGGCGTACAGGCTATACAATCCTGTGACAAAGAAACTTGTCATCATTCGTGATGTGAAGTTCCTGGAGGATGAAGCCTGGAACTGGAAATCAGAGACTGGTCAGCCTGAACCAGCAGTTGCTAAACCTGTAAACTTAGAGGAAGACAGTGTGCCGCCACCTGTGCCTTCAAGCAACAACAATGGTGCTAGCAGCAGTACAGCCACATCATCCCGATCACCTTCACTTGCAAGCAGAATTCAAAATTTGAGAACACCCGTAAAGACTTGGAGCTTGCAAGATATTTATGAGGTAACCCGTAATCAGATGGATGAAGAATATTCTGACTTTGCACTATTTACGGAGTGTGATCCAGTGGAGTTTGAAGAAGCAAGTCAGAATCACACATGGGTGAATGCGATGGATGAGGAGATAGCAGCCATTGAAAAGAATGAGACATGGCAACTGACAAATCTTCCAGCAGGAAAGAAGACCATTGGGGTCAAGTGGGTGTATAAGACAAAGTTCAACGCCCAAGGAGAAGTTGACAGACATAAAGCTAGATTAGTGGTGAAAGGCTACAAGCAGAAGTCAGGAGTTGACTATCATGAGGTGTACGCACCTATAGCCCGACTTGACATAGTCAAGATGATTCTAGGACTAGCAGCTCAAAAGGGATGGAGTGTGTACCAGATGGATGTCAAGTCTGCCTTCCTGAACGGAGTGTTGGAAGAAGAGGTCTACATAGACCAGCCACCTGGTTATGAGATGCAAGGGCAAGAAGACAAGGTCCTCAAGCTAAAGAAGGCCCTGTATGGGTTGAAGCAAGCACCCTGGGCATGGTACAACCATATTGACGGCTATTTTCAGGAGAATGGGTTTCAAAAATGCCCATATGAGCACACTCTATACCTGAAGACAAACGCAGAGGGTGAGATGATAATCGTCTGCTTGTACATGGACGATCTGATATATACTGGCAATAGCAGCAGCCTATTCGCATAGTTCAAAATAGCCATGAAGAAGGAGTTCAAAATGACGGACATGGGGCTGATGAAATATTTTCTCGGTATTGAAGTTGACCAATCAGCAAATGACATATTCATTTCTTAGGGCAAGTATGCAAAGGATGTCCTAAAGTGGTTTAAGATGGAGGACAACAAGCCTGCCATCACTCCGACAGCCACTGGCGTCAAGCTGAGCAAGACTGACAACAGCAAAAGTGTTGACCCAACTCTCTATAAAAGTTTAGTTGGAAGCCTAATGTACCTGACTGCAACCGGGCTAGATTTGATGTACATCGTGATTTTAATAAGTCGGTTCATGGAGTCGCCCAAAGACACTCACTGAAAAGCAAGCAAGAGAATCTTGCGATATGTCAATGGCACAAGGAACCATGGACTCCACTATGCCAGAAAGGACCAGCTGGAGTTAATTGGCTACATCGACAGCGATTGGGCTGGCAGCATAGATGACAGGAAGAGCACTTCGGGATATGCTTTCTATTTTGGATCCGGAGTCGTCTCTTGGTCCTCGAATAAGCAGCCAATTGTGGCTTTATCTACACCAGAGGAAGAGTATGTTGCTGCCACCTTAGCAGCCTGCCAGGCAGTCTGGTTGAGAGGAGTTCTTAGTGAACTACAGCATCTGCTCGAAGCAGCAACAACAATATTTTGTGACAATAACTCTGCCATCGCGCTCTTGAAGGACCCAGTATTCCATGGCCGAACAAAGTACATAGACATCCGGTATCATTTCATCAGAGAGCTGGTAAAATTTGGTGAAGTACAGTTGTAGTTCTGTAGATCGAAGGAGCAACTGGCCGACATCTTTACAAAACCCCTGAAGGAGGAAGACTTCGCCAGATTGCGAGATATGTTGGGCGTCAGAGAATGTGTGAAGTTTGGTTTAAAGGAGGGTGTTGGAAATATTAAACCAAACATCATGCCCGAAAGCGCTTCGACGCAAAGTCTTTTGGAAACACCTTGGAAAAATGATTCGGAGCGAAAGACAAATCGACAACCCCCGAAAAGCGTCTCGCTGCGAACTAGTTTCAAGTTGCCCTCCGAAGCGGAAATCGGCCGAAGTGGAAACCAAACACGGGAATCGACACATTAGATTCTCGACCGTGTGAGTTTTTGGGGTTGTTCGCCGCCTATAAATACTGGGGCATTTTGTATTTTAGAGAGAGAGGACCGTAAGAGGAAGTGTGAGTGGAGAGAAGAGAAGACGCAGTTTGGAGAGCCCAGAACAGCCGCAGAGCTAGGGTTTCGTCCAACACAGCAGCAGAACGGGTGAAGGAGCAGCAGCCATTAGCCGGAGAGTGGAGCAGCAGTCTCCAAGATTTATTTGTGCTTTTATCCTGCAGATGTTTATCTGGCAGAAGTCTGTAATCGCTTCAGAAGGAAGCCCTTTGTAAATCCGGCAATATATTTAATATATAAAATATATTTGGTTCTCTGTACATTGTTTTTGTCCGCAGACATTTCTCAGAGCTAGGGTTTGCCCGAAGTGACAAAAGACCCGATCGATTCAGAAAGGAATCGGGATTACTTGTTTGTGCCGAAGCACATTGCGGCACTTAGTTTCGCTGTAATAGCCGTGCGCTGCCGAACTTCGCAGCCCTCCCGTCCGAAGAAGTCACTTCGGAAGACAGTCCCCGAAGTAAACTTACTTCGGAAGTATCCTCCCCGAAATTCCCTCTCGCTGGAAATTCTCCCGAACCTCTCTCCCTCGCCGAAGTTTTTCCCTCGCTGGAAACTTCCCCGAAGTTCCTCCCCGAAGTAAAAATTGCCGAAGCATTTCCAGTTCGGCAGTTTATCCCCGAAGTAGACACTTCGGGCGTACTTTCCTCTGAGACTCTTTCCCTCGCCGAAGTAAAATTGCCGAAGCAATTTTTACGCGACCCGAATAGTTTTTTGATGCGATTTAATTCACGATTGGGAATTTAATTTGTTTAATTCCTTCAAAAATAGCATGTTATTGGCAAGCTGGTAACTCTTGTTACAAAAATAAATTATTTCAAAAGATATCAAAAATTTCATTTAATTTGAGCGACTTTGACCCACCAAAATTGAAAGGAGAATCACAAGATGCTGCCAGACAGACTGATTTGTCATTACTAATTTGTTACGAATCTACGTTACTATTTATCTATTGTAAAGGCCAACGGAAGCTTAAAGACATTCAATCACGGAGCACCGATGCCTCGGAGCAATTGAGGTGAAACAAAGAAAGAGCCACAAGAAAATAAGAATACAGGTAATTTTATTTATGTTTTTGTTATAAAATAAAAATAAAAAATATCTGTAATAATAATAAGATGGACATGATGTAATTTACTTGATAACATATGTAGTATTTTTGGTATTTTAATGGAAGTGGTTTTAATAAAATTCATACATAATTTATTAAAAAACTATGACTTGTTAAAGAAGGAAAAAATATAAAGTCTAGAGAGTAAATTAGAATAGAGCAAGTAAACATTAATAACTTCTTTAAAATTGTATTTTTTTTTCTTAAAAAAAAATATAAGGTTTTGAAAAGGTTTCCCTTTCTATTTTACATAAACTTAGTCACATCAAGCTATATAGATTATTTGGTGTCATTAGGATTTGAACCTTAGTTTGAGCTATGGCATCCATATATCTCAACCATTGAACCATGATTTTATTAGAAAAAAAAGTTGAGTTAAAAATGTAGGTATTTATGAGAGATCCTGGTCCCCTTATACTTTGGTTTGAACTTGGGTCTCTTGGATGAAAACCCGAAGACATACCACTATGGTATCCTTCATGAGATAAAATTGAGTTAAAAACATAACTTTTTATGAGGGGTGTTGGTTCCCTTGTACTGAGGTTTGAATGAAAACCCAAAGATATACCACTATAGTATCCTTCATGAGACTAAAATTTTGAGTTAAAAACATGGGATTTTACAAGGGATTTCAGTCCCCTTATATTGGTGTTTGAACTTGAGTCTCCTAAATGAAATCCCTTATGAAACTAAAATTTGAGTTAAAAACATGGTTTTTTATGAGGGTTCCTACTCCCCTCATACTAGGGTTTGAACATGGATCTCTTGAATGAAAACCCAAAGATATACCACTCCCATATCCCTTGCCAAACTTTCAATGGTATTCTTGCTAGTGAAATCCATAAAAAATATTATAAATATGTTAGATAATTCTAGATGGATAAAGCACAATAGACAATATTTATAAAGGAAAGAAATATTGTTTGATTATTTTATTCTATGTCAAAGATATGATATACATATTATCATCCCATAATTAATTTATATATGATAAGAGTAATTTTGATTTTTTTTTGCACAAGTTTCCACTTAGAAATTAATATTTAAGTGAAGAACCATCTATCCTTAAACTGAATAGAAAATTAAATAATAACTATGCATTTAAGTAAAAACATGTATTTTATATTCTTTTTAATAATTACCTCTTAAAACATCTAACACTATAAGAAACTAAATTTGATCCTTAAAAAATAGAACACTAGTAATATATTAAAATATAACTATGTATCAGTTGAGCACAAAATATTTCAATTGAATATAAAATGAACTCTTCACAATATCTATTATATCAACTAATAAATATTGATCTAATAAACTCTTATCATATTCATAATATCTCTTGTCATATGACACAATTTTGTTGGGGATATCATCTATAGTTAAGGTAAGGCATTTTAGGAGGATACTAAATCTCTATGGTAAAACATCCCAAGAAATGATAAACATGGACAATAGTAAGGTGTTTTTTATAAACATTATAGAGAACCGTTAGAGAAGAATAACAACGGAGATTGGGTGTAGTGTTTTAACACTCCTTTCAATTTATTAGGACATACCAATGTTCATTGGGGCATGCAAGAATCAATTGTGGAATGTGCTAATTTACAAGGTCCTAAGTATATTAGTTGGTTGGAAGGAAAATTTGTTGAGTCATGAAGGTAAGTTATAGCTTCATAATATTTCTCTCTAAGCACTCCCTATATATTTATTATCAATATTTTAGACCCCATTCAAAGTAACTAATACAATAGAAAGTATTCAAAGAAAATTTATATACTCAAGAACAAAGGAGAAGAGTAGAATTCTGCTTGTAGCTTAGGAGAAAGTATGCAATGATAAATCAAGGGGAAGAATTTGTCTTAGAAGAATAAGATATTTGAAGAAGGCCTTCCCAAAAAATATGGGATGGAGTCTAGTAGAGAAGGGTAATATCTTATGAGAATGGATTCTAAGAGATAAATACCTTGACAACTAGGAGGATAGTAGAGTTTTTACCACACTAGAACCTTGTCGAGGATCTTCATTATGGAACCATATAGTAAAGGGTAGAGAGATGTTATGGAATGAAACCCAATGGAAGGTAGGAACTGGTAGGTCTTTCCACTTTTGGGAAGATGCATTGCTATATAAGTACCCATTATAGAAGGACGAGAAGTTAGCAAATATTAGAGTATATTTGGAACAAAATTATGGGTATAAGGTGAGTGATTATTTGGCCATAGAAGAAGGAGAGATAAGATAGAAGGAACTGCATGATTTTTAGTTATTGTAAATGGTTCCCGCGCTGGTTACTTCCAAAGCAGTAGATGTCTTAGACAAGGACACCATTTATCTCCCCTACTTTTCATCATAGTTGTAGAAGCTTTGGGGAGAATAATTCATGCTTTTAGAATATCAGGTCTCATCTATGGAATTAAAGTAGTAACTCAAATTGATCCTGTTACTCACCAATAATTTATGGATGACACGATCCTATCCACTTTTGCCTCCATACTTGAAGCTAAAGTAATAAAATACATTCTTGTTCTATATGAAGAAGTACTAGGTCAGGAAATAAATTTCTAAAAGAGAAAAAATTATTTTTTGAACACTCCTCACCAGAGACAGATCAAAATAGCCAGGATCTTGGGATGTTTAATTATGTCATTCCCTACTGTTTACTTAGGTCTTCCTCTTTTTTTGGGCACACCATTTGAGGGAATGTAGAATCCAGTGATTGAGAGAGTTAAAAAAAAGTTAATTGGATAGAAAGGGAACCTTATGTTCCAAGTAGGGAAAGCTATTTTAACCTTGGCATACCTTCAAAGTATCTCAATCTATTTCCTTTCAGTGTTTAAAGCTCCCTCAAAAGTGTATGACAATATTGAACAAACTAAAAAATAATTCTTATGGACTGGGGCTGAAAAAAAAGTTGTTTCTATCTAGTAGCTTGGGATAAAGTTTGCAGATATAAAGACCAAGGAGGAATTGGATTGAGAAGACTTAAAAAATTAAATCTAGCATTAATATCTAAACATGCATGGAGATTATTATCGAAAGAGAAAGTGGAGTGGATCACTATAGTCAAGAGGAAGTATTTGTAGGGCACAAAGTTTCTAAATGAGATAGTACCCATAAATGGCTCAGCTTTCTAGAAAGAAATAATCCAAACAAAGAGTCTATTAAGGAAAGGACTAAAGTGGGAAATGGGGGATGGTAGATCAATAAACTTCTGGTTGGATAGATGGATAGGAAATCATCCACTCATTCTAGCTCAAAACATCAAGATTATCAAAGACTTTATAGATGCAACCTTTGGATACAAAGTGGTTTATTTCCTTCACAAAACAAATAACATCTGCAAGTGGAAAAAAATTCACAACATCCATAACCCTGAAGAATCAAGGGCCTTAGAAAGACTACTCAATTCCATAATCATCCCCACATGAGAAGTCAAAGATAACATTATTTGGGTCCTAACAGAAGATGGAAATTTTACAATCAAATTTTCTTATCAGCTCCTCATTCCCCATGAAGAAACCCAAATTTCTCTCAATTTTGTATGGATCAAACACCTTACCCCTAAAATTGCTTTGTTTTTCTGGATTACCATTCAAAATAAAAATTTGACAGTTTATAACCTCATTAAAAGAGGGATCATTATCCCAAGTAGATGTTTTTTATGCTTATCTAACTGGGAATCCTACCACCATATCTTTCTCAACTGTCCCTATTACATTTCAATTCTTGAAAATCTCTTCCAAAGGTTCCAAATTAGTTGGATAAAACTCCTTCTATTGTGGATTTGTTCATTCAGTAGCCTCAACCTTTCCACCATCCCAAGATGAGCACAATTTTGACGTTCTATCTATATCATTTTCTTTTGCAAAGATGGTTAGAAATGAACCGAAGAGTGTTCTTTAATTTTTCCAAGGATATTTCATTTCTAACCAGTAGAATTATTTCCTTTACCAAAGAGAACGTTTCCATTATTCTGTATGACCCAAGGCCTTGTTCCAGATTTGAAACTGTCATTCTTCATTCTATGAATATTTCCTAGGACACAATTGTATCTCAACCCAATCCTAGAGAAACATTAAATGGTGTCCCCCATCCTAGGGATGGGTCAAATTGAATTTTTATGGAGCAAAAAAAGACAATATGGGCAAAGCAGGAGCAGGAGGTATAATCAGATATCATAAAGGAAACTTGATTTTAGCATTTTCTGAATACTTTGGTGAATAGTCCAATAATATGGCTGAAGCAAAGGCATTATGAAGAGGTCTTGCATTAATCAAACATATCCTAGACATAATCATCATTGAAGGGGATTCTCTCAATATTATTAATTACATGAAAAGCTCCAAAAGACCATCTTGGAAAGTTAGAAGCTCCATTGAAGATGCCGTGAAACTTGCTACTCACCAGCAGGAAGTTATCTTCCAACATGCTTTCAGAGAAGCAAATAGGGTAGCTAATAAACTAGAAAAAATTAGGTTTGATGGTTCAAGTTTTTTGACTTGGATAGACACACTACCACAAGAGGTACGTGCATTAGCCACTATTGAAAAAGTTGATAATGATTAGCTGGGTTACCATATTTTTATAAGTTTCCTCACTATGTGTAAAAGTGTTGAAGTTTCAAAAGGTCCTAGTAGGATAATACACACCAAATTTCAAAAAGTCTTTGAGGTCTTGGTTTTATGGTCCTCCCCTTTGAATAAAAAATTCCACCATTTTCATGACCCTTTCTCTTTGTGGAACTATTAGTTGGATGGTTGTATCATGATCATTTGGACTTGTTTCGAACCCATTCATCTCACAAATATTAATCTACATTATTTCCATAATAGGTAGGAGTCCTATCACATAACCCCTAGCATGTATGGTATCTATGTCCATTGCCACATGATCTATCTGTTTCTCCAAAAAAATTGGGATTTTTCAATAGCTAGGAGTGCTAGTTCATTCCCAAAGCCTACTAACGTCTCAAAAAAAAATTTAGGAACAAATCAAAGGATTTTTTTTGTAGATATAGTGGGGACATCAAAAACACAAATGGAGGTCTCACTCTTTTCAATTCGAGCGATCCCTACCACATGTGGAAAGATCATTGGCACCAAAATATTTTCAGATATGTTTATTGAAGATTGACAAGATTTGCTCCAAGACCAAGACATGAAATCTAACAATGCTGGGAATCATAATTTTTTAAGAAATCCAAAAGTCTTGGAACCATCACCGAATATGATAGGGTGGGAAAAATTTGCTGCATCTAAAGAAATTCAGAAAATTACTCACTTTTTCCTAGAATTCAATGGATATAAATGTGTAGAACACATAATTCAATTGATATGTATGTATGGTTATGCAAATTAACATTCACAAAAATTATAGTTTCTAGAAAATGATAGATAAATCAATTTGGTGGAGATATATAGATAGATAGATAGGTATTAACATAATTATCACATACTAAATTGAGAATATAACTTCTATCAATTTAGGATATTCATATTTTCGATGAGAACATTAAAACTATCATTACTAGTGTAGTCTTATTTGATTTTAGAAATTTGAGTATTTTATTAAAATATTCTTATATTCTTATACTATATTTTTTCATTTACCTTGTAACTTAACTGAAAATATATTCAAATCTTGCATAACATAACATGATGTAATTGTATGATCTATACCTATTAGACCATCCAAGGCATGCCAAAGCAAGGATAATGAGGATGTAATTGCATGAGTGCAATCCAAATTCAAACCTTGTATTATGATGGGCACTATTGGGATAGTGTATCATCTGATAATATAAATTTTAATAGCATAAAATATTTTTCTAAATGAATTAATATGGGTAAGGGACTTTTCAACATGGTGTAGCTTGAATGTTCAATGCAATTAGTGTCTATGTGCATCTAGTAATAATATGTAGATTTAATTAAGACAATAAGATTTTTAAATATGAAGCAAATGGATCTTTAAGAAAAATTTGAAATTAATATCCAATGTACAAATATTTACCAACTCTATCTATCTATCTAGACACACACCCAATGTTGAGGTCCAATGGTAAAGTTGAAACACTTTATCTACCTTGGTCGAAGTTCAAGTATTTGATGCCACTAATATGGATTCTTCATATATTTTCATCCTTAAGATTCTAGAAAAAAGCAGTCACTCTAAGCAAAAAAAATAAAAAATTGTTCAATGCAATTAAGACTATATATACCTACTAATTGTAGTTAGATTTAATTAAGTTAATAACTATTTGAAGAAACAATAAAAAAATATTAAGAAGACTTTAAATTAATATTTAACATTCCAAGATAGATAAAAAGAAACAACTACTCTAACCAATAAATGTTTAAAGTAATTAATAACTATACATATGTATAGACACCAATACTAGTTAGAGTTAATTAAGTCAATAAGTATTGAATAAATAATAAACATAATCTCAAAAAGACTTCAAATTATATTTAATGTTTAAAGATCTATCAATAATAGATAAAATTAAATCAATAACATTTTCAAATAAGAAGGAAATTAAATCTTAAAAGAGTTTTTTTTTTTTAATATTCAATAGAAAATATAAATACTCATTTAATTTAGATTTAATAATTTTTTAAAATCATAAGTTTGCAAGTTATAAGACTACATATTAAAGTTTTACCTTTAAGTGTTTAAATTTATCTTAGATTTAACATAATTAACCATGAACTATGAATTTATCTAAAGGTGCTCAGATCAAGGCCCGTTTACATTGGCTTAAAATTGGGGACAAAGTTTCTAAGGAATTATTCCAAAAGTTACGTCCTCCTCGCAATGCCACTAAATTCAAAGCTATTGTGGACAATGGTATTCGCCATACCTCTCTACCCAGTATTGCTGACATTTTTGTTAAGCATTACACTCAAGTTTTTGCTACTCAGTCTTCTTCTCTAGAGAGGGATGAAGCTCTCAAGCTTTGCATGGATGTTGTCCCTAACAAACTCTTTGTAGCTCAAAGAGAGGAGTGTGAAAAGTATTTTTCTGTTGATGACCTTGCCTCAACATTAACTCAAATGTCCAATGAGAAGGCCCAAAGCTTGGATGGATTTCCTTATGAATTCTACAAGGCATGTTGGGACTTTGTTGGTTCTAATTTACACAAAGTCTACCTTGAAGCCATGCACAGTGGCTCTCTTGGAGCAATTTTGAACCAAGGTAATATCAAGTTCATTCCAAAACAAGGGGATCCTAAATGTATAACAAATTGGAGGCCAATTACCTTGCTCAATGTCAGCTATAAGATTATTGCCAAAGCCCTGGCTCTGAAACTCCAGCCCCTATTGCCTCTTATTGTTAGGCCGGAGCAAACAGGATTTATTAAAGGTAGATATATCTTAGATAATGTCATTGCAGTTTGGGAAGGTATGGAATGGGCTAGGCGGTCTGGTCAGCAAGCCCTCTTCTTGAAAATTGATTTTGAAAATGCCTATGATAGAATTGAATGGAACTTCATTCTTTCCATGTTACAGTCTTTAGGGTTTGGGCCTATGTTTGTTCAATCTATCAATATTCTTTTTCAGGATGCTTCGACTGTTTTATCTTTGAATAATCATCAAACTAGGCCAATCGGTTTGTTCAGATCTGTTCAGCAAGGTTGTACCTTGGCTCCTTCTCTGTATATCCTTGCTACTGAAGCCTTTGGATATTTGCTTGCTAGGCATGCTTCTTTGGGCCAAATTAAGGGTATTTCTCTCCCTGATAACCAAGGTCGACTCATTAATGGTCACTTTGCTGATGACTCTTTTCTCACTCTTTTAGAGGAGGAACACTCAGTGAAGGAAGCACTTAGATGTTTGGAAGTTTTTTGTCAGGCCTCTGGTTCTAGTATTCAGTGGAGAAAAACTTCTTGTTATCGGCAGTCCCCTACCCCGCTCCCTCCTTGGCTAGAACAGTTTCAATGGCATTGGATTTTGCCAGGAGAAGTGTTCAATTTTCTAGGGATCCCTTTTTCCTTTTATGGTTCCCCTGTTCAGCTTATGGAACTATGTTCGCATAAAGTTGAGAAAAAGCTTGAGTATTGGATTACTAAAAAGATGTCTCTGGCAAGAAAATTCCAGATTTATTCTAAGGTCCTTGCCTCTACTCATGTGTATTACTCTTCTTGTTGGGTCCCTTCACAAGCATGCTACCTTAAGCTTGAAAGACTATTGAGGAATTTTTTGTGGGCAAACTCAGCTGAGAAGAAAGGTTTTCACCGAGTTGCTTGGGATATGTGTTGTTTACCTAAAGCTTCAAGAGGAATGGGCATGGTTGACTGTAAAAGACAAGGCACGGTTCTATGTGCCAAATGGATCATACGAGCCCTTAAAGGCTCGGAGGCCTAGAAAATCCTCATCAGAAATTGTATTTCTTCAGGGCTTCCTCTGAACAAACAAGCCTGGAGAGGAATTGACCTCCCTTCTCTAATTGTAATGCCAGTATTTATGAAAATCTCTAGTTCTTTTGTGATTAAAAGTATTTGGAAATCATGGCAGCAATTCACTCCTTGGCTTAAGTGGAAAGGGAATAGAGGCCATAAAGGACTATCCATCAATTATTTAAACATCTGGTGGTCTTCGATGATTAACATTCAGGGAACTCCTCTTGCTCAGGTCCCATGGATTCATGCCCAAAAGTTTTTTAAAAAAGGTATATCTACAGTTTCTGATTTTTATTCTCAAACCTCGAGGGATTGGATCCCTTGGCCACTTTTTAAACAAAAATTTCAGTTGAGCATTGGTGACAAGCTCACTTATGACTCAGTAATTGACATTATCCCCTTTTCCATGTGGCACAAGTGTGGGCAACACTCTCAGAGGCCATGGTGGAAATATTGGTCCTGGTTTTCGGATATACCATTGTTGAATTACTCAGCTAAATTGGGTTACAAGTGGCTCTCCCCAATGTTGCCAATGGTCCCTAGACTTAATGATAAATTGGGAGATCCAGTGGTGGTTTCTAGTTGGAAGGCTCGATTTCAGATAGTTTGGTCTTCTTTTCTTGAGCCAAAACAATCATTTTTTGCTTGGAGCCTTCTCTTTCAAAGTTTACCCTTAGGAGATAGACTCAGGCACTTGGGAGTTGCAAACCCTAAATGTGCATTCTGTAATGAGGATGAATCTTCTCCTCATATTTTTTGGTTCTCCACAAGAGCAAGGAGTGCCTGGGAATGGGGATGGTCTTTTTTTTCCCAATTCTAGGATGAATCCCTTACATGGCAGCAATCTCTGTTAGGGGATAAGATTAAATTTTTTCTTCCCTTGTCCAAAGTGTGGCACATCTTTCGAATTAGTCTTCTTTTTCACATGTGGAAATCTAGAAACAAGATAGTTTCTCAACATCAAAATCCTTCTGATGAATTTTCTCTAGCTGATAAAATAGAGGTGTTTCAAGATACATGGTTCCAGATTTGCAATCAGCAGGCTAAACTTGACATTGAGCAGACGCACATGAAGGCACTTTTGGATGACTGGAAAAATGCACCATGCTCAGTTAGCAGGGTTTCTCCAAACAATGCATAGTAGACGTCCTGTTCCCACTCGAGGTCTCATCAACTGCCACGTCTGGTGCATGCCTAGGGAGGTTGGGGACATGAAATTTTTACCTACAATGATGGATGGAATGCACAACCAATTCAATCACCATCATGTTCTCCACCCAGAGGTGCCTGGGATGAGCTGGTGGAAGTTAATGGTGGCACACAGGATCATGCTTGGAATAAGTGCTCATAATCGCCAGCTTGATAGATCTCGAGGACAGGGCTGGGGAGATTCAAATACTCATGAGGATCAGGGACACACAGATGGATTACCGCATACCTTGGCCATTCCATGGGACTCCAACGTAGACGTGTAGCCACAAACTTTCTGATTGCATGCAAGTTTCTCTGCCTGTTTGATTGATGTTGCCTAGTTTGTAGTGAGCTCTAGTTTGTGGTTTTCCAACCCCTGGTTAGGGTTGGTTTGTTTCTTCTAGGGGTGTGATCATTGCCACCTGCCACTTTTTTCATATTAAACTTTATTATTAATATAATTTAGCTTTTCATCAAAAAAAAAAAAAAAATTTAATATTTCATAAAGTATTATACCAAATAACTTTTCTTGAATAGAAAGAATTTAGAATTGATAATAATACAATATCTAATAATTAACTTGCATATAAAATTTACTTTGGAATAAATATTTTTATTGATATTTGTAGTCTTTTAAATAAGTCAAGTCCAAAACAAGTCCTTAAACTATAGTTGAGATAACTCTTTACTAGTGGTCCAACCGCAAGGATGCCACTTGTATTGTCAGAAGTGTATAAGAAGTATTGCTAAAAAAAAAAATTAATTGCATTTAATTTAAATTAAACATATCAAATATATATAATATTTTCTCTTTGTATAACTAAAAATAATTCAATATTTATTTATAAATAATTTATTGAAATTATAGGTTTGATTTGTAGTCCAATTGGTTCAACCAAACCCCGTAAAGGGAGCAGAGGTCGAAGGTTCAAATCTCAAGCCTTGTCATACTAAACGCTTGTTCCTTTTATGTGCTTTTAGAAGTATAAATGGTTTAAAATGATTGTGACATGGTGGTTATAGGTACGGACAACACGAAAAACTGTGTGATGACTTTTGGGGTGAAAAACACATAATACTATGGCTGTCATAATATATGGACAGTCTACCCAGATTTGTGGCGGCTACCGATTCCACCATGTAAATTCGAAAAAAATATATTTTTTTATTAAAATTAAATTTAATAAATAAATTTTAGAAATATTAAAGCTCTTTTTTACTTATTTTTTATTTTAACTAATGAGAAACTCTAAGATTAATTACATTTACTTTAAATTAAATATATCAATTATAAAAAAAAAATCTATTTATATATCTAAAAACAATTCAATATATATTTATAAATAATTTATTGAAATTATATTTAATATATAATTTTTTTTCATCTTTAAA
Organism: Wollemia nobilis; assembly: GCA_028583015.1. NCBI lineage: Eukaryota > Viridiplantae > Streptophyta > Pinopsida > Araucariales > Araucariaceae > Wollemia > Wollemia nobilis. The sequence goes on from JAQPPZ010016460.1 coordinate 2,269,728, forward strand.
TTTTTAACTAATTAGGAAGCTAGTCACCACACAAACACCACAATGATAAAAAGCATTGGCATTTCTTTATGAAGATCAAAGTTCAATTTATGGGAAGGGTGACCTTGATATGTCCTCAACTTTTCAACCTATTTAAAAAAAAATGAGAAAACTTAAAGTTATTCACTTGAAAATAAATGTTGTTTTGTAAAAAACCTTATATTTGTTTTTGTCCGAGAGGGACAAGGCAATGGTTTGAACTTTGGCTCTTCTTCGAAAGGTATAAGGTTCAAATCGCTGCATGGACGAGTGTGTGAAGGGGTGGATGTGTGGTGGCCATGTTAAATTCCCTATTAATAAATATAGCTATCAACTTTAAAAGAGTCATGGTTGGGAGGAGACTACTCAACCCTATGCATTGGTCATAGGGGTCTTTTTTAAAAAGTAATTTGAAGTGCAACAGTCCTATTGATAAGCATAGCTCTCAACTTTACAAGGGTCATGGTTGGGAGGAGACTGCTCAACCTTGTGCATTGATCATAGGGGTATTTTTTAAAAAGTAATTTGAAGTACAATGGTCCTATTGATAAGCATAACTCTCAACTTTACAAGGGTCATGGTTGAGAGGATACTGCTCATCCCTATGTATTGATCATAGAGGTCTTTTTTAAAAAATAATTTGAAGTATAATGGTCCTATTGATAATGATAGCTCTCAACATTATAAGGGTCATGGTTGGGAGGAGACTGCTCATCCTTATGCAATGATCATAGAGGTATTTTTTAAAAATTAATTTGAAGTACAACAGTCCTATTGATAAGCATAACTCTCAACTTTAAAAGGATCATGGTTGGGAGGAGACTGCTCATCCCTATGCATTGATCATAGAGGTATTTTTTAAAAAGTAATTTGAAGTACAATGGATGGCACAACTAGGACCACACTCCCCAAAGATCTAGAAACAAGGGGCCTCTCTCCCCATGATTTGAATTTAGGTCACCTAAATGAAACTATTTAAAAAGTAATTTGAAGTACAACAATCCTATTGATAAGGATAATTCTCAAATTTACAAGGATCATGGTTGAGAGGAGACTGCTCATCCTTTTACATTGATCATAGAGGTATTTTTAAAAAGTAATTTGAAGTACAGCGAATGGCACAACTGAAACCATACTCCCCAAAAATATAGCAACAAGGAGTCTCTCTCACCGTGATTTGAACTTAGGTCACCTAAATGAAACTCTAATTACATTGAAATGTCTCCTTTGAAGTGTCCCAGCAGAGATAAGATCTTAAGATTTTATAATTAATGTCAACCAAATTGATGGAATGTCCCCGTAAGGACAAGATCTTATCAATTTTTGCTTTTCTATTCATTATCATAATTGGCACATATTGTTGGAGTGTCCCGTAGGAACAAGATCTTATTAATTTTTATTTTTCTTTTCATTGTTATATTTGGCACAACTAACAAGGTCATCTAGATGAAATGTCTATTGGAGTGTCCATTCAAAAAAAAATCTTATCATTTTTTACTTTTCTATTTGTTAGAGGTCGTGATTGAAATTTTTTCCACATTAATACTTATCAATACCCCTCGTAAAGCCGAGAGCTATACTTATCAATACAGAATTTAACACAAAGCCATCCCACCCACCCCCTCAGACACTCTCCCATGCTACGGTTTGAACCTTGAACCTACCGAAGAAGAACCAAAACCCGAACCTTAGCGCTCCACCCCAGTGCAAAAGAACCCTAAAATTTAATCGAAGGGTACACACCAAATATCCCACCAAAAACCCTCAAACTTATATTTTAAAATTAATTATTAATTTATAATTTTATTATTAAATATTTGGTAAACATAATCATCACAAAATCAGATTAATTTAAAAAACAAATACATTTATTCGTTTCTGGTTATTTAGCATTAACTAACTAATTTATAGCCCAAATTGATTCTGGGTTTATGTGCAAATAAAATATACATTGCAACACTAAAAAAACATGTTATTGGCAATGAGCCTGGTAAATCTTGTTACAATTATATGCTTAAGAAATAAATTTATTTATTTAAAAAGATATCAACCACTCGTAAATTTCATTTAATTCGAGTGACTTTAAGCCACCAAAATTGAAATATTTGCCGAGGAGAATCACAATATGCGGCGAGACTGATTTGGCATTACTAATTTGTTATGAACATATTTTACTATTTATCTATTGTAAAGGCTAACGGAAGCTCAAAGATATTCAATCACGGAGCATCGATGCCTCAGACCAATTGAGGTGAAACATAGAAAGAGCCACAAAATGCATATAGTTGAGCAGTCTTTTTCAATTATGATCTCTCTTAAAGTTGATAGCTACTTATCAATAGGGAAAGTTGATAGTTACTTATCAATACGGAATTTAACACAAAGACATCACACATCCATCCCTCATACATAGCTGAGCAATCTCCTCCCAACCATTGCCTCTCCTTTGCCTCTCCTAAAATTGAGAGTTACTTATTGATTCTATTACTATTGATTGTCTTAATATTATTATTTTTTTAAGCGAAAACCCCTTACGGGGCCGCCTTGGTCTGAGAGACCACAGACAAGGGGTTCTATACCAGTCACCAAGAGTCGCACCCGATCCTGCCCGCACCAACATTATCAATTGGATTTTGAATAGCTTTTTGGTAGGATGGAGATTTGAACCTGGGACCTCCCTTGAGGATTTCCTCTCCTCTCCAACTCAGCTACAACACCTGAGTGTTAATTGTCTTAATATTAATACTATTAAATTTATATATTTAAAAATATTTATTGGTTGTATTTGTATTAAAAGTTTTATAAAAAGCAAATGAATAATTAATTCATTAATATTAAAATTTGCATGTGATTAAAAATGTTTATAATAACAAAAATATATATATATATATGGCACTTAGGGGTGTAGCCCAACAGTTTGGTCTTTGGTTTGGGAGGTTCAAGGTTCAAACCGGCGTGTGCTTTGGTTTGGGAGGTTCAAGGTTCAAACCAGTGTGGGCGTGTGAAGGGGTGGGTGTGTGGTGGCTTTGTGTTAAATTCCTTATTGATAAGTACAACTCTCAACTTTAAAAGGGGTCATGGTTAGGAGGAGACTGCTCGTCCTTCATACGGTTTCTCACAATAACCAAATCATTATATATATATAATATAATAATGGTCAAGAATAAATAATCTTAAATAACTTTGCCTCTCTGATATTATTTTACTTGTTGTACCTGTAAAATATAAAATATTTGTATTGATTTTTTAAGACTTTTAATAAAAACAAAATTTGAAACAATTTTATATAACAAATTATATATTTTAAAATTAATTTATTTTTATTTTTTATTTTTATATTAAAAAAATTCATATATTTTATTTTTATTTTTATATTAGAAGAATTCCTAACCTGGATTTCAATCCTATTCCTTATTGTTATTATAACTTACAGTTAACCAAGTAAACTTTTTAATATAACTCATAGATACTACACAAAAAGAATCCTAAAATTTAATGTAAGGGTACACACCAAAAATCCCACCAAAAACCCTCGAACTTATATTTTAAAATTAATTATTAATTTATAGTTTTATTATTAAAAATTTGGTAAACATAATCATCACAAATCAGATTAATTTAAAAAACAAATAAATTTATTCGTTTCTGGTTATTTAGCATTCACTAACTAATTTATAGCTCAAATTGATTTTGGTCACAAAAAAATGCTTCAACAGAAATAAATTTATTTATTTAAAAAGATATCAACCACTTGTAAATTTCATTTAATTTGAGCGAGTTTGAGCCACCAAAATTGAAATATTTTGCCGAGGAGAATCACAATATGCGGCCAGACTGATTTGGCATTACTAATCTGTTATGAATCTATGTTACTATTTATCTATTGTAAAGGCCAACGGAAGCTTAAAGACATTCAATCACGGAGCACCGATGCCTCAGAGCAATTGAGGTGAAACAAAGAAAGAGCCACAAGAAAATAAGAATACAGGTAATTTTATTTATGTTCTGTTCTATATAAGTAATATATGAAAGTTTTTACTTAGGAAGGAACAATTTTAAACAATTGAGAAATAGAAACATCACCATTTAAAAAAGATTTCTGTTGGTTTAATATGAAACAATTTGTTTTAATTGTACAGAGAATGTGGTCTTGTTCAATTGTTATTATAATTCCATCATTTTCGGTTAAAGGAAATAACTAACTACATGCAGGTCTTAGACGGACTATTTATTCTTCTAATCAGTCTATCCCACCAGACAGCTTTGAATGAAGTTCAATGGACAACTACTACATAAGTGAAGAAAGCAGTAAACTGTCCTACATGTTATTGTACTGGGACTGGGCCAACAATTGCAATCATTACACACGGCCTGGACCTGCACAGATAGAGATGGCGGATCATGGTGAGGAGTCCACCCATTTTAATAAAGTTGAACGAGATAATGTGGATATTGGTTGTAAGGCTCTCACCCATTTCAATAAAGTTCAAGAAGAAAATGTGGATATTGCTTGTAAGGGAAGCACAAGCATAAATTCAGGAACTTCAAGTTGTAGCCATGAAAGAGATGTGGGCATTCAAGGCATTATGAACAACCGAAAGAAGAAATGGAGTTCGAGTGAGACAAGAGAGCTCATAAGACATAGGCTTCAAATGGACGTAGAGTTTAGAGCGCCCAAGACCAAACGTAGCATTAAGAACTTGTGGAAGGAGATATCTGTAAAACTCGGTTCGAGGACCAAAAAAGCTTGTTCCAAAAAATGGGAAAGCATTGTGAACGAGTACAAGAGAATGAAGGGAGAAGGTAAGCCGAGGATAAGTTATTTCAAAATCGTGGAACAGATTGTTGAAGGTACCTTAGCGGTGGAACAACCCACCTTATATGCACAAGAATTGACCTTAACAGAGTCATCAAAACCACAAAAACAAGATGTTGAATGTCGTTTGAGTTTTGATCTTTGATATGCCATCTATGATCGAGTGCTAAGCCATTCTCAACAATAACTTCAGCTTGATGAGCACAGTAGAGGATTTCTCAGATCTTTTATATACTTATATATATTCTGGATCAGGAGTGGTTTTTTAATTTCTTCTTCAAGACACAGTAGAGGATTTCTATGATCTTTGATATGCCATCTATGATCGAGTGCTAAGACATTCTCAACAATAACTTCAGCTGGATGAGCACACTAGAGGATTTCTCAGATCATTTATATACTTATATCTATATATTCTGGATCAGGAGTGGTTTTTTAATTTCTTCTTCAAGACACACATAAGCACACATAAGAAACGTTCTTATTTTGGTTATATTAGTTTATTTTTATGTTAGATTATTTTTTAAAATTGGTTATATATATTATTATTTTTATATAGTAATTATGTGATTAAAAATTATCATATTTTGTTATAATATTTTAATAAATTACATTGTTATAATTAATATTAATATAAATTAATTAAATAATAGGGTTTTGAAAGGGTTGTTTTATTTTTAGACATCAATTTAGTTAAATTGAGGTATATGGTTTATTTGGTATTGTATGAATTTGAAACTTGGTGTGAGCTACATCACCTATATGTAAAACCATTGAACTAAAATTTCATTGAAAGAAAAATGTTGAGTTAGTTTGATATGGACAACATAGTGGTTAGGGCTTTGGTTAAACCAAGGCTTACGGAGAAAGGATAGGATTGACAGTAGCCAATTAAAAAAAGAAATTTTGTTAAATTAAAAACATAAACTTTTCAAAGATATACCAATCCCTCTTACCAAGATGTGTATTAATAATAATATATATATATATATATATATATATAGGTTGAAGGCGCAACGCAATGGTTCGGGCTTTGGCTCTTCTTTTGGAGGAGATTCAAACCACGGCCTGGGGAGTGTGTGAAGGAGGTGTGTGGTGGCTTTGTGTTAAATTTCCTATTGATAAGTATAACTCTTGGCTTTACGAGGGGTCATAGTTGGGAGGATACTGTTCAACCTATACATCCATCATAGGGTTTCTCACAATAACCAGATCAAATAATAATAATAATATATATTTATTTGATAAGATGTCAATATGATCTTGTAGTTTGCTTTTCCAAATGATTTTTATGCAATTCTCGTTATATTTTTATTATTGCTATATATATATATATGTAGCTTTATTTAATAATATATATAATTAAATTATATTTAATATAATTATATATAATCTTATTTTCAAAGAAAAGTATTTATATACAAACATTTATATTTTAAAAATTGTAATAATATTTTTATTTACTTAAAAAATAAAATGAAAAAGCCAAATTTTAACATTAATAATACAATAGATCTCATCGAATAATATTTTTATATATAATACATTGTAATTACCAAAAACCTTATATAATTATTAGTACATAGTTTTAAACTATTAAATTATGTTCTTGTGGGGTAGTGTAGTGGTTTGAGATTTGGAATTTCTTTTAAGATATATAGGTAAGTTTGTTAAAAAAACTATCAAATTAATACATCTAAATTTTTATTTTAAAATATTTTTTAAATTTTTAATAAATATATATAATTAATTAAATGACAATGGTCTTTTAAAGTAATGCAAAAGGTAAATTTTACTTAAAAAATAAAATGAAAAAATAAATTTTAACGTTAATAATACAATAGATCACATTCAAAAATATCTTTATACATAATATATTGTAATTACCAAAAACCTTATATAATTATTAGTACATAGTTTTAAACTATTAAATTATGTTCTTTTGGGGTAGTGTAGTGGTTTGAGATTTGGAATTTCTTTTAAGATATTCAGATAAGTTTGTTAAAAAAAAAAAAACTATCAAATTAATACAAATATATTTTTAATTTTTTTAATAAATATGTATAATTAATTAAATGATAATGGTATTTTAAAGTAATGCAAAACAATTCTATGTTTATTTCAATCCAATAACATGAGATATGAATGAGAAAATAAAGAATAAGTTTCATGTTATTGGATTATATTAATGAACTATGCAAAGGCTATAGGACTTCTTATAGGGATAACAATTGATTTAATTGTCCATCCAATTACTTTTCCAACTCCTTTATACAATTAGCAATAGAATTCTCTAGTTTTGAACCATAATGTCAAGACACAAATTGGGCTCAATAAGCCTATATTTTTTACTTATAGTAGGGCTTGACACAAAACTTTGAAAAAATTGGCAATGACTCATCAATAAAAAAAAATATAACATATACTACATTTTACAAAAAGAGCTTTACCCAAGGTCAAAATGACACACCCAAGACCACTTGAATCATAGGCTTGGAGAAATTCTGAACACTATTTGTTACACATTCTTGCAAATTTGACCCTAATAAAAATCATTACAAATTTATTGCTCTCATTGAACAACCATTTTGGGTGATTGATACCATATGAGGGTCAATTTTGGGTGATTGGTACCATATGAGGGTCCTCGTTTCCTTCTATAGGTATAGGTGAATAAAGGTTTTCCATCCTTGATAAACCTATATTTATGATATGTTCCAATAAGATAAAACATCCTATAAATAAGACATGCTCAAAATAATTTCACATAGATCAAGAGACATAGCATCACATTCCACTTCATCACTGTAATCAGCTACCATACCAAAAAATAAGCTAAACTACAAAACCACTTGCTTGTTTGTATCCTTATTAAACCAACTCATTGGTTATGGATTTAGATGTTTTGATGGCTTTGGTTTACATATCTTACACTAAAGCTATAAATATGAACTCTATTAACACTCCAAATCAATGAGGTATCGATATTTTTCATTTTGAGTTGAACTTTTATATGAAAGAGTTTCTCTCACTGTTGTTCAAGTTTTTTCTCAACAACTATTGATGCTAAGGTTCTCCACATTGAGATATAGACCAAATTTTTATCGAAATCCAAATAGCATTTTTAGACTATAGAAAATAATTTTCTTCCATTACTTCTTCCTATTTTAATATTTTAATTTTAGATTACAATTTTCATTGTGTTCCATGGGGGTATGCTTATGGATTTGTAGGTATCTTAGAGACACATATTGGAATCCCAAAAACATATATCAATCTTCCCAAAACATGTTATAGCATCTTAGATACACAACCTATTATCTTGTGTTATCCCCATCCTAGACATTTCATGGAACAAAGAATTTCAAACACTTAATCTTTATATGACCTTCAATATCACAATCTGATAATTATCTATTTTAGAAATCCCATCCTATTCCTATGGTAAACTGCCATTCTTTTTCATTAGTTTATAATATTTATATATGTTTATCTTTATATTTTAAATTTAGCTACGGTGTGTTTTGTATTTTTTATTTTTTACAATTTTGATTTCATTATGATGAACATAGAAGCTCATATTCTTCTTTTGGCTCATATAGGAGCAATTTTCCATTAATTGCATTCTTCTCTTCTTTTGTGAAAAATGGGCTACAGATGAAGCATTTACAGAGATAACAAAATGTGCTACTTGTCAGCTATCTGTCATGAAGGATTCTATGAAATTTCATTATTCATAACAAAGGTACTTCTTGTAATTATATTTTTTTCTTAATGAAGGAAATGCACAAATTCTCCTATCTCCATTAGGTTGTGGCATACTAACAAAAGGGGTTGTTTTCCACAAAGATAGACCTTATGGTCCTCAATTTTATGACTCAAATACATGGTGAAATCATGATAATGTCATATTCTATCTCATAAAACCAATCATTTATTCTATTGTATAAGTTTTCTTTGTGTGATTAACTAGCTATAAAAAGAAATTTAAACACGAACAGGCTCTATCAATCAAAAAGTAATCAACTCTTCATATTTTAGGTATACCTATCTATATGTTGCTAAGAAAAATGTTCAGAAGGGAAGAACAATGGTGGGAAATATGTAAGTCCACAACTTGTTAAAAATAAGAATACGACAATAATACCTAGGGATTTATACTTATCCATTTTGGGTCAAAGGAAAAACTAATACCTAGGGATTTATACCGATCTATTTTAGGTCAAAGGAAAAACTAAATTAAAACATGCCAAAAAATGAAAAGACTGAGAAGCTTCAAGGAAGAAAGAAGAAAAAAAAAATCAAATTTAACTTAATAAAGTATAGACATACCTTGTCTTTCTACTTGTAGCCCAATTCTTGAAAAAACAAGTACCCATCAAGTGTCCAATTCCAAATAAAATAGTTTACGTTTTAATTTTTCCACTTAATTATAAAAGTAGAGACAATAAGATTTTTATGAATATTTATTATGTTTGAAAGAAGCAAGATATAATATTAGGACCAAAGTGCCACATTTCCAAAGGAGGGGTGCACTCTATTCTATGATTTTTATAAAAGATCACATCAATAAAATATACTATAATTCATCACATAATATTTTGATATATTCTATGTACTCTAAACATATTCTCTCCAGTAACATATATATATTTTCATAGAGTAAAGATTAAAAATAAATTGTAAAACCTTGTTAATAGAATGCCTCAATAGCAATCAAGATGGTAGATGTGCTTTTATTTTGTCAGTGTGTACTTGATAGCTAATAGTTCCAATAAAATGTAGTTATCTAGGGAATTAACATGTCAAGCTTAAAGGCTTTTATACTTTTTTGAGGATTCTTCATGTAAGTTGTTTAGGAATAACATTTTTTAGAAGCTAGGAATTGTAGTTATTTCACTTAAAAGAAGTCCAAGACCTATATATCTTATTAGATAGAAACAATTGTCTATAAAATAGAAGCAATAAATGGGATCCTCCAATGCAAGAATCCTAAGACCTATATTTCTTACCTGATATGAAAAAATATTTAGCTAATGGAAGCAAAAAAGAGGATCTCCTAATGCACATCATCACCCCATTTTCTTTGAGATAGCCAAGATCTGAATATATGACTATGTTTTAAATTTTTTTGGACAAATCCCATATCTCTATCCCTTGTGTTATGCATGAAAATGATTAAACATAATCACTAAACTATAAATTTTACATATTTTATATTTGTTATTTTATTATATTGGAAGTTCTCATGTAAATTATATCTTTAGGCTTCCTTCCTATGTTAGAATAAGTAATTATTCTCTTAAGTTATACTAGGATAGACTTACTTGAGTTTTCATTCCTTCATGAGTCAGGTTAACTCTCAGTTATAGTCTAGATCATATTTTGTGAGTTGTTGTAATCCAACGGTTCTCAATGATAGACTTTGTTATTTATACAAAGTTGATCCATGGAATAATCAATTAGTTCTACTCTTTCTTCATATTTTGTGTAATGCTTTGCATATCTATTTTGGAAAATTCTAACATGGTACCAGAGTAGGATAGATATTGCTAGCATTCTCTCTTGAAGGTTCTAGGAGCTGGTTCTTTGGATATTTTGTTGGCTTCTCCTCTTTTCTTGGATTTAAGTCTTCAATAAGATTTTATATATAGTTTTTTGCTATATGTTTTTTGAAATATATATATGTGGGTTATTCTGAATATTATTTGTCTTCTTCTCATGTTAAAAAGGGAAGGGAAGATTCATTGACTCTTAGTGTAAATGGTTTTTTTTTTTAAATTACCCATAGTCATATATATTAATTTTTTTTCTCTAAAAAAAGGAAACACCCTTTTCAAGAAATGTTTTTTATTAAAATTTTTATATAAAAGCTTGATTAATAGAAATTTTATTTCCTATATTTAGTGTATATTTTTTTACAGGAGAAAAAGGGCTTTGTTCGCTACCCTATCATTGCATATCGAGGCTCTTGAATCTTGCATAGAGCACCTAATTTTGGCTGCCAACATCTTTATTTGTGACGCCTCTCTAATCGATTTCCATATCTCCTTAACTGGAGATCTGTAATATTTGCTCTCCATTATTTTTGATGCTTGGCGTAGCTCTCAATAAAGTCAACTATTATAAAATTATTTCAATTTTTTTATTCTTCCGGTGCGTTCTTAGGCCATGTCACTTCAATTGTAAGATAAACGTTTTATACCGTTCTATCTTGCGATCTTCCTTGGCGTACCTTTTGTTGCATCGACAAACTTCCTAGGATCCCCCTTAATCTGGGTAGCATTCATTTAACGCCAATCAATGGATTTGTTCTTGGTTGGAATATTTGCAAACGACTCTTATTACCTCCTATTTAGTTATCTTTGTCTCTCTTCATTTTGCATTGTTTTATTATGAGACGTATTCTCCCACAAATAATTATAGAGTGTTATTGTTTGCCAAAAGCAAGAAGCAAAATTATGAACACATCGCACCTTAAATTAAATAGAGGCAAAAATATACAAAAAAAAAAAAAAATTTCTAAAGCCCTTCCAGGAAAAAAAAAAGGGGGGGTTTAGGGTGCTCAATTTTACACCTTTTTTGTTTTATATTTTAAGGGGGGTGTATTCATATATTTTTTGTGTCTATCTTCTTTAAATCATTGTTCTAGATTTCTTTATAGTGGCTTTTAAATTTCAGAAGTATATATTGTTTTATCTCATTTAAGATCTCCATATAAGAAGATATTTACTAACCTCTTTCACACCCTCATTTTATTAAAAAAATAATATTTTTTATTCAAAAAAATACCCACCCTCTTTAGTGGCAATTCCATTTCATTGGTTGGTGACATTTTTTCCTCTTCTTGCTTTTAAATTTATCCTTCTAAATTCATATTTTTTTTTTCTTTTTGCTTTTAATAAAGTACCCTCTAGTTTGAAAGCAAGCTCTTAATTATTATAAAATAAAACACTATCTAAAGAAGATTATTAAAACTCAAAAATAATATTACCTACATTCCACGTACCACAATCCTCCAAGAAAACTTATAGTTTCCCTCGTATAAGTGCGGGTTTTTTGAGAGACTTGGTATAAAGGCCTGACATATATTTTTTGATCAACAAAATTTCTCATATTTGAATTCTCTCTAACTTATAGTTTCCCTCTCATAAGGGCGAGTGATTGAGATATTCTGATTTCAAAATTTGGATGATCACATCTAATATTAGGTCCATGTTCCATGTATCAAATCTCTCTTACTTATAGTTTTCCTCTTGTAAGGGTAGGTATTTGAGAAACATATATAGGACGAGCAAAAAAAAAATTGGCCTTTAAAATATATCAAATCTCCTCATTTACTTATAGTTTCCCTCAAGTCAGGGCGGGTGTTTTGAGGATTCTTGATATTTCCTTCCGGCCTTTTAAATAAAAAAATCCATTACATTAATATATTGAAGTTAAAGGGGGGAATTATTGGTTCACTTCAATTTCTCTGTGGAAAAATGAATACAATTGATCCACTCACTCCTCATAACTATCATACATGGAAACCCAAAATATTAAATCACATTTCTCAAAAAGGGCTCACACACCTATTAGAAGAAGATCAACTCGAGTTTGATAAAGAATATGAAAAATTTGTTCATAAAGGGAAGTTGTATGAAACAATGGGTATTATAAGCACTAATGTAAATGAAAGCTTATGGTTTCACATTACAGATTGTAAAACTCCTTATGAAATTTGGGAGAAACTAAAGAACTTATTTGGAAAAGTAGATCAAATGAGGTCAATGCAGCTTGAGGTAGAATTAACAACTTTATCTCCTGACGACTTTAGCAATATTGTTGACTTTCTCACAAACTTTAAAGAAGTCCTTACTCAATTTAAAGGTAGTGGCAATGATAAAAAATAAGAAGAATGCATCTATCTAATACATTATAAATTAAATGGTGTATTTCAAATATTCACAACCACCTTTCTATCTACAAAAGATGCTCTTGGTGTAAGTTTCAAAATGCCCTCCTTAGAAGAATTCTCTGAGAGACTAACTAGAGAAGAAACAAAACCTACAAAGTATGAGATCTCTTCCTCTTCCTCTAAAGCCTTAGTAGCATCCACCTCCACTAAAGAAAAATTCAAAAAGAAATAAAGGAGTCCCATAACTTGTACTCACTGCAAAAAGAATGGTCATTCTGCAAATAAATGTTGGAAAAGATTACAACAACTAGAGGCAACTATGAAGGATCAAAATATAGACAATACAAAGCAAATAGGAAAAGCCCTAAATATCCAAGTGAAGACCACAAATACTTCTTATAATTACTGGGTCCTAGATTCTGGAGCAACTCATCACGTGATTGCTTTAGATGAGTCATTCTCTTCTATATCCTCAAGTTCAACATGTAGCATAGAATTTGGTGACTCCTCCTTTATCCTAGTCAAGGGAAAGGGTGACATATCTATTGATGGTGGCTCCATTAATAATGTTATCTATTTTCCAAATATTGCAACAAATCTCCTCTAAGTTTATCATATTTGTACTTCTAGAAAGGGAAAAACTATTCTCTTCTCTCCAACAGGAGTTGAGATAAGCAACTTTCAAGACCTCCACTATCTTGTAGCCAAAGGATATATTGATCACAACACTCACCTATTTCACTTCAAAGGATTTAAAAATCTAGAAGGGGCCTTTTCTTTTGTGGCTCATGGAGATCTTGAAAGCAAAATTTTACATGAAAGGTTTGGTCATCTCAGTTATAACTACCTAAAGGAATTGAACACCCATGAAATTGTAATAGGTTTACCTCAAGTCTCTTCTATTTATGGAGTATGTCCTAGATGTGCTCTTGGAAAGCAACATAAATATCCTTTCCACCCAAGTGGTTCCCTAAAAACCTCATCCCCTCTAGATTTAATCCATAGTGACATGATGTTTTCCTTTAGCCTTCTTTCAAAGGAGCAAAATATGCTCTAACCTTTATTGATGACTTTTCTAGAAGAACTTGGGTCTACTTCCTAAAATACAAAAGTGATGTTCTATCCCACTTCAAAGTATTCAAAGCCTTAGTTGAAAATCAGGCCTCTTGCAACATCAAACAAATTCACACAGATAATGGGGGGAATACTGCAGTAATGAGTTCTCAATATTTCTATCAAGTCACGACATCATTCATCAACATTCTATCTCCCATAATCCATAGAAAAATGGTATACAGAGAGAAAAAACCAAAAATTAAAGGAAATGGAAAATTGCATGCTCCATTCAAGAGATCTTCCAAACATTTTTTGGGCAGAAGCTATTAACTATACAAACTATATTCAAAACCACGCACCTCATAAAGCTCTTGACCATTTAAATCCTGAAGAAGCATGGTATGGCTCAAAACTGAATGTCTCCTTCAATATTTTTTGGGTGTACTGCTTGGGTGCACATCCCAAAGAAGAAAAGGAAGACTCTAGATAAGAAAAGAAAAAGGCTCATATTTTTATGTTATTGTGAGGAAATGAAAGCATACGGGCTCCTTGATCCCACAACTCATGAGATATTTTTACATAGGAATGCCCAATTTGATGAAAAATTCTCTCAAAAATATCCTCAACCATCCTCTTCTTCTATTGAGCCTTATCCTATAGTAGAACCTCAATATAATGAAGAACCAACTTTAGCGATTAATTTAGAGATTGATGATCAATATGAGGAATCTATAACTCGAACTCAAAGTTTTTCCACTTCTTCTACTCCTTCCACTATGCCAAAATGGGACCACACCATTATTATAGAAGCTACTCCTTACATTCAAAATCTTCCATCATCTATATTAACCAACTCCATAGGCACTGGTCTTGTCTGCCAATCTATTTCCTCTGATCCACAATCCTTCAAAGAAGCCACTGGTATTAAAGAATGGGATGATGCCATGGAAAATGAATTCTCTTCCTTAATAAAAAATGAAACTTGGGATTTAGTTCCCCTACCTAAAGGAAGGAAATTAGTTCATTGTAAATGGATTTACAGAACAAAATATGGATCTAATGGAGAAATTGACAAACACAAAGCTCACCTAGTAGCCAAAGGTTTCTCTCAAATTGAAGGAATTGATTATGCTAAAACCTTTGCACCAGTTTCCAAAATGGATTCTATTAGACTGGTTCTTGCTCTGGCTACTTCCCAAAAGTGGCTTGTCTTTCAAATGGATGTAAAAAGTGCTTTCTTACATGGGGACTTAAAGGAAGAGATATTCATGGAACAACCTATTGGTTTCACTCAAGAATCCTCTCTTGTTTGTAGGCTAAAGAAATATTCTATGGCCTCAAACAAGCTCCTAGAGCTTGGTATGAAAAAATGGACTCTTTCCTTCTTTCCTCAGGTTTCTCTCATAGTGAGTCTGATAACACAGTCTACATTTGGAGATATGAAGGAAAAATCATCATACTTATTCTATATATTGATGATCTACTACTAACCGATAGTGACTTAAATCACATTCAGACTATAAAAGACTCTCTCTCTAAAAAATTTGATATGGTTGATCTGGGTCTAGCTCATTACTTCCATGGAATCCAAATAAATCAAACAGATGCAAGAATTTCATTGTGTCAACAAAAATACACTCTATATCTTCTTCAAAGGTTTAAAATGATATATTGCAACCCTTCTCCTACATATTTTTAGTCTGGTGTCAATATAAGTACTTCCTGCATATCCCCTCTATGTGATGCAACTCTATACTATCAGCTTGTAGGGAGTCTGTTATACCTTACTCATACTCGTCTAGATATCTCATATGTTATTGACTTAATATCCAGATTCTCACATCAACCTCATTTTAATCACTGGCAAGAAACAAAAAGAATCCCTCGCTACTTGCAAGGAACTACTCACATTGGGATTTTATATAAGAAAAAATCCATGGATATCATTGGCTACACGAATTCATATTGGGCAGGTTCAGTAGAAGACAAATGTTCAACTTTTGGCTATATTTTTTGTCTTGGTTCTTCGCCAATTTCTTGGTTATGCAAAAACAACAAGTAGTGGCCTTATCATCTACATAGGAAGAATACAGGGCAACAATTTTAGAAAGTCAGGAAGCTCTTTGGCTTCGTCAGATTCTAAAAGAATTTAGGTTTTCCAATGAAAAACCTATAACTATTTTGCATGACAATAAAATCACAATTCATATTACATGCAATCCAGTTGAGCATAAGCACACCAAGCACATTGAGATACACATGCACTTCATTCTACAACATATTCAGAATGAAGACATATACTTGGAATATATTCCAACTAAAAATCAGGTTGTAGACATCTTCACCAAGTCATTTCCTTCTCCGCGTTACATACAGTTGCGAGAGAAACTTGGAGTATTACACCTACAGTGAAAAAGAGGTCTTTTCACCTCACCTTTTATTATTATATTCTTTGGAGGATGGTTTTTTCCCATGTGGCTTTTTTATCATCTCTCCCTTACATATTGTACATGAGTACCTCATCAGGCCATGTTGCCGAGACTCATTATTTTTTTTTGTGTTATTAAGGACAATCTTCGCCATCTGAAGACATGCCTATTTATTTCATACATATGGTTTTTCCCATGTGTTTTATTCACCATCTCTCATAAATATTGTAAATGAGTACCTCATCAGGCCATGTTGTCGAGACTCATATTTTTTTATTTTTTTTTATAGGACAATATTTGCAAACCGAAGACATGCCTCTTCCTTTTTTCCTTTTGATAGATGGTTTTTCCCATGGGGTTTTTACCATCTAATCAAAATGAAACCATTGTACATGATTACCTCATCAGGATCTATTTTTGGGACTCATTTGTATAATACACCCATAGTATCACTTAAGGGGGGTGTTAGAATATGTAATTATTCTCTTAAGTTCTACTAGGATAGACTTACTTGAGTTTCCACTCCTTCATGAATTAGGTAAACTCTCAGTTATAGTCTAGATCAGATTTGATGAGTTGTTGCAATCCAATGACTCTCAATGATCAACTTTGTTATTTATACAAACTTGATCCATTGAATAATCAATCAGTTCTACTCTTTCTTCATATTTTGTGTAATTTTTTGCATGTCTATTTTGGAAAATCCTAACATCCTCTACAAAATTCCTTTAAATTCATTTTTAGATTTCCTTCCTTTGTAATATTCCTAGTACATTTAATTTAATATTCCTTCCTCTTGAATATTTCTTGTACATTCTTGTTTTAGAAGCTTATTATTTATTCATTTTTAAGCTCCATTCCTTTTGTTTCAAGAAGCCATAAAACTAATTTATTATGGGTGAATTGTGGATTTCTTTAGGTTTATTATCTTCATACAATAGCTATTCTATTTTGAAAGCATAGCTATTTATGGGTGAAAAAATAATATATTATCTAAAAGATACAAATGATAAAATTGTGGTTGTAATTAAGCATAAGAATGAATCCACACTTGTCGATGTTTGAATAGAAGTCGAGAGACATTATATTTTATAATATCCATTTGATTTGATTAGTGAAGTGATACATCCTATCAATCGAAGGTAAGAGTACACATGGTATATGGAAGAAATATTTATTGGGATTTAAATAAAATTTATAGAGCTTGCTAGAGAACATATGAATCATGAAATAAAACAAAATATTGGACCAACAAAAAATGATTAAAATAAACTTCCACATACATTCATTCAATATACTATAAGTTCAAAAGGATCAAAAACACCCGTAAACATTAATGACCATCTAAAATAAATCAAAGGATAAATTTTGATTGACTCTAAAATTATGGATTTTTGGAACTTCAAATTGCTTGAATTGTAAAAAACACTTCCAACTGAGAGTACAAGTCTTAGGTTTTCCTTAGAAGGTGATAAACCCATGATAAAAAAATTATTGTGATGCTTGTAATTTTGATTATGGATCAAGTACCATACTTAATGCTTTTGATACTATACGTAACTTTAGACAAAGCCATATCACATCATTACACCACTTGAAAAGGAATTCTCATAGTTTAAGTCAAAACTTAGCAAGTGAGAAATATGTATAAGATGTTTAATAAAGATATGAACCATAAAATCATCATGATATACTACATGCAATTAATATTTTTTATAATTTCATTAAAGAAGATATTGATTATCCATTTAAATAATCAATAATTAAATATTATATAGATAGGACAACTATAAAAGTAGAATATACATAATGTAATAAATGGTCTATGTTGATCCTCAAGACAAGAAATATTATAATTTCTATCTTTGAACATATAAAATCAAAGTCACATAACCAAAATTTAACAAGTCAAGCAATGATAAGGATTTGGTTTAGTAGGATGACTAAAGAAGGCTTAAAATTATGGAAAACAACAAATTCTATATAAACTTTTGGTTCTTGTTGGTCACGAATCTGCCTAGTTACAAATTCTATGCCTTGTGCACCCTAGACCCGGCCAACATTGAAATATCGGAGGAAATAAATATCCTCAAGGCTAATATCTAGAGAGGGTTGGTTCCCTTTCTTATCTAATTTGTTTAAAAGGTTAAGGTATTAGAAAATAAATAAGAAAATATGACTATAAGCCAACAACTATATGGGAATAGATTAACAACTAAAATTCCACCAAGCAATTAGTAGCATACAACAAAAATACAAGCACATAAACTCCTTGTAGTTATGAAATGACAACTTTTGAAGAGCATCTTAGAGTTCACTCCCTTACTAAAAAAAATAAATTCAAAAGCAAAATTTAAACACAACAAATAATGGAAGTGAAAGCATTCAGAAATAACACACATAGAGAATTATCAAGTGCAAAACTATTCAAAGAACCAGAATTCGAAGTGTTTCTATTAATGCAGAAAACTTGAATTTTTTTTTGCAGAGTGTCCATCCTTCTTTTACAATGAAAATAATTAGTATTTATAGAGGGTTGCACCTATTTCATTCAATGTGCTTACAAACAAAATGCTGGTCAATAAAAAACCAGCAAGAATAATTTCCTCCTCAGCATCAGTGATATTCAAGTCAAGATATTATGCAAGGAAACTATGATCCAACATTGGTGGGAGAATCACATAGAGAAGCCAACATGATTAAATACTCAGAAGCAACCTTGGATGTTGGTGCATTGGGATGCACAAATATCATCTAAAAATTGAGCATTTGGTCATTGAATTCGCTTCGACTTATGCCTTGGAAATCCACTTTCACTAAGAAAGTCCATCAAGCATTAAATCTTCTTTGAAAATCAGCAAGATCGATAGTTGGTGCATTGGAAATAAACAAGAATTTTCTATGATCTTGCAATGTTAAAGTGGATATTCTAGAAGCATTACTTGCATTGATCCAAGAATTAAATTCTATCTTTCTTCACCTCTTTCCTAGAAAATCTATAAAATTACACCTTTGGAAGCAATGTCTCTATGAATTTAATATCAAAGAATTGATTTCGTCCAAGAGTGAGGTGAAACAATATTTTCAAGGCAACAATGAACAACATCACAAATTAGTTCAGCATTTTCAACAATTTCGTCCATCACCCATTCTTTCTTTAGCTATTTTATTTGTTCTTGCCTCAGAGGAGGGCATTAGAGACTTTCACCCCCTTGATGAGGTGATATTACCCTTAACTATTTTTTTCTTCAATGTATTGCGTGGCGTAAATATTCTTCCTAAAATCATTTTTTTTAAAAACCTCATGTGCCCCCTAGAGAAGTGAAACTCCATGGCACCCCTCAATAGGGGTAAGTTTGATTTAATTGCGCCTCAACTTTACGTTGAGTGCTTTCTTATTATTTATGCCCAAGTCATGGACATAATCATCCAACACATTTGAAATGGTACCCATGTCGTCATTTGTTTCTTCCACCTTTAAAAAATAGTTGAAATTCCCTTTCACCCCAAAGAGGGGTGATAAAGAGTTTCACCCCTCACTTGGGGTGACAACACTTTCTAAATTTTCTACAACATATTCCCATGCCATATTATATTTTAAACCTTCTTCAAGACATGTTTCACCCCAAAGAGCAGTGATAGGGAATTTTTCCCCTCACTTGGGGTGAAAGCACTTTTAAAATCCTACCTCGATTAGTTGGTGCATGGTCAAATAACGTCACTTAACATTTTTTTGTGATATATTTCACCCAAGAGGAGAAATTAAAGGGAGTTTTTCCATCACTTGGGGTTAAAGCACCTTTAATAATTTGCATTCATACATTGGTGCCCATCCCACGAAGCACCTTCTAAAATTTTTAATTATGCTACGTTTCACCCCAGGGAAGGGTGAAAAGGACTTTCACCCCTCTCATAGGGTGAAAGCACTTTAAAATTCTCTTCAAATCAGTTGTTGCTCATACCATGAAGTGCCACATATAAATTTCTTTTAAATTTTATTTCATCCAAAAAAAGGGCGATAGGGAGTTGCGCCCCTCTCTTGGGGTAAAAGCGCCTCCAATTTTCTCTTCAACATAAAATTTCCAAAGGAGGGGTGCACTCTATTCTATGATTTTTATATTCAACATATAAAAGAACACATCAATCAGACATACTAAAACTCATCACATAATATTTTGATATATTCTATGTACTCTAAACATATTCTATCGAGTAACATATATATCCTTTTCATTGAGTAAGTGTAATGTCCCCTCTTCTAGGTAGTCAGTGTACCAGGGAGATTAGCCTATACACGAGCTCCCGTAGGCTAAGTTAGTTGTTGGGGAGCCATCTGGAGAGGTTATTATCTTCATCATCTTATAGAGAGCTCATGTTTTTCAGTCGTTTGGGCTTATTTGGAGATCATTTGATTGGACTTGCTATTTTTAGCAATGTCCATTTTTAGGGTTTCGGATGACGACTTCAACATAGTATTATTCTTCGATGAAATGGGTATCCAAAACCATTCACGGATTGTTGCTTTGAGGAGCAGAGGTCCAATATTTTAATGGGTGAAGTTATATTCCATTAAAGTGATTTATTATTTAATGACTTTATATTATGAAATCACTTTATGGATGTGAAAGGGGCCACTTTATAATATAATGTTATAACGTTAAGTTATAACTTAAAAAACAACTTAAAGTGGTATGCCTAGGCCAAGGGGGGGACGTGGCCCTCTTTATGATGTAAAGGGACATAAATTAAAGATATTAAAAATAATAAAAAAATAAGTATGTGCAACCCTAATTAGGGCACCCAAACCCTAATTGCACCTTTATATTTTGGAGTTGGGCCTCATTTGAGATATGGAGAATTTGGAATTTTTATTGAGCTTTTCACAGGGATTTTTGATAGAAGATCAAAGGGCTTGTTGGGAGTGATTTCTCAGTAGGATTGGACCAGTTTTAGGTGTGAGAAATCACCTCTAGCTGAAGGATTGAATTTCTCAATTATAGAGGAATTATCAGAGCATAACAATGGCAGATCAGGTTTTGCCTATGACTGAAATCAATTGGATTGAAGATCAGAGCTTCTGGGTTTCATTATTTCAATGGTAATTTAAATGGGTCTCAATCCATTTTGAAGTTGTTGAAGTTTGAGGGAAAAAAGTAGGCCAATCATACCATTTTTTGCTCATATTCTATGGATTTGGTGAGGGTTTCATTGTGGGTATTTATAGTTAAATTTACCTTTGCCAAGCGCCCCTTTTTGAGCATTCCTACATTGATTTTGAAGGAATATTGAATTTCTAAGGGCTACCGTACAGATTTGCAGGTTGTACAATTTAGAGGGTTAGCATATTTAATTAGCAATAGTCTTTTGAAAGTAGTTTTGGTTGGGTTCAGACTTGCATGTGGAGCAACCAACCTCAGTTTGAAATCTGCACTCATTGAAGGGCCATTGGGAGGAATGAAGAAGGAAAATCATAGCAAATGAGACATTTCCAGACTTGCTTTTTGTATCAGATTTGTTGTTATTCGTAATAAGGTTAGGAAAATATGTAAATTTGTATCTATTTTCAGTTATCATGAATTGAAATAAAATTTGTTCTTGTTTCCAACTATTGCTTGTTATCAATTTGCAATTACTTTCAAATCAACCACACAAACTCACAAAAAAAATCAGACCACAAACAATACATGCAAAATAACATAGAAGTGTAGTAGAGGGATGGGGTGTTCATTACAGTGGTATCAAAGCTCAAGTTCAGCCTTGCCAGCCTATTCGGGTATTGAACTATGGCTCTAGTCAATGTCGAAAAAGAATGGCACAGGAAACTATGGTTTGTAGGTAAAAAATTTGAATAATTACTACTGTTAGATGATGATGCTATTGTCATCCTGAATGAAATAGAGGAATGTTTGGCCATGGTGGAACAACAACCTTCAGTGGAGTGGTAGGTTGCCATACTTCCTACACTAGATACCTTGAGCCAGGATAAATGGATGACACATTCAGATGATAGGATAAGACTCATTGTTACTTGTTGTTTAAGTGAACTCACATGGATCACAGCTCTAGAGGCACCATATGAGGATACAAAAATGAAGGAAATTATGCATACGATTGTTGATAGCTTCCAGGGATTGAGTGATATCAGAAGCCCATTGTTTGGTAAGAAGGTAAAGAATTTGGAGTTGATGGCCAGTCTTCGTTCCAGTAATCTGTTGATTGACTTGGGTTGTGATAGTGATATCTTTCGTATGTGTTATTATTTCATATCTTCTATTGGTGAGGAACATGACGAGTTCATTTGTTGTGACATGGAGGACATCATGTCCTTAATCATTGATGAATATGACTCCATTTCACAGCCTCTGTTAACCTTGTTATTAGTCGTTTGGAGGTAGGACAAGGTTTATTCTTCTACAACACATAGATTGGTTGACATTGTTGTAAGAAGGTGTAAGAAGAAGTTGAGAGTCTACCTAGACAGCGAGGAGAGTTGGGAAGAAGAAGAGCTAGAATCAAAAAATTCACATGAGGTAGGTGTGGAAAATTCATAGGTTGATCTAGTAGATAGGGTTGCACATATAGATGATGAGATTGTACTTCATGAGGACACCATATCAGCACCAACTGACATTCACCCATCACATCTTGGTGATGGTAGTATAGGTGAACATGGGTTGTATTCTCAAACCCAACCCATTATGATGTATGCACCCGAGAGATACATATTCTTGGGTGATCCACAAAGTGATTTGCAGTTAGGATCAGACAGGCATAATGCACATGATGGTGATGTTACAGGTTTCATAGCAACCTTTTCTAATGAGCCTATACTTGATTTTTCCAATCATAACATAGTTGAGTTTGTTGTTGATCATAGATCAGATTATCATGATGGTTCACCTCATCAGGACAACCAAGAAGACTTGATGAATGATGGGTCTAATGCTGATTGTAGTTCATCTTCAGATTGTGTGAATGATGAGTTTGATGAGGATGGACACATGGAGGCACATGAAGCTTGGAAAATCTTGGAAGACACTATTGAAATTCATGAGGTTAGTTCTGATTTTTGTTTGAATTGTAGTAGAAGTCAGCATAATATTTATGACCATGACAATTTGGATAAGAATTGGAAGAACCAACTCATAGTGTCTGCTGAAGATGAAGTGCACGTGTTGTCCACCACTAATGACACTAAGAGGATGCTCGAGGACATCATTCATAAGGCCCCTAGGAACCAATATGAACAGGTGGTTTCCCTCGTTGATTTGAAACACATCAAAGGTGCACTAGAGGAAATCAAATCAGTGTACTTATAGGTAATACATGATAGGGATACAACTATCAAAGTTGTAGATGTCACCTTGGATGCTTTCCATGAGAAAGAGGATGAGGTGGATAGACTATGTTTGGATCTCAGTTTGGCTCACTATTCACTGTTCCAAGCTGAGAATCAGTCTTCAGAGGTAGCCATAGATAGGGGACATGTAGCAGAGGTGAGATGCATAGAGATTCAACAATTGGTGGAGGGCATTGAGGAACTCCATGAGGACTCTTTGTTGGGGCCTAGAGATTCATGCTACCCTCAGATTGAGCATGATGACTATGAGTTTGGCCTTGTGGATACATCGTAGGGAGAGGAGACATTGGGTGGCTCAGTAGAGGCTGAGGTGGAGTGGTCATGTGTTATACGGACATGCATTCCTGACTTCTATCCAGTTGACGTTCAGACCATTTGTGGTCGGGTGCAGTTTTAGGGTGATAGGGCCACTTTGGAGTTGAGTTCACTCACCCAGGATCATATGCTTGTATCTATGAGCTTCGAGGATGATGGTAGGACCATGTTTTGGGTGAGGGTTGATTACGGGTTGGAGTGGTATGTTGTCGTTCACTCCTTGAGCAGCCATGATATTTATCCATTTGTGCTTATACAAGTGGATTGGAGAGAGGTATTGAGCCTAGCTTGGAGACTGGTGGACTTGTTGATGTTTGGGGAGCATTGGTACTCATGGGATGTCCTATTTGACTCAGGGAGTTGGAGTATCACTATGGATTATTCAGTTTCTTATGGCCGATACATTTTTTGGGTGGCCAGTTACAGTTCTACCCTTGCTATCTTTGACCCTACCGATTGCATAGCAGAGATTGGTCACCATTTGGGTTGGCATTATCCGATGAGATTCACTGAGTATCCTACTTATGTATTGAGCATAATGTTTTCTCAGGGGCTCAGTTCTATTATGATCAGTGGGAGTGCAGGAGTGGACTGGATTGAGTCACTCGTGCCGAAGATGTCACCTGGGGCAGAGCTCAGACTTTATGGGCATACCAGTTTAGTCTATGAGGCTGAGTTTCTTGTTGAGTTGCAGGAGTGGGATGTGGATGATTCTTCGGATGTCATACAAATTAGTTTACACCCAACTTGGCTGAGTTTGATGATGGATGACATCTTCCCCGAGGGTGTTTGGTCTACTGCAGTTGATTGGGTGGCATGGGATCATCCAGGTCACTTCTGGAGTACGTGTGTTGAGCTGAGCTGGGTAGGTGATGGTTATGGAGGTGCTCCTAGTGTTGGTTTGGTAGTGGCACATGATGTTGATCTCTTGGTTATGTTGTGGTATGAGATATTTTGATCCAATTTAGTCAGGCATGTTGGTGCCAAACTTGAGAGAGATTACATCAGGCTATTGCAGTTGGGACTTCTGCAATTCCATCTTGTTAGAGGAGCAGTGTGGAGCAGTGTGGTGCAACATCAGCTCGATGGGTACTTTCTGAGGTTGTTATGGGATCCAAGTATTCTATGCGGCCTCATCTGGGATGTAGACCACTGACTAGGTTATGTTTGGGCATTGCTTGAGGACAAGCAATATTTGGGAAGGGTGGACTATAATGTCCCCTCTTCTAGGTAGTCAGTGTACCGAGGAGATTAGCCTATACACGAGCTCCCGTAGGCTAAGTCAGTTGTTGGGGAGCCATATGGAGAGGTTATTATCTTCATCAGCTTACAGAGAGCTCATGTTTACCGATCGTTTGGGCTTATTTGGAGATCATTTGATTGGACTTGCTATTTTTAGCAGTGTCCATTTTTAGGGTTTCGGATGACGACTTCAGCACAATATTATTCTTCGATGAAATGGGTATCCGAAACCATTCACGAATTGTTGCTTTGAGGAGCAGAGGTCCAATATTTTAATGGGTGAAGTTATATTCCATTAAAGTGATTTATTATTTAATGACTTTATATTATGAAATCACTTTATGGATGTGAAAGGGGCCACTTTATAATATAATGTTATAACGTTAAGTTATAACTTAAAAAACAACTTAAAGTGGTATGCCTAGGCAAAGGGGGGGACGTGGCCCTCTTTATGATGTAAAGGGACATAAATTAAAGATATTAAAAAAAAAAAAATAAGTATGTGCAACCCTAATTAGGGCACCCAAACCCTAATTGCACCTTTATATTTTGGAGTTGGGCCTCATTTGGGATATGGAGAATTTGGAATTTTTATTGAGCTTTTCACAGGGATTTTTGATAGAAGATCAAAGGGCTTGTTGGGAGTGATTTCTCAGTAGGATTGGACCAGTTTCAGGTGTGAGAAATCACCTCTAGCTGAAGGATTGAATTTCTCAATTGTAGAGGAATTATCAGAGCATACAAGTGGTAGATCAGGTTTTGCCTATGACTGAAATCAACTGGATTGAAGATTAGAGCTTCTGGGTTTCATTATTTCAATGGTAATTTAAATGGGTCTCAATCCATTTTGAAGTTGCTGAAGTTTGAGGGAAAAAAGTAGGCCAACCGTACCATTTTTTGCTCATATTCTATGGATTTGGTGAGGGTTTCATTGTGGGTATTTACAGTTAAATCTACCTTTGCCAAGCACCCCTTTTTGAGCATTCCTACATTGATTTTGAAGGAATATTGAATTTCTAAGGGCTGTCGTACAGATTTGCAGGTTGTACATTTCAGAGGGTTAGCAGATTTAATTAGCAATAGTCTTTTGAAAGCAATTTTGGTTGGGTTCAGACTTGCATGTGGAGCAGCCAACCTCGGTTTGAAATCTGCACTCATTGAAGGGCCATTGGGAGGAATGAAGAAGGAAAATCATAGCAAATGAGACATTTCCAGACTTACTTTTTGTATCAGATTTGCTGTTGTTCGTAATCAGGTTAGGAAAATATGCAAATTTGTATCTGTTTTCAGTTATCATGAATTGAAATAAAATTTGTTCTTGTTTCCAACTATTGCTTGTTATCAATTTGCAATTACTTTCAAATCAACCACACAAACTCACAAAAAAAAATTAGACCACAAAAAATACATGCAAAATAACAAAGAAGTGTAGTAGAGGGACGGGGTGTTCATTATAGTGGTATCATACCACAAATAATACATGCAAAATAACAAAGTAGTGTAGTATAGGGATGGGGTGTTCATTACAGTAAGGAATAAAAATAAGTTGTAAAACCTTGTCAATAGAATGCCTCAATAACAATCAAGATGTTATATGTGCTTTCCTTAGGTCAGTGTGCAATTTATAACTCACATTTCCAATAAGCTATAGTTGTATAAGGAATTAACATGTTAAGCTTAGAGGCTTTTATACTTTTTTGAGGAATCTCATGTAATTTGTTTAGGAATAACATTTTTTAGAAGCTAGGAATTGTAATTATTTCACTTAAAAGAAGTCCAAGACCTATATATCTTATTAGATATAAAAAAGTTTCTATAAAATAGAAACAATATAGGGGATCCCCCAATGCAAGAAGTCCAAGACCTATATTTCTTACCTGATATTAAAAAAAATTAGCTAATAGAAGAAAAAAACATGATCTCCTAATGCACATCATCACCCCATTTTTTTGAGATAGCCAAGATCTAAATATATGATTATGTTTTCAATTGTCTAGGACAACTCCCAGATCTCTAGCCCTTGTGTTATGCATTCAAATAATGACACATAATCACTAAACTATGAAATTTTGCATTTTTTATATTTACTATTTTCTTATATTGGAAGTGATCATGTAAATTATATTTTTAGACTTCCTTCCTCTATAAAATTCATTTAAATTTCTTTTTAAATTTCCTTCCTCTGTAATATTCCTAGTACATTTAATTTAATCTTACTTCCTCTTAAAGCTTTCTTGTACATTCTTGTTTTAGAAGCTTATTATTTATTTATTTTTTAGCTTCATTCCTCTTGTTTCAAGAAGCCATAGAATACATTGATTGTAGGTGGATTATGGATTTCATAAGGTTTATTCTTTTCATACAATAGCTATTCTATTTTGGAACCATAGCCAGTTATGGGTGAAAAAAAAGTATATTCTCTAAAAGATACAAATTGTAAAATTATGGTTGTAATTAAGCATAAGAATGAATCCACACTTGTTGATGTTCGAATAGAAGTTGAGAGACATGATCTTTTAGAATATATATTTTATTTGATTAGGGATGTGGTACATCCTATCAATCGAAGGTAAGAGTATAAATGGCATGTGGAATAAATAGTCATTATGATTAAAAGAAAATTAATAGATATTGCTGGAGAATATATGAATCATGAAATAAAACAAAATATTGGAGCAATAAAAAATGATTAAAATAAACGTCCACATACATCCATTCAAGATACTATAAGTTCATAAGGGTAAAAAACACCTGTAAATATTCATGACCATCCAAACTCAATCAAAGAACAAAGTTTGATTGAATCTAAAATTATAAATTTTTAAAACTTTAAATTGCTTGAGTTGTAAAAAAACACACCCAATTGAGAGTACAAGTCTTAGATTCTCCTTAGAAGGTAATAAATCCATGATACAAATTTATTGTGATGTTTATAATGTTGATTATGGATGATGTAACATACTTAATGCGGTTGATATTGTACGTAACTTTAGACGAAGTCATATCATAACATCACACCACTTGAAAATGAATTCTTATGGTTTAAGTCAAAACTTAGAAAGTGAGAAATATGTACAAGATGTTCAATAAATATATGAACCATCAAATCATCATGACATACTACATGCAATCAATATTTTTGATGAGTTTATTAATAAAGATATTGATTATCCATTTAAAGTTATAGAATCAATAATTGAATATTATATAGATATGACAACTATAAAAGTAGAATATACAAAATGTAATAAAAGTATAATATACAATATATAATAAATGGTCTACATTGATCCTCAAGATAAGAAATACTATAAATTCTCTCTCTAAACATATAAAATCAAAGTCACATAACCAAAATTTTATAAGTCAAGCAATGATAAGGACTTGGTTTAGTAGGACGACCAAAGAAGGATTCAAATTATGGGAATCAACAAAGTCTATCTAAGTTTTTGGTTCCTAGCTCAAGTTGACTAGGAGAAGGATCCACAAGCATAAGAACTTCAAATTTAGGTGTTATTTGTATATTATAATATCAATGTTTCTTTTTTTATAACAACATTCTTGAATAGTTTATTAGTTTTCTATTATTTTACCAATATTTTATTTCTTATATTAATAGCATGTAATTTCGTGTATAGGTTTTATATATTTATCACTATTATTCTGGGGTTATTGGAAACCAAATGCTGCATATAATGGAAGATAAATAGATGTGAAATTTTTAATGGATGATCAAAGAAGTGGAAAAATAGAACATTGAATCTCACACAATAGGCATAGTAGAATACATAGGTTGTAAGATTACTATTGATGGAACTTATAGGCACAATGTATGTGAAATTATATCTAAAATAGAAATACCATTTGAATCATTTTCATATTGTTTTTGTTTAAAGATAAAAAATTGTCATGATTTTAGAATACATTTATATTGAGAACAACTTAGTATGAAAAGAGACCATAGAAATACAGGAAAAGGAAGATGATTAGACTATTTAACACAACATGAATTTCAAAAGTCTACAAGGTTTTTCTAGTACACTACAAAGCTACATTAAGAACCATTTAGTGCGAAAAAAACAAGGTTGCAAGCTTATCAATATGAAATAGATCATTGAAGGAAATGTTTTTTGAATCAATTCAAAGGAATGATGTTTATAAATTTTGTAAATATGTATGCAAAGCACATAGGTTAGGAAAATTAAGAGGAAAGCAAGCGCTATGGGATTTTGTTCAAGATTTAATTCAAAATCCACTACTTAGTAAACAAGGTAGAAGATTTAAAAAATATTTAGCTAAAATATATGAATTGATCAAGTTATGGGGGTCCTCATTTACACAAATACAAATTTATATGGTTCATCAACTACTATAACTAGAAGGAAAAATAGAAGGGCTTTATCTTATATTCTAGGAGAGCATGGATATATATTTGATGCCATTGGTAAAATATATGCAAGATATAAATCGGGCCTTCGCATTGAAGATCATGTTCTAATGATTCTTGCAGAAGATGAAACCAAAGTTAAAAATATGTTAGGTATTTTATGAATTTTAGTTCTAATCATGTTAGTAGCTAATATTATAATATTCATATTTTATGAATACTAATATTTTTTTTAGTAGATGGATTGCAAGCAAAGATATATTGGTTGGATTTTTTGAGAATATTGAATAACATCAATGTCAATCAAATTTTTCCATCATAGTAGGAAAAGATACATATGGTTACAACACAATTGTCAATACTTTTTAGGATAATAAAATTGGTCATTATACAAAGGTTATTATTACCAACCCTTTGCATGAAAAAATTCCTGGTTTGGTTTTGGTAGTGCATCCAACATGCAATAGATGTTAGGATTTCCCAAACTAGACATGCAAAGAAGTACATAAAATATGAATAAAAGAGTAAAAGATAATTCATGGATCAACTTGTATAAATAGCAAAGATCATTGAAGTCATTGGATTACAAATATCAAACGACTAGACTATGAGAGTTCACACATGGAGGAGTGGAAACTCAAGTATATATATCCTAGTAGAACTAAGATAAACTTTGTATACAATAATATAGGAGAGGATGAGAAACCATGAAAAAGAATGATAACGGCAGACTCATTACAATATATACTTTAAGAGATATAAAAAACCACATGGGAAAAAATCATTCTCCAAAGAATACAACAATAAGAAGAAAGGAGAGGAGAAATATGGATGTTTTAATGCAACTACTTTTTGGAAGCATTGAGGAAATGTGGAAATGAGATAGAAAGAAGGCCACGGAGTTGCCTAACCGGATGATGGAATATTGATGTAAGATAGCCTTAACAATGGTGGGGCCTATTTTGGCATAGTGGAAGGAGTAGTAGGAGTGGTAGATTTTGAGTTAAGTTATAGGTTCCTCATCTTGATCATTTAAATTAATCTCAAAAAGTTTCATTATATTGAGGCTCTAACATTGGAGAAAGCCAAGAGAACCAATGGTGGAAGAGGATGGTTGAGGATATTAATGAGGGAATGTCATCAAATTGGACTTCCATGAAAAAATAATCATGAGTTGTGGGATCAAGGACCCGTATACTTCATTTCCTCACAATAACCAACAAAGATGAGCTTTTGCTTTTCTTATCTAGGCCTTCCTTTTCTTCTTTGGGATATATTCCAAGAAGTAATCAAAAATATTGAATAAAGAGACATAAGGTTTGAGCAGTCATGCTTCCTTGGGAGTCAAATCCAAGAGATTATGAGATGTGCGGTTTGAATATAGTTGAAGATAAGCTCAAAAACAATTGGAAGATCTCTTGAGTGGAGAATACAATTTGCTATTTATGTTAGAGTTCTATTTTTACTCTATGCAATGCTATTTTTTACGTATTATGGGAGAATACATGTTGATGAATTATGCCATGACTTGATAAAAATTTGAGAACTCATTACTGAAGTATTCCCCCCCATTATCTGTATGAATTTGCTTGATTTTGCAAGAGGCTTGATTTTCAACTAAGGGTTTGAATATTTTGAAGTGGG
Source organism: Wollemia nobilis (assembly GCA_028583015.1). Classification (NCBI taxonomy): domain Eukaryota; kingdom Viridiplantae; phylum Streptophyta; class Pinopsida; order Araucariales; family Araucariaceae; genus Wollemia; species Wollemia nobilis. Next base: position 2,300,895 of record JAQPPZ010016460.1, read on the forward strand.
ATAGAACATCACTTTTGTATTTTAGGAAGTATACCCAAGTTCTTCTAGAAAAATCATCAATGAATGTTAAAGTATATTTTTCTCCTTTGGAAGAAGGCTCTGGGAAGACCATCAAGTCACTATGGATTAACTCTACAGGGGATGAAGCTTTTAGAGAACCACTCGGGTGGAAAGGATCTTGATGTTGCTTTCCAAGAGCACATCCAGGATATACTCCATCAATAGAAAAGACTTATGGCAACCTTGGTACCATATTATGGGTGTTCAATTCCTTTAGGTAGTTATAACTTAGATGTCCAAACCTTTCATGCCAAAATTTTGATTTGAATGACTCCATGTGCAATAAAATAGGAGGCCCCTTCTGAATTTTTGAATCCTTTGAAGTGAAATAGGTGAGTGTTGTGATCAATATCTCCTTTTGCTATGAGAGAGTTGGGATCTTGAAGGTCTCTTATCTCAACTCTTGATGGTGAGAAGAGAACTATTTTGCCCTTTCCAAAAGTACAAATATGATAGACAGAGAGGAGATTTGTTGCAATTTTTGGAACATAGAGAAAATTATTGATATAACAACCATCAATGGATATGTCACCTTTTACTTTGACTAGAATAAAGGATGAGTCACCAACTTCTATGCTACATGTTGAACTTGAGGAGATTGAAGTAAAGGACTCATCTGAGGAAGTCATGTGATGAGTTTCTCCTGAATCTAGAATCCAATATTTTGATGAAGTGTTTGTGGTATTTCCTTGAACATTTAAGGATTTTCCTATCTACTTCTTAGTGTTTATCTTTTGATCCTTCATTACTGCCTCTAATTGTTGGTCTTTTCTAACATTTTTTCACAGAATGACCATTCTTTTGTAGTGAGTACAATTAATGGAACTCCTTTCTTTCTTTTTGAAATTTTCTTTAGTAGAGGTGGATGCTACTAAGGATTTTGAGGAAGAGGAAGAGATCCTATAATTTGCAATTTTGGTTTCTTCTCTAGTTAGCCTATCACAAAATTCTTCTAAGGAGGGCATTCTAAAACTTGCACCAAGAGCATCTTTTGTAGATAAAAAAGTAGTTGTAAAAATTTGAAATACACCAATTATTTTAGAAAGAATTAGATAGATGCATTCTTCTTCTATTTTATTCTTGCCACTGCCTTTATATTGAGTGAGGAATTCTTTAAATTTGGTGAGAAAGTCAACAATATTGTTGAATTCTTCAGGAGATAATGTTGTTAATTTTGCCTCTAGCTGCATTGACCTTATTTGATCTAATTTTCCAAATAAGTTATTTAGTTTCTCCCAAATTTCATAAGGAGTTTTAAAATCCGTAATGTGAAACCATAAGCTTTCATTTACATTAGTTTTTATAATACCCATTTTTTTATACATCTTCCCTTTATGAACAAATATTTCGTATTCTTTTTCAAATTCAGGTTGCTTCTCTTCTAGCAGGTGTGTAAGCCCTTTTTGAGAAATGAGATTTAATATTTTGGGTTTCCATGTATGATAGTTATTAGGGGTGAGAGGATAAATTATATTCATTGTATTCATTTTGCCAAAGAAATTTGAAGTGAACCAAAATTTCCCCCTTAAATTCAAGTATATTATCTTAGAGAATACAATGTAGCTTTAAAGAAGGAAACAAAAGCCTAAGAGAAATACCAATATCTTCAATTTACCCATCCTGACGAAAGGGAAACTATAAGTAAATGAGAAGGTTTGATATATCTGAATTAGGCTAATGAAGCAATAATATTAGGCTAAGCCTTTATACTTATTCTTCTCAATACTCGTCCTTACGAGAGGGAAACTATAAGTAATGTGAGGAATTGTATGTGGAACTTAGGCTTTTGATGCAAATATAATCCACCAAACCAATATATTGTATTTCTCAATAACCCGCCCTTACGTGAGGGAAACTATAAGTTTTTGAGAAGTGCAATACTTGGAATTTAGTTGATATTGGAAGTGCTCTAAATAAAATAATTGAATCCTTTATTTTTTGATGTATTGAATTAAAAAAAGAAATATTTTAAAAAATAATTGAAATGAAATGAATTTTATGACCAAGTGGCTAAAAAATGCCACAGATTAGTTTGTCATCCAAATATATTTCCTTTAGTTGATATAAGTATGAAATTTTTCTTATAAAATAGAATAAATCAAGAGGTGGCAAATAGAATTGCCACTAAAAAAAATATAGAAGAGAGATTAAAGAAGATAGACACACAACCCCTCGTTCTAAAGTCAATACTAAATGGTGCAATAATTAGCACCTTTAACCCCCCCTCCAAAAAGACCTTTGTATTTACTATAGTTACAATTGACTCATTTTCACTTTTTGAAGATAGCCTTTGTAAAAAGATAAAGGCTTACTAAAAAAAGTCAAAAATTTTGCATTCAAATCAAAATAGAAAGAAGTGCTCAGCTCTTGTCTCAAAGGACAAGGACATAGTTACACCACGAATGGGAATTAAGACACTCCTAAAAAAAGCTTCTTCGGTGCTTAACGATGATGAGACCTCTGCATAAAATAAAGTCACAACAAAGAAGCCAAAATTTGATTCTTAAATACCTCTCTGCCCAAATGAAATGGGTCCCCCTGCAATGAAACAAATGCTAATTAAAATTAATCTTTATTTTATTGGTGTACACCATGAAACAAACAATGAATATTGGAATGGATTGTTTGCTTCAACGAGTTTCCTCTGTGTTGCATAGTCACAAACCCAATGTTTTACCTTCAGAAAAGCTACATATGAAATTGTTAATAGAATAGGCATAAGCAAAGTCTCCTTGGAATGTATTCTTCTTTTGCTTTGTCTGTGTTGTGCAGTTGAAAAAATTTGTAGGTGGGTACCTTCGAACAAGGTTGTTCCTCCTTCGTTGAGTAGTCATAGACCCAACGTCTTGATTTTGGAAATCGTTTAAACCTGTAGATGAGATAGATAATAGAAGAGGCATAATAGGGAAAAAAAGATATGTCGATTACCTAGTAAGAATGCTTAATGAAATATTATCAAAAAGTATTAAAGAAAATAATCAAAGTGATGCATCGCCTATTGAGAACTAAGCAGAGATAAGAAAAAAATAACCAAGTTTCTTGAGCAAAAATAAATATTGGAATACCAAAGGAAGATGGCCCAAATTAGATAAATAGAAGCTTTTTGATAGCCATTATAAAAAATGCCAATTAGGAAGAGGAGATATCGGTGCTAACTGGAGATATATCCGATAGAAGTGGGCTCCCTTGAATAACGTCGATGAGCAACTGAAGAGGATGTAAGATTTTAATGCACATGAGATCAAACATTTTAAAAAATGTTATGTAGTGTAGCCGAAAACAACGTTACCAACAATAGTGACTGATATAATTATTTACGCAAAGAGTTTGCTTCAGAAAGCACACAACTCAGATATCCAATGGTGGAGATATCGAACAAGAGTTTAATGGTGCAAAGAGAGGTGTCACGAGGGGTGATGATGGCATCCAATTTTGGGTGCTCGTTGCATGATTTGTGAACCTCAATAGGGCTTCTCCGATAGCAACAATAAGGCAATGATGAGGAGATTTTTCCTGTAAAGAAAAACACTAAAGATATGATAAATTTTAAAGCTATAAAAAAATGTTTATAACCGAGGTGTTGTAGGTGAGTTGGAGAGAAGAGGGCAATACTCCAAGGGAGGTCCCAGGTTCGAATCTCCACCCTACCAAAAATTTGAATTGGGTACCCAAAATTCGATTGATAATATTGGTGCGGGCAGGGCTGAGCGCAACTCCCGGGTGATGTTGACGGTGTAGAACCCCATGTTCGTGGTCTCTCAGACCAAGGCGGCCCTACAAGATGTTTTTCTCTTAATAAAAAAAAGTTTATATTTGCTTGAAAAAAAATGGTGTTCCTTTCTTTTAAGGAAAAAACGAAAAAATAAATTAGAGGATAATAAATATGACTAACTTTATACAAGTGAGCTAGTCAAATATTTACCCAAAAGAACAGATCTATAAAAAAGTGGGCAATATTTCTGAATAAAAAATTTACACTAAAAACAATGAATCTTCCCTTCCCCTTTTTTCTTGATAAGAAGACAAATATTATTCAAAATAACCCATTTATATATCTCTAAAAAATATAGCTGAAAAAAACTATATATAAAAGCTTGTTGTAGACTTGAACCCCCCAAAAAAGGAGAAGTCAACAAAGGATAAAATGAACCAGCTCCTAGAACCTTCATGACATAATACTAGCAAAATCTATCCTACTCTAGTACCATGTTAGGATTTCCCAAAATAGACATGCAAAGCATTACACAAAATATGAAGAAAATAGTAGAACTGATTGATTTATTCCATGGATCAACTTGGTATAAATAGAAAATTTGATAATTGAGAGTCGTTGGATTACAAAAACTCATCAGATCTAATCTAGACTATACTAAGAGTTCACCTGACTCATGGAGGAGTGGAAACTCAAGTATGTCTATCCTAGTAAAACTTAAGAGAATAATTACTTATTCTAACAAGAGATTCAATGCTGATTTTGTTCAAGCTCAATGGACTAATATAGAGAATCTATAGAAGCAATATATTGAAGATTCATTGGGCTCAATTATTGGTCATGCCTTAGATGGAGATAGTAGGTATAGAAAAAAGTTATACTTTCAACAATGGAAATAGAATTAGAATTCCTTGGGAAGGATGGAAATTAACTACATCTATATTGAATGATGGTAGTGTAACTAGGCTTTATGATAAAGACTTCATCCATAATGGAAAAAAACTAATTAATCCACTATTTAGTGGTAGATGCAATTTGATTTTAAAAAGTGAGTTGATAATGTGTGATCATATAATTTTTATTTATGATTCATTCACAGTGGAGCACCAACAAACAGAGGAAGATATAAAAATAAATTATCGATAAAATTGGGGATCAACACAATGCATTGCATCTAGAATTGTGTAAAGATATCTAAAATAGATGAGAAGTCCTTCAAGGGGTAAGATAAAAAAAACCTTAGGTACTAAAATGTACTTATCAATGGTTTTTGACTACATCGACATATTCTTATATAATAATTTAAGCCTTTAGGAAAGAGTAAGAAATGCATCTAGAGTATATCATTTCTTGACATAATGGATTCTTGCATGTGAAATAATGCAACTACAAATGTCCAACTAAATTTTAAAATCTTCAAACTTATATTTTAAATCGTCAAACTTATATTTTAAAATTAATTATTAATTTATAATTTTATTATTAAATTTTTGGTAAACATAATCATCACAAAATCACATTAATTTAAAAAACAAATATATTTATTCGTTTCTAGTTATTTAGTATTAACTAACTAATTTATAGCACAAATTGATTCTCGGTTTACGTGCAAATAAAATATTTATTGAAACACTAAAAAATCATGTTATTGGCAAGCCTGGTAAATCTTGTTACAATTATATGCTTCACAAATAAATTTATTTATTTAAAAATATATCAACCACCTATAAATTTTATTTAATTTGAGTGACTTTAAGCCACATAAATTAAAAGGAGAATCACAATATACGGCTAGACTGATTTGGCATTACTTATTTATTACGAATGTACGTTACTATTTATCTATTGTAAAGGCCAACGAAAGCTTAAAAATATTCAATCACGAAGCATCGATGCCTCATAGAAATTGAGGTGAAACAATGAAAGAGCCACAAAAAATAAGAATACAGGTAATTTTATTTCTATTATAAAAATGAAATGAAAAATATTTGTAATAACATGATGGATATGATGTAATTTACTTAAAACAAATGTAATATTTTTGGTATTTTAATGGAAGTGGTCCTAATAGAACCCATACATAACTTATTAAAAAACTATGACTTGTTAAAAAATGAAAAAATATAAAGTCTAGAGAGTAAGTTAGAATAGAGCAAGTAAACATTAATAACTTATTTAGGATTCTTTTTTTTTTTCTTAAAAAAAAAATAGGTTTTTGAAAGGGTTTCCCTTTCCATTTTACCTAAAATTTAGCCAAATCAAGCTATATAGCCTATTTGGCACCATTGGAATTTGAACCTTGGTTTGAGCTATGACACCCATATATCTCAACTATTGAACCATTGCCCTACTCAAAAAAAAGTTGAGATAAAAATATGGGTATTTATGAGGGTTCTTGGTCCCTTTGTACTATGGTTTGAACTTGTATCTCTTGAATGAAAACCCAAAGACATACGACTATGGTATCCTTAATGAGATAAAACTGAGTTAAAAACTGAAGAACATGTGCTTATACTGAGAGGGGGGGTGAACAATATAACATAAATATTTTTCCTAAATACAAGCATCAACATTAATGAAACCATAAACATCACACAAAGCATCACACACATAAGAGACACCATTTTAACGTGGTTCACCCAATGTGGGCTACCTCCACGGAGAAATTTTTTTACTAAAACTTTCTCAATCAATATCTTGGGAATCCTTCCCAAATTACAATGTTTATGGAATTTTGTCCAAAGGAGATGCTGATCCCATAATCTCAAGTTCGTGGATCTCTTCCACAGGAGAACTCTTTCCCCTTCTGCTCTGGCTAGTGATCTTCTAGAAGACTCTGTCTCTATGTTGCACTGATCGGTGGATCTCTCTCCACTTGAAGACTTCTCACTCAGATATTGTCTTCAATTGTCCTGACTGTTGGATCTCTATCCACTAATACTCTATCCTCTATACTCTGTCACCTCCAAAGCTCTATCTCAATACTATACCAAACATAGTTTAGTCGGTCTAGCATAGTTCTGCTCAATCTCTTACACTAAACACAATACAATCGGTCTAGTACAATTTTGCTCAATAGGTTCACTCAGAACCTGCTCAAATATGCTCAACAAGTTCACATAAAACCTGTCTAAATATGCTCAACATGTTCATATAAAACCTGTCTAAATATCCTCAACAGGTTCACACAAAACCTGTCTAAATCTGCTCAACAATTCCTCTCTAGGACTTGCTCAAATATTCTTAATAAGTCCTCTCTTGGACTTGCTCAAATCTGCTCAATAAATCCTCTCTTGGACTTGCTCAAATATGCTCAAGCAAGCATTCACAAAATCTTAACTCAAAACTGTCCACAAGGCTTCTCAAAGACTTGTCTCAAATATGCTTAACAAGCTTACATAGAACTTGTTCAATCTTATAGAATCATAAAGAGAATTGTTAGAGACTCAATATGTTCTAAGCTCAAAGTAAAATCAATATCTCAATTCAATATCATAGAAGCATAAAGAGAATTGTTAGAGACTCTATATGTTCTATACTCAAATCCCAATATCAACTCAATAGAAGCATAAAGAGAATTGTTAGAGACTCAATATGTCCTATTCTTAAATCTCAATCTCAACTCAAATCAATCTCATAGAAGCATAAAGAGAATTTTTAGAGACTCTATATGTTCTATACTCAAATCCTAATCTCAAATCAATAGAAGCATAAAGAGAATTGTTAGAGACTCGATATGTCCTATTCTTCAATCTCAATATCAAATCAGAATATAGAATAGCTTATTTTATGGAACTTGAACAACCATTTCACACATCCACTTGACTAGGCTTAACCAACTCAGCTCGACCAATCACATCAAGGAACAACCCTTTCTCACAAATCCTAGTTCAAGCATGTATCAACCAACTCAAAATGTTTCCAACAATGCTTTATCTAAAGTCTCACACAACAATGATACTAATGTTCTTTTTATATCATGTTCAAGTTCATTTCATCATCAATGGGCTTCAAAAATAATGCTAATGAAATAAGGTTTAAACACAACTCACAAATCAGAAAAACCTTGAAGCATTCAACCAACCATATTCACAAAGGAAACTTCAATTAATCATTTTCACTCCAGTGATATTTCAAAAATAAACCACCACAAACAATCAATAGGAGAATGTGCCCATACCTTTTTGATGCCAATAAGTTGTCCACAAAATCTGCCACACATAATCACAACTTTCCTCTTCAAGATTAATAAGGGTTAGTGGTCTTTAAATAATCACAATAAAAGCATAACTTAATTTACATCCTTTTCTCTCCAACTTCATAAACACATCCACCAAACTCTATTTTAACAAAAACCCTTATTAAGAATAACCCATAATAAATCTCCCAAAATCACTTTAACAACAACTCCTTATTTCTCCTAAAATCAATTCTCCATTTCCATCAAAATAAAAAATGAATCAAATATGTTTTTGCAATAATAATTACAACCCTAATGATAAAATTTAATTCCCAATAAATACTTTATAACTCCAAACTTTAGGGCTAATAAAAATTATTAAAGGCAAAAATGTAAATACCTCTCAAGGGGATTCAAACCCCCATCCATCACACACTGCGAGCATATTAGTCATGGCTAATATTCCAACTGAGCCAAAGCGCTCGTTGGAAAAGCAAAGGCTAAAAAGGCCTTTAATCTTCCTCTACCTGTCGCAAAGGACAAAATGCCAAAGCGCTTCCCACACCCTGTCGTCAAGGGGATTTTATCCCTGATCTTTGCGTTGTCCATAGTCTTAGCAAAATTGATACACCAATGCGCCACGCCTCATACCACATTTGAGATTTCCAAATCACTGTGCTTTCTTCTTTGCTTCCTTTTCAATAATTCACATGAGCTCTTTCGAATTCCAAGGCAATTAATACACAAGATCAAGGATGATTATTTGGTTTAATTGCCACCCCTTTATATAGTGTGTAATAACACTTTGAAGACATTGACGGAAATATTAAAATTGTATTTGCATGATGACGTTGGCAAGAAAATTTCCATTTAAATTTGAATATAAATTTTAAATAATTAAAATTTAAACCAAAAATTAAAACTCAAATAACTCCATCACCGGGGCACCTTTTTCGACGAAACAAAAGACCAATGTGGGTTTTAAGAAAAACCCAGATCAAATCTGTTGTCCATGGTTTTAAATAAAATATTTTATTTTCCCTACCTTGGTTTTCACAAAAACCCTTCATAGATCCTTTTGACATTTATTGCTCTATTGACATCAATGACAACATTTTAGCTAGGGACTCAAAATGTCTAACAATCTCCCCATCTGTCATTGATGGCAACCCAAATCCTTTTACTAAATTCTGACCTTATTTTTTTCTCCCCCTAGGGTTGTGCTCCCCCTAGCTCAATGCTCTCTTAGATATCAAATCTCTCCTCATTTCCAAAAACTCTCTCTATACCCTTTGACATCAATGGCAATGGGTCACATTTGGGGCACGTGGCTAAGAATTGAGCCTCTTAGCTTAGCCCCTCCTCCACCTCCACATGAGGTGGTTAATTCTAGGGTGGGAGTATTTCGACTCCCCGAAAGCACTGTTCTCTACCTTTGTCTTTTCCTTTTTATTTTTTCTGAATTCTCTCACTATTTCTTTTTGAGTCATCATCTATGTTCTTGTTCCTATTCTTGTTCTCATCCATGTTCTTGTTATTGTACTTGTTATTGTTATCATTCTTGTTTTCATCCATGTTCCTATTCATGTACCTGTTCTTGTTCTCATTCTTTTCTGAGTCTCTTTTCTTTTTTGAGTCTTTGTTCATGTTCATATTCTTGTTTATGTTCATGTTCCTTTTCCTATTCCTGTTCATCTTCTTTTTTATGTTCATGTTATTGTTCATGTTCCTGTTCCTGTTCATATTCTTGTTCCTATTCATGTTCGTATTCCTGTTCCTATTCATGTTCATATTTCTGTTCCTGATCATAACTATTTATGGAATATTTGCTCTACACCATCTTGCTATGTGACCATCATTATTGCACTTATAAAACTTAATTTTATTATTCCTTGGATGTGCAATAGTCTTTGGATTTATGCTAGTGAAGCCATATCCTCTTCTATCATGAATCCTGCAATTTATTGCCTTATGATGAAACTCATTATATGAATAACAATATCCTTGGAAAATCTATTCTTTTTCATATACCTGTCTTTCATGTGTCCTACACTATGAAGCCATGTGCCCAAACCTATGACATGAGAAACATCTCCCATTGAATCTTCCTTGCCTAGACCTCATTATTCTCCTATTTTGATTGTTGTTCCATCTGTATCTTCTTTGCCCATTGTCCCTGTTGGCCCCACTAAAATCTGACTCATCCTTAGAAGTTTCACTTTCACTTACATATGAGAATCCCTCTTCTGAAGTATCTTCTTCTGATGTTGTTTCTTCTTCTTCAAGACTTGAAGTAGACTTTGCCTTTTCCTATTTATTTCCAAAACCTAGACCTGTTGAACATGATGTTATTTGTTGTTCACGAATGAACTTATACAAGTTCTTAGAGCTATTTGTGAAAATCTTCATCTTGATATTGGAGTCATGTAAATATTTCTTTAGAGTAGCCACTTATTGTGCTAACTTCTCACATTCCAATATTTTTGCTTCTAACTTTTCTTTGAACTTACTTGCCTTGGCCTTTGACTTATCTAAGTCCTCTATGAGGAATAATATTTCTTCATCACATTCTTGAAACTGACTTTCAAGCTTAGAGTGTTGCTTTCTTACCTTCTTCACTGTGTCAAGAGCATAGATAATTTCACCTTTGAGATCATAACCATTCTCTATTGAGTAGTCCTCTATTTGTTTGCCTTTGTCCATATCATTTATTTCTTTTGACTTGCTTTCTATAGGATCACTCAATTCTTTATCTTCCAAAACCATTAGAATATTTTCATTTGGATCCAATATTATGTGTTGAGATCGATCCTCATTCTCTTTGGATAAATGACATTTTTCTCTCTTGATCTCATTGAGTACATAAATATTTATTTCTCGTATAGCACTTGCTACCAGTTTTCCATTTTTAGACTTTCTTACTTCACATCGATCTTGATGAAATGTTACCATATGACCTTGATCATAAACTTGACTAATGCTCAAGAGATTTTGTTTCAATCCTTCCACATATAGAACATTTTTAGCTTTTACTTTCCCATTGCATATACTTAGAGTTCCTTTTCCACTGATTTTTGTTGAACCATTATCCCCAAAGTTTACTGACCCTCTATTTCCTTCTTTCAAAGTTATAAATTTTCCTTTTTCTCCTGTCATGTGTCTAGAGCACTCACTATTTAGAAACCATTTCTCTTCTTTATCCTGAGCATGCAATGCTATTTGAACTAGCAAGGATTTTAGTTTTCCTTTTCCTTTTTCTTATTTCCTAGTAGTTTGAGTTGTGGTCTTTCTACTAGACTTAGTATTTTCTAGATTGCATCTTCTAGCTATATGCCAAAATTTATTACATTTATAGCACTCAACATCATCATCCATATATGATACAAGAGAATCTATACTACTACTATCATAGTCTCTATTAATGCAATGTACAACTTTATGACCATATTTATTGCAAGAGAAACAATGTCCATGGAAGAAATTTTGTAACTTGTTTTGATGAGGACTCAATATGGTATTATTTCCTTTGTGATCTTATTTTTTGGAGACATGGTGGGGTACCTTATTTTTGCTTGATGTTTCTGCCTCTTGATGACTTAATCTCTTGTTTATTTCAGTTCTGCATTTTAACATAACAATTTTTGCTACCACTCTCTCAAGTCATGCTTATTTGGCTTCCAATATATATCTTAATTTATGTTCAATTTCTCTTATTTATTTCACTTCCATTTCAAGTTCTATTAGCCTTTGCAAAAGCTCAATTTCAAAATCTCTAATTTTTTCCCTTAGTTGTGCATTCTCTTCTTGAATCCTTTCAATATCTTGGATACACTTGGAGAGCACTTCTTCAAATTCTATACTTTCTTCACTCCCTGAGAACATGTGTGATACTGATGGATTCATCTCCAATTTGTTAAACTCTTTGTGGAGAGATCGGCTCTAATACAAATTGAAAAACATGTTCTTATACTGAGAGGGGGGGTGATCAGTATAATATAAAACATTTTCCCAAATATAAGCATCAGCATTAATGAAACCATAAACATCATACAAAGCATCACACACATAAGAGACACCATTTTAACGTTGTTCACCCAATTTGGGCTACCTCCACAAAGAAAATATTTTACTAAAACTTTCTCAATCAATCTCTTGGGAATCCTTCCAAAATTACAATGTTTATGGACTTCTATATCAAATTCATGGATATCCTCCATAGAAGAACTCTTTACCCTTTTGCTCTGGGTAGTGATATTCTAGAAGACTTTCTCTCTATGATACACTGAATGGTGGATCTCTCTACACTTGAAGACTTCTCACTCAGATATTGTCTTCAATTGTCCTAGCTTATGGATCTCTATCCATTGAGACTCTATCCTATATACTTTGTCACCTCCAAAGCTTTGTCTCAATACTATACCAAACATAGTTCAATCAATCTAGCATAGTTCTGCTCAATCTCTTGCACTAAACATAGTATAGTCGATCTAGTACAATTCTTCTCAATAGGTTCACTCAGAACCTACTCAAATCTGCTCAACAAGTTCACACAAAACCTGTCTAAATCTGCTCAATAGGTTCACACAAAACCTGTCTAAATCTGCTCAACAAGTTCACACAAAACTTGTCTAAATGTGCTCAACAAATCCTCTCTAGGACTTACTCAAATCTACTCAATAAGTCCTCTCTTGGACTTGCTCAAATATGCCCAATAAGTCTTCTCTTGGACTTGCTCAAATCTGCTCAAGCAAGATTTCACAAAAGCTTAACTCAAAACAGTCCACAAGCCTTTTCAAAGACATGTCTCAAATCTGCTTAACAAGCTTACACAGAACTTGTTCAATCTCATAGAATCATAAAGAGAATTGTTATAGAATCAATATGTTCTAAGCTCAATGTACAATCAATATCTCAATTCAATCACATAGAAGCATAAAGAGAATTGTTAGAGACTCTATATGTTCTATACTCAAATCCCAATCACAACTCAATAGAAGCATAAAGAGAATTGTTAGAGACTCAATATGTCCTATTCTTAAATCTCAATCTCAACTTAAATCAATCTCATAGAAGCATAAAGAGAATTTTTAGAGACTCTATATGTTCTATACTCAAATCTCAATCTCAACTCAATAGAAGCATAAAGAGAATTGTTAGAGACTCAATATGTCATATTCTTCAATCTCAATCTCAACTCAAATAGGAGTATATAATACTTTGTTTTATGGAACTCGAACAAGCATTTCACACATCCACTTGACTAGGCTTAACCAACTCAACTCAACCAATCACATCAAGGAACAACCCTTTCTCACAAACCCTAGTTCAAGCATGTATCAACCAACTCAAAATGTTTCCAACAATGCTTTATCTCAAGTATCACATAACAATGATACTCATGTTCTTTTCTAGATCATGTTCAAGTTCATTTCATCATCAATGAAGTTCAACAACAATGCTAATGAAACAAGGTTTAAACACAACTCACAAATCAGAAAAACCTTGAAGCATTCAGCCAACCATCTTCACAAAGGAAACTTCAATTAATCATTTTCACTCCAATTATATTTCAGAAATCAACCACCACAAACAATCAATAGGAGAATGTATCTACCACACTTAATCACAACTTTCCTATTCAATATTAATAAGGGTTAGTGGTCTTTAAATAATCACAATTAAAGCATAACTTAATTTACACCCTTTTCACTCCAATTTCATAAACACATCCACCAAAGTCTATTTTAATAAAAACCCTTATTAATAATAACCCACAATAAATCTCTCAAAATCACTTTAACAACAACTCCTTATTTCTCCTAAAATCAATTCTCCATTTCCATCAAAATAAAACATAAATTAAATATGCTTTTGCAATAATAATCACAACCCTAATTATAAAATTTAATTCCCATTAAATACCTTATAACTCCAAACTTTAGGTCTAATAAAAATTATTGAAGGCAAAAACATAAATACCTCTCAAGGGGATTCGAACCCCCATCCGTCACACACCGTGAGTGTCTTAGCCATGGATAATATTCCAACCGATCCAAAGCGCTCATTGGAAAAACAAAGGCTAAAAAGGCTTTTAATATTCCTCTACCTACCACAAAGGACAAAGCACAAAAGCACTTCCCACACACTGCCGTCAAGGGGATTCGATCCCTGATATTTGCGCTGCCCACAGTATTAGAAAAATTGATACGCCAATGCACCACGCCTCATATCATCTTTAAGATTTCCAAATTGTTACACTTTCTTCTCTGCTTCCTTTTCAATAATTTGCGTGAGCTCTTTCGAATTCCAAGGAAATTAACACACAAGAGCAAGGATGATTATTTTGTTTAATTGCCACCCCTTTATATAGTGTTTAATAACACTTTGAAGACATTAGCGGAAATATTAAAATTGTATTTGCATGATGACGTCGACGGGAAACTTTCCATTTAAATTTGAATTTAAATTTTAAATAATTAAAATTTAAATCAAACATTAAAACTCAAATAACTCCATCACCAGGGCATATTTTTTGACGAAACGAAAGACAAATGTGGGTTTTAAGAAAAATCCAGATCAAATATGTTGTCCATGGTTTTAAATAAAATATTTCATTT